>OZ010667.1:45721908-46047130 GCA_963932185.1 Troglohyphantes excavatus | reverse complement strand
TGTGTGGATATTCGGAAAGACCTCTTATCACAATTAAGTGGGGGTTTAACAATTCCAAGGATTTTTTTCTCAATGAGATGTTATGTTGATGGAAAAATATTGCTCAACTCATTTTGGACTCGTAAAGGGATGTCATGTCTAAAGTTTAGAATATGGAATACAAATTTGTTAGCAATATGATATTTTTTAAGTGATCATTGGAACTAGGGTATTGTTAGACGCAGGCCGGTAGTACCAGGGGGGTTTGGGGGGAACCCCGACCCCCTCAATAATCTGGAAACCCTGAAAGTTGGGAATTTTAACTTCTAAAAATCCCCGGGTTGAGAAAATTTATGCTAAAGAAAAATAATATTATTGGCAAATGAAAGCTAGGGAAGATTAAAAATAATCCAACTTGTAAGATTACATTTAAATTAGACCTCAGAACGGATACTGCATTGGAATATGGGTGCAACAAATCAATGCTTGTGAGAGAACTGCTTAATATTACCTAAAATATATATAAAAAAAGATGAAAAATGTCGATAAGTTGGAACTGGGAAATTTTAGCATTGCTGGAGTTGGGAATTTCGAATAGTTAAGTTGGGAATTTCGAATCGTTAACTTGGGAATTTCGAAACGTTAAGTTGGGAAATTTCTTGTTTCAACCCCTCCCCCCCACCCCCTCCCTCCAACATTTTTTGTTGTAACGGCACTGGTTATACACGTATTTATCTGGGCCTCCAGTTGCTCTCTATATGGTCTTCTTAACCATATTATAACTCTCCCGAAAAAACTTAATATACAAACATATTATAATTTTGAAAGGCTATATCTCCGCAATTTATTGAATTAGAGCAGCGGTTCTTAACCTTTTTTTCCCTCACGTACCCCTTGATAAAACTTTCATTTATGTGTACCCTATTCTCTCATAGCCCTCCTCGCCCTTTGTTAGGTAGTAAACTGGCAAATGAACTAAACGACCCAACTTGATGACACATCTTTCGGCATTTATTTTTAATTTTACTTATTATATTTTTAATTTTTATTTTAGATGTTTTCCGCCACTATTTATATTATACACCCAGGGGTACCCGTACCAAGGCTGAGAACCGCTAACTACATACATAACATATTATGAAGACAGCATTTGCAGTTTTATTTGATGGGAGATAGATGTTGATGAATTTTCTTCATTACACTTTTGATAAGAACTTTAGCCTTATTTTTCTATTTTTCATGTTTTAAATCGTAAAAAAAAAAATAGTAAGCCTAAAAATCAAAGTCCTGATTATGCGTTTTTTCCCCAAGTTCCAGCGTGTAATAATTTCAAATATCAGAGAAAGATATGGCTGATGCTGCCATCTGTCGAATATTCTGTAAATTAAAATAGTGGGTGGCTGCCTAAATCTTTATATTGTTCCATCACAAGAACTCTCTCTAGTTCCTCTAGGTGGAGCCACCAACAACCTAAGGTTTCTCTTGTCATCCGAAAGAAGAAGCAGAGACCTCCCTCTTGGACTTAGGGGCTGACAACAATGCTTTTGTTAGAAGGGAATTGTCTGCTACACGTTACTTCTTTTTTTTTTGTACATAGCCTTTATTTTAATGTAGTATTTTAAAGTCTTCAATTTGAATATAGAAATTAAACCTAAAATTTACATTAAATAATTAAAAAATAAAAATGGCGTCTTGTCCTTCATCTTAAATTTCAGTATGAATGAATGGTCAAAGATTTTTACAAAGTTGTCGCGTGCTGATATACGAACAATAGTTGGCAAAGTTTGGTTTAATGATTTGTGGATTTCGAAAAAAAACACAAATTTTTTTCCCCTGCGTTTTGTTTTTTATCATTTGCAATTTCTGCAACATTTAAATCTATTTGTGATAATGGAAAATTATGACTAAATTATATAATTAGTTAAAACATTAAGATTCTAATCATGTTCAAGCACGCTCATGAGCTAAAAAATACTTAAATTTAAATAACAGTCAAAAACCACGAAAAATCTTAAAAAAAGAAGAAAAAAACATTTTTAATTTCTAAATCAAGGTTTTTGCCAACCCTAGATCCCAACTTACAATATCTTCGGGGAGATGTTCCTGGGAAGCAGGATTTGTATGGGTTATTACTAATTACCGATATATATATTTTTAAATTTTGAACAAATTAAGATAAATATTGTTTTGTCTCCTTAATTATTGTTTTAGTACTTTTACTTTATTTAAGGAATCTAAAAAAATTTACAAATGCTAAGTAAAGAATTGTAATGATTTTACAACATTTAATTACTTATCAAAATTTAGGATTTGCTTTATTTTAATCAAATGTTTGAAAATAAATATATATATATGCATTGAGTATTGTTTATTGGAAAAATTAGTATTGTTAAATAAAAGATAGGACATTTTTCAATCAAGCAAATTTATTGAATTGTTACATAAGAATCCGTGCAAAGAATATTATATAACCATACGGTTATAATTATTATATACAATTCAATAATTTCAAAAACAAAAGATTAAAAATCTCAAGTTAAATGTTGCAAAATATTAAAACATAGGATAATATGTGGTATTTAGAATAAGAACAGTTGACATGCATTTCATTGAAATCCGTTTAAAGTTGGTCAACTAATAGTTATTCAATTGTACCACTTCAGTGTACAAAAAAAACATGGATAACATTGATAGCTTCAAGTCCTTATTTGCAAAATACTGATAATGTATTTTCTTTTAAAACAATAATAATAATTTTTTTCACTGTATTAGTTTTCATTCTCAATAACTTCATAAGTTATTTCTCGAGTCAAGCAGCATTTATATAATATATGCAGTAATAAAGATCCATGTACATTTACTTTAATATTCATTAAATATAATGTACATTCACTATCCGCTGATGTATCAAACTTGCTTAACATAACCGATGTTAGAAAACTATCTACACAAAAGTTTAATATTAAATATTTTTTCATTTGTGCTTCCTTTGTCAAAGCTTGAGTTTGTTTGTTGTTTCGACTAACCATTAAAAGTTATTATAAACAGAAAACTATTATATCCTGATAATGAAAAAAAATTCATTAAATCACAAATAGCTAGACATAAAATGCACCCTGTAATTTTCAATCAGCTACCTTTATACAGTAGTTTGTTTGTCATTTTATTAAATAACTATATATGCTACTGAAATCGCTGTTGTTCCACATAGTATTAAATAGAAAATTTCAAGCTAAATGCAACAAAGCTGAAATGTCAATATGTAAAATAAGTGACTTGCTGCCTTTTTTATTAGCAGGGCAATAATATACACATGTCACAGATTCCTCACAGGAAGGAAAAGGATTAATGTGAACCCTAAATTTTTCTCAGAAATATTGCAATTCAGATCTTCATAAATGCTCAAAACTTGAGTTATCTTAATATAATATTTATGCATGAAAATATATATGCTCTATTTTTTTTAAATACCACAGCAGAAAGTTTTTTACAAAATATGTAAAATATTTCCTAAATACATTTGGATTCTTAAAAAATAAAAAACGTGACAAAAAAAACTTAATAATGTAGATTGGAAAATATGACATCAGATCAAAAGTGTTAAATCAAAATATATACTTTATAATAATTATTAAAATAAAGTGTACAAGATTGATAATTGATAAAGTTAACCAATTCTTTAAAAACAAATAAATATTTAATTTCCAAAATAAAATTAATAACTAAAATTTATTGATTGTCTATCAATCTGATAACAACTTATTGAAAAACAGCTAATAACCCAATTACTGTGTCTTTGTAAAAGCAATGCTTAAGTTTGTATTAAAAATTAATTTAAAAAATAACTTATACATTTTATGTAATAATATCAAATTTGTACCAAATTGGTGACAGCAAAATTTTATATTACTGAAAAGTAACTTTTGATAAGATATATTTTGGGACTACACACAGCAAGGTAAGTAACATTCAAATACTGATTAGTAAAGTAATGCTAATTTTGCAATTAAATAAGATGCAGACAAAGTAACCACAAACATAATAAAACAATTTACATGAAAAAATAATAGTACAACTCTTCAAGCATATATTGAGTTGAGAATATTTTAAAAATTATCTTTAAGAAATTATAAGTATGATTTTCATCAGACAACAAAAGAGTTAAAGGTTACAAATACTCAAGGCACATTGTTTGGTGTTTTTATATAGTTGCTAAAGATGTCTAATTATACCATAGGACAAAGAATTAAATTCCTTAAATATTATATTCACATGTGTAGTGTGTTTAGACTTAAACAAAATATTTTAATTACTAAATATAAAAACACAAAACTGTATAAGAAGTTGGTAATGTGCAATACTAACAACTAAATATAAAAAATTGTATTCAACATAAAAAAAAGCTGCTTAATTCAACACAGCTTATTATTATTATCTACAGACTTTTCTGAGCAAGATTCATTTTCACTTTCTTTAGAAGTTCCAGAAACATATTCATATGCTTTCAAAGCGGCTCCGCTGGTTGCCACAATTGCAGACTTAGCACCAAACCCTAAACCGGCAGCCCCAATACTCTGCAAGCCGGCAAAAACAGATCCACCGCTGATGAAGCCGCCAAACCAGGAGGCCTGTACAGTTGCTGCTAAGGATCCACCTACAATGCCGGCTGTTCCGAAACCGGCAAACCCAACCACAGCTGGAGCTGCTACAATGGCAGCGGTAGCAACAGCAAAAGTTTTGAGACCAAATACTGCAATCAACAAAAGTCAAAAAGCGTTACTATTAAGAAGACAAAATTAAAAATTTGAAGATTTTCAAGTGAAAAAAATGGTTGACATTTGTAAATAACCATCTGTCATACATGTGATGGCCGCATCAAATACGTAAAGCTTACTCAGAGGATCAAGCAATTGATTTAGCTTGATAGTATACAGAAAACATTACGATGGTCTAGATTCGATTCAGAAAGTGTTTAAAAAACACAGTTTTATATTGACGACCTGTCCAAAACAAGCTTTCTGTTTTTACCAGCAAGAGGGAAAAATTGGAATAGCAAAAGTTTCAATAACCAATAAATCAATATTACTAAAAATGTGAAAAGTCTCAAGGAAATCAAGTTTAACTGGGGAGGTGGGTTTGCAAATTAAATATGAGTTCAAATAATTAAACATGGGATTTTGTACCCAAGACTGTTTGGCGATAGAGAGCTTTTTGATTTCTTGCTCGACAATGTGCTTGGTGCTCTTTATGTGAAATTTGAGATCTCTTTTAGTTTGACCAATATACGACATTCCACATTGACGTGATATACTATATATGCCCCATATATCAAGATCGTCAATAGGATCTTTAAGTTGGATTAAAGTGATTTTATAGTTTGGTGAAAAAATTGATTTTATGTCGAATTTACTGAAGATTTTAGAAATTTTATATCTAATGTGGGGATAATACAGCAAAACAACAACAAATTTAGAACGTTCAGATAGTTTGGAAGTTGTAAGTGGATTTTGAAATGTATAGCCCTGTAGTCAGATGAAAAACCTTGATCAAAGGCAACAGTTCTCAAATATTTTAATTCTGTGGAGTCAACACCGAATATATTTCAGCTATTAAATGAAAACTATTTTACATTTCCAGAAATTTTTAAATGTTTTTCGTTTACTGATTTTAAGTTGGCCAAATTTTTAACACAAATGTTTAAAAATGCATAACATAATATTTTGTGTAATTTACATTAAGATATATTCATGTTGATTCTACCCTTACAATATACATAAAATAAAGAATATTAAAAAAGTAATAATAATAACATATTTTATTAAGTGACACAGGAGATTGTATCCAGTACATGGAATATTTCGTAGATATTCTACATCAATAAAACTATTTAGATTCTTTCAAATCAAAATGAAAAATATTTCTATGAAAATAATGAGAATAAAATTGGATGAAAATGAAAGATACAATTTCAGTTATCAAAAAATTCTGATGTTCATCAAGATATCAAATAATAGAACATATGTCTCCAGACTCCTTATGATCAAAACAAATATTTCTTGTAAAATATTTTATATTCCATTCAACCATCAGTGTGTGAAATTATTGCCTGTGCAAAGGTTTTTTTTTTGTGTTAAAATTTTAATTGATTTTTTTTCTTTTTAATTTGGATACTTAATGTGCCATTAGAACTTCTTTAATACTATTTACCTAAATGTTATTTTTTAAAAAGACTCATAAACAGTTTTGCTGACATTTTCTGAATACATAGCTTGACATGGATAAATGTCTGCATGAAAGGAATTAGAAAATTTCTGGGTGCAAAAGAACTGTCTGTAAATGGTATTCTTTTTTTTTATGTCACTATAAACGGTTGAAAGGTGCTTGCATCCAATCTGAACTACTCTGCACCAATTGCTATCATATGATGTGTGTGTTAATGTGTTCCCCATAACTTATGTTCAGTTTATACTAATATTTAAACTTGTAATATTTTGTGCATATTTAATATGAATATTACCTTCATTCTTGCAAACGTTTCAAATATCAAATTCGTTATTTATTTTTGCGAATTAAAATATATATATATTATGCAAGACATTATACATTTTTTTTTCATATATGCACTGATTTAAAAAATAAAATGGCATTTTAATAGACAAAAAACAATTGTAACAAAAATTTCCTGAACTAGAACAATTAACAATATACATGGTTAACCTAAATGATTCATTATATATTATATTTAAAGTGTTTAGAAACCCGATGAATCATTTAGGTTAACTGACGTATTTCTGAAGTGTTTTGTTGATTTTATGATTCTTTTGATAGTCAAAATATCAAATTTTTGTACATAAAAAAATCCTTTTAAATACATACATTATTACAAGCTAATAGTGTAATTGTACAAAAGGGTTAAAATCAATGCAAATCCGTGCAATTTAAAAAATATAAAAATGAATCAGACAACTAGTTTATTTATATAGATTTTATATGTTTTTAATTACAAATTTAAAAGCACTGTATATTTAACATGAATATATTGAACCTGAATCAGTTGACTCGTTTATTACTGATGAATATATGTTTACACTTAAAAATTAAAGCACAATTATGAGCAGAAAAAATTATACAAAATTAGAAAGTAAATTATTTCAAAATAAAGCAATATTATAAATGTTCCTTCTTTTTGTGTTTTCTAAATGCAAAAAAAAGCTGAATACATTAAATAAGAAATTGCTAAAAATTCAAGCTTACCCAACATTCCATTTTCTGAAGCTTCAGAAACAGTTTCTTTCAAAGCATTCTGTTGAGAAAAAATGTTTAATTTTAACAGTGCTTATAAAACATTCTTATAATGTGTTTGATTATAATTAAAAAACCTATTTTAATGATAAATTACTTCAATGTTTTCTTACATAACGCATTTCAAAAAACATATCTTCAGCTTTTGCCTAAAGTTCTTAAATTTTTTTTAACGATTATTATAACAAATGAAATAACTTTAATTTCTGTTTACTAATCAATATCTGCAATTTTGTTGACATAATGTGAATTGTGTGTGATATGAAAGCAATCTGTACAATAAAACAAAACTCATCTTAAAACACAAGTCATCACTAATTTTTTCCTGGTTTGAAGATAGCTAAAGCTTCTTTAATATTTCGATGAAATCTTTAAGCCAGCTATTTGTAAATAAATCTTTACAAACTAGAAAATTCTACAATTTAGTTATTTAATCTTTAAAGAAAGTGTGATAACAATCCTAATGTTACTCTAAAACAACTTTTTTTTTTAAATAAGGTATAAACTAATATGTTAAATACTTTTCAGAATTTTTTCCTTATAAAAAAATTTATGTAAAATTAAAGTAATTTAACATTGAAAAATTTATTCAAAACTTTATAGTTACCTTAAAACATTTGAAAAAAATTGAATATAGGTTATTATAAAAATAGTGTAGGTACCTAAACACAATCATGCGACAGACTAGAAACTTGGAAAATAACATTTAGGCTTGGTAAAGGGATATTTATTAATTTTGTTGAGTGTAATATAAAGTTAGATTTAAAAAACCTTTTATATATGTCTATAGTAATCTATTTATGACATGACAAATATCCTTTCCAAGCACTCAACTACGACTACTTTTACAAACTTGTCCTATGTCCAATCATATTGACTACTTTTAAATACATGTTTTGCCTTATTAATAAACACATTTATGTGAAAAACTCAAAAGAATGTATATTTGTAGTATTTTTATGTAGTACACAATTACTTAACATTCTTAGTATGGATGGAAATTTGTCCATGTTCTCTTCAAAAAGAAAACCGCACAAAATAAAGTACACTGTCTGGCAAAAATAAACACAAAATGACCATGAAAGACTATACTGCTGGTATGAATACATCACTTTATTCTTAAAATTAACTTAACAAAAAGTTATAATTTATTTTTTAAAACTTACCAAAATTCCTTTCCTCTGCTTTTGGCAATTATTGTCATTTTCATTACAGTCTGCATAGCTTCCATTGTGCTAAAAATGTCAAACACAACAATTTAAAAATAACATTTAAGAAGTATACTATAAACAACAACATTGATTTGTTAGAAAATGTTTTACACGGGGCTACCAAAATTATTCCAAGATACCTCAACCATAAACTATGAAGATAGACTAAAAAAATTAAATAGAAGACAAGATGATACTTTATTTAGATATTCAAATTTATTAAACTGTTTACTGTTGAGAGCTTGGAATTTAACACAGGTGACAGAACGAGAGATCTTGAGTTTAAATTAAATAAACTAACTAGAAAAAGAGAAAACTTTATAATAGGGTTATTGTCAAATAGCATTGTGGTTAATTCTTCAGAAGTGAATAGTTTTAAAATACTATAAGTAGATCTACATTGGGGATTCGTAGGAATTATTATACCAACCTTGATAGGCTTTTACATAGTTAGTTGTCAGTATTTGTATAAAATAATTACTACAGTTATAATGCAGCATAAAGTTTATACTAGCTTCTTAAAATATTGTGAAAATAATAAAGAAACTTGTTTAAAATAATATAAGATGACCATTTATGTCCAAGTGATGAGGACGTTCGAGTCCAGTATTTTTTGTCACCCTACTTGAAAATGCGTCTCAAGATTTGTAAATTTCTTTAATAATTTGTCTTTGATTTAGACAAAAGGAGATCAATATAAAAACATTTATTTTAAGTATATTGATGCCTTAAAGCACAGATTGCTTTAAAAAAATACATACACTCAGGGTTTGAAATTGGGAGATAAAAGTTAGGCGTCATTGGTTTTTCCTTTAGTTGTTGCAATTTTTTATTTAGTTGCCAAAGTGTTCTGCTTTGGCATAATTTTAAAATAACTCGAACTGCTTAAGCAGAGCTACCAACTGTT
This sequence comes from Troglohyphantes excavatus, assembly GCA_963932185.1. Lineage (NCBI taxonomy): Eukaryota > Metazoa > Arthropoda > Arachnida > Araneae > Linyphiidae > Troglohyphantes > Troglohyphantes excavatus. Next base: position 46,037,731 of record OZ010667.1, on the reverse strand, counting down.
ACAATCGTTAAAGTAATCGTTTGTCGTTAAAGCTTCTTTTGCATAAAATTAGAAGCATGCTTTCATTTGTAATTTTAAAATATAACCATCTCACAGACAAAATTACTGATAAAATACTGTCAATACTAAAATTTTTATAAAAAAGTTAGGTGTCAAAAATTATGACAGGGTGTAAAATTACGGTCATTAAATGGACATTTTTAGATAATACATACAACAAATGATTGCTAATTTCGAATCCTGCATATACATTTAACATGTACGTGCACCAAGGCATGAAGATATTCTTTGAATATCACAATCAAGCATGCTATAGCTTGGAAGCAGCACATATAATCTAGAAGAATTTAACCCTTTGCAGTCGAGGCCTTTTTGGTCAGTTAAACCAGCAACCTGAGTTGATGCCTCAAACCAAGTAGTGTCAGTGTCACCTACAAATCATGAAGGGTTAATGATTGAACATTGGTGAAAATTCTATTTTATTCAATTTATGGAGCTTTTTATCCAATAAAAATATCAAAGTAAAACTAGTTGGATAAATTGAATGAAAATTGTTTGCTATGAAATTTCAAAGTTACTTTTGGTTTATGAAAACCTAAGGAAAAAAAGGCATTTTCTAAAATTGACTTTATATTGAAAAATAAAACATAATATAATGAGTGGCATAGCCAGGGAGAGAACCACTGGGCCAAAGCCTCTTCTATAATGAAATTTATTAAGTGCAATAACATTATTTTGAATTTCCTCTGATAAGTTGAATAAAACTTCAAAATTATTTAAATTACATATTTTTTTAAGCCTACATATGATTACTCTTGCATTTTGTGAAAACCACAAATAATAGTCAGTTAATTGTTTTCATCCTCCACTTGTATACTCATTCGCTTTCTTCGAGATTCAAAATCATATTAAAAATTTATATACTAAATGTAATAGGCAAACATGAAAACAATTTACAATTTTAACTTATCCCAGTAGAATTATTATTAATGATTTTGATTAACAAAAGTTTATAATTTAACCCACTGAATCAATTAAGATTTAGGATTAGATTGTAAAATTGTTTTCACTGATTGGAAGTTTAATTTTTCCTGGGCATAATTTGTTATATTTTATTTTCAATTTGTAATTAACTCTTAAGAGATGGCTTGTAAATTGTACCTAAAACTTTTAAATATTGTAAAATGGAGTATTTTTATTAGGGATGAAACGGATATCCGGTATCCGACTGCTTTTTAACTATCTGATATCGGGAAGTAAAGTGCCGGATATCCGATTTTCCATGCCGGATATCCTGATGAATAAAACAGCGAAGTTTTTTTTTGTGGCGATCAATTTTTTTTGTTCTTGCTTTAAGTATTTTTATGAAAATTCTACCAATGTATTCACAGTATGCAGATTCTCCCTTTAGCCAATAGAGACTTTAAAAAAACCACTTTTTTTCAAATTTTTAACTTTATAATTATATTTTTAACGAATCGTTATGGTGGAGGGTCATCACATCTCACAACTAATATAAAGTTGAATTAAAACATAAATTTCTCAAAAGTTTAAGCAAACTTGAGTTTTCATATTTGGAATGAAAGGGCATTTGGTAAAATGTACAAAACATACGACCATTGCTAGCAGCACCCTCGAATAACCCTTTGTAAATAAAAAAGTTTTTTGAATGTTTATTCAATTTTGGTATCACTTTAAAGATAAGGAATTGGGAAATATTACAGAATAAAAAAATATTTTTAATTTTTTGATCGATTTCAGTTTTTTCTAATGTGTATGAGAAGTTATTTTCATAAAAAATAAACTGCCGGATATCCGGCAAAATCCAGTTCAGATATCGGATATCCGGTTTGTAATGTGCGCCGGATATCCGATATCCGGCAAAACCACTATCCGGTTCATCCCTAATTTTTATGAATTAAAAAATCGAGTGTGTTGCTGGAAAAACTGGAGACCCATGGATGTGATATTACGTCCATGAGCGTTAGAGGGTTAATAAAATTTAAGAATATTTAATAAGGAAGTTAATGCAATGCTATAACGATTTCTTAAAACAAATATCAGAAAATATACTGACAAAAACTTATTTGGGCACCCTTCAAAACAGAATCCTAGCAATGCCATTGAATTGAAGCTTTAATATAGACAGACTATAAAGTATATTTAAATTAGATGTTTTTATTATTGCAATATGGCTTTTGGATATTGCAAAAAAAAAATTAATTTTACACTAATAAAATGTTTAGGTTAGTGTTAATTCAAACTAATGTGATAACTTAAAACGTTTTGAATCCAAATATAAAATAAATAAGTTGAATAAGGATATGCTTATACTTCAAATTTAATAATATTTTAAATACGCAGATTTTTAAATTGGTAAATTTCTTAGACATTGGAAATAAGACTAAATCATACAGTTAAAATGCATTGTTTGGTCCTCCGGGTTTTCTGCCAGATCTAGTTACATTTCTCAGAAACCTCGCAAGGAGAAAATGGAAAAGTTCTTTGATTGGCAACAAAACCAGTTTTATTGCACTGTGAATATTGCTTTTTCAAAAAAATTGCCAAGTAGTGATGGATTTAAGATATTTGTGGTCTTAGGCCAAGTGCCTGAAACTCACCCCACCCCCACCCCACTCATACTCTCTAAACAACTATAGTACTTCGTAAAATGTATGCAAGTATACATTATTTTGGTATACACCAAATCACACTTGATGCATCTTTCTGTGCTTTTTTTTTCTTGCCCCTTCGATGGTCCGCGAACTCGATTAAAAAAATTTAACAAAATGAGCATCTTTATACTTTTATATGCTGTAAGCTCAGAATAACTAGATTTTCTTTCTTGTACAACAGTAGTCAAAAGAAAAACACACACAAGAATAAAGAAATACAACTGTAACCATTTTTAAAATGGCCCTGTCCCAGGCAGACTTAACAAACGTAAAATTATTCAGAGATTAAATACAAAACAAATATTTTTTTATTCTTTAGGTAAACACATACATTTTTTTTCTTATAACTTTTATAACATTAAAAAATATATCTATAATTTCTTTGACGAAAGAGCCAAATTTAATATATATATATATATATATATGTAGCTAGCGGCCTGCTGCATATTCCGCTTAGTGGTAAATCCAGCAATGTCGCCAAGGGGGACCATTCAATACTTTTAACCAAACACTGTATGTTTTAGTTTGCCATGCACATCAAACTTTTATATTTTAAGATCTGTGTTGGAAAAAATATAATTGGAATATGTCAAATAAAAATATGATACAACAATATATTTCTGCTGAATAATAGAACCTAAATAAAACATTCAATCAAGAATATCAGATTATTTTTACTCGGGAAAACACCTAAAAATAATATTGTATATGCCATATAGTACATCAAATCATTGTAAAAAAAATCCAAATCAGAAATAATATAAAACGGCATCTCCGAAATATTTTCAGAGAGATGCAATTCCGAAAATAATTTTTTTAATGAACACATTGAAATTAAACACACATAAAATAATTACCTGTATTAGAATTAATGCAATAAAAAACACTGCTGATCTTGTTGACGACATATTCAATGAATTATAAATTATTTTTTTTAAACAATCTCGCAAAAAAAACGACTTTTATAAAATGAATAAATTGAAACCAGTACGCAGTATCAAATCAGTATTCGACAAGTTATAGTTCTTTACTCACTAGTCACATGAACAGATCATCGTAAAAAAAATAAGTAAATATCAAGGCAATCTAGTTCGGCCTTGGTAAATATTATCGTTTTACTTTTTGAAATATATATATATATATATATATGACACTTTTAAAACTAAGGTAGTTTTTATCTTCACAATCTTTGGTTAATTTTGTAATTATATTTAAAACAATATTTGTATTAATTAATAAAAGTTTTTAATACCACACAAAAACGGGGATTCCCCTAATTCGATCGGATGACGCCAGTGGATGACGCACATGACGCACCTGTTGTTTAGTTTTATGGCTGGATTCTTGCTTAATGCAAATCTGTGTTTTTCAATCTACAATCTGACGTTAATTTCAGGTTGCATGGGATACAATTTCAGATGTTGTTCTCGTCACCTAGTAAAGAATAGTATATAATTACCAGACAATGTTGTCGTATCTTTCCTTTTGGATATACCCCTAACTGTCAACAATAGTCTAATATGCAGCTCTAGTGGGACGTTATTTCAACCAAACAACCACCTTTACAACGTAACAACAAAATGGATGTGGGGTGTCAGCATGTCAGATGTGGGGTGTTACAGTTTAGTTTGGTGCAACGTCAATTTATAACCAATCTATCAAGGAAACCATGAAGGTATCTCCGGAGGTATTAATTCAAACTCAGCACTGGAAGGGCGCGGATTCGATTTGAAGCATTTGTGTAATGCTTCATAACCTCTCTCCTTGGCGTGCGGTTTTAATTTAAAGTTTCTGGCGGTTTTATTTTGGAGTTTGGGCAGTTTGGTTTGGTTGGTTTGTTAATCAACGTCGCACTAGAGCTACACAGTGGGCTATTGGCGACGGTTATGGAGTTTGGGCAGAGACTGATTTACGGGAGGGCATTCGGGGCACTTGCCCAGGGCCCCCATTTTAAAGGGGCCCCCAAAAGTGATTTAGTGCTAAATATACGTGAAAAAGTCAAAAATAAATTTACTAATGAATTTTTTAAAAATCAATTAAATTTATTTTAATTAAACTTTTTAATTTTTTTTAATCATTCGTTAATTGATTTGCAAAACTTATATTATTTTACCCAATTAAATCAATTTCACTTTTCAGCATGTTCATGAGTCACCTTTTGCGTCGCGTTTTTCAAAGATATGCGCTTTAAATCACTAGTAAAATTAAATTAATGACCAAGCTCCAAGACCATAAACAAGCTGTGTTTACTAATCTCACGTAGATTTGTCGTTTACGGATACTTTTTTCCTATACCAAATTTCCTAATATTGTAATCATTAGGGATTTGCTAGCTATAAAATGGGTAGAACATACGAATCAGGCTCAACTAAAAAAAAGCTAAAATGGAAGAAAGAACAGAACTAGAAACGTATGAAAAAACTCTGTTGCAGAATTGATCATTAACGTTAATTCAAATTCTCAAAAGAAGAAAATAGTAGTTTTAAAAAAAATTATATTTGCATTAAAGCTGACTGAATACGTCATTTTTTATTGTGTGCTTGTGCATAAATTTAGCAGTTTTATTTTGCGTTACGTCGATGGGGCCCCCTAATGTTCTTTTGCCCTGGACCCCTAAGCTTCTAAGTCGGTCCCTGAGTTTGGGTTGGCGCGCTGTTCAGTCGGTTAAAAATATATCGATAAATAAGATCTCCAAGCCCAGTGGCTTTCCCTCTGGCAACGCCACTGTGTCTGATAATCTCTGTTGTCCACATAATAATTTTAAATAATGTCTTGCTTTAACGCACAAGATATGTATATTCAAAAATGACTATGAAACTAATACGGCAAGTGACGGCGAATATATGCGGAGACGAGCGGTGATAACTGTTACCCCATTTTTTAAAAAAAATTCTCAAAGAAGAACATAAATGTTTATCGCTTAGACAAAAGGTTGCCATAGGCCGCAGTGAATGGTAAAACTTTACAAGCCAATTTCTCCTCACAATTGTGAAATAAGCTATCACCAGGCCCAGACAACCCTTGAATGCCATATTTTGAACTAGATTGAAATATAGGTACACTCTAATCCGGGCCGGCCAGCCAATTGGAAAGATCTGAACTACAATAATAAAAAAATTATGTACTTATAAGAAATTAAAAAATAAAAGAGTGAAATAAATTGGATAAAAAAAATAACTAGTACTACAAAATAAAATTTAACTAGTTTTTCATGTTCAATGCCAATTAAGTTATCTACAAAGTATTATTATTATACAGAACAGTCAATGCACATTTTGAATTAGCCGTATTTATATTTAACCTTTGCAGGTACACTTTTAACTTTTTTTTTAAACGGCTATATTGTTTTACAAAAACTAACGTTGAACTAAGTGTTTATAATTGTCATTTTATATTTTATTTGTCTTTTGCAGATGCTGTCCGGTTACATAATGGCATGAACAATACAACCGATACAGAAATCTTCAGTGTTGTGAAGAAATGGTTGATGCACGCAGGTGACAGGGATGGTGGGCGCGCTGACAGGAAAATAACTAATGTGTATTCATTCTAAATCTGTGAATTTTTTTGTAAATAAATTTGTATTTTTTGAACAAGTTGTGTTGATTTTTCTTTATTTGGCAATATTTGTATATTTACACAATTCATTGAAGTAATAATGTAAATAATGACAGTATAAATTTCATGTTAAAAATATCTGATCATATAATTAAAAAGACGAGGATAAAAACCATTTTTAACTTGTTCTTTCAACATCATTGAAATAACAACATACATTGTTTTCGATAATCTTCATGCAAACTAAATTTAGAGGAAATGTAATTTTTAAATTGAAGAGGAGTGCTTTTTCTTAATTATATTGCATTTATAAATTGATTTATTTACTATCATTTTCAAGATAACTAATTTATTTTACTACTACCCATTCTCATCTGAAACGATCTATTTTTTTCATCGTACCGTTTTTGTAAATTGATTGAAATCCACCGTTTAAACTATATCTAGATCAGTTACCGATCAATACTCGTCTATTTTCATCCGATACTTATCGGCAAAAGAAATCCTAATTCATCGTATTCTCGTCGAATTTCAACGCAACTCATCGAATGCCGATGATCGGCCCGACCATCGGCCGAGCGGACATTTCGCATCAATCGCCGATGAAAAGAACAGTTTTGGATGAAAAAACGATGATCGGCATCTTGCCGTTTCAGCCGTAATCGATAAAAAGTCAGTCATTGGCCAATGATGAATTGCTACTAGGGATAGGCCGCAATTGGAACTTTCCGATAAAAACATTGGGCTTACACAATATTATATTTCTTCATCAAATCAAAATTCAAACAACCCATGAAACGTAGTTATAGCCTTTATACGTGTGCACTGGGACGACATGTGTCCCATAGAGTAGAAAGATTTAGTGGTGGGCTTGGGAATTTTTTATTAATGGGTGTGCTCTAAAGTGTTCTGTTTGCGATCTGCGTGGAAGAAGGATTGTTAAAGATCCTCCGTCAAACAGTTACACGACTCTCTTATTGTAAAGCAAGTCATCCTTCCATAAAGCTTCGAGAACTCTTTTTCTGCCTCTCAAAGCTGTATTTTTTATTCAGTCAAATTTTGCATTTAGTGAGATCTTCTGCTCCCCAACAAACCCTTCTTCTAGCTGCGTAGGACGATAGTTCAGAGATGATTTTAAAGAGGTATCCCGACAAAAAAAACATACATTAATTTCGAACTTTTGTGAATGTATATAATTGTGAATAATATTTTTTCTTCAATACGTTTAGTAAAAATGTTTTTGTAAATTATAAAAGACAAGTATTTCCCCCAAACAGGTGATATACACTTTCTTAAATATATCCCTTTGAAAAATGTTGAACCACATGAAAAGATAAGAAATATTTCTAAAATATTTTATTTGAGATAGTCACAAAATATGTGTGTAATAAACAAACTCTATGATTTTATAAAAATACACAGTAGACATAACATTTAAATGATTTTACAAATACAAACACATTTTTTTTGTTTGGACAAAGAAAAAGAGCGTTACTTCAAATACATAGAATTATACATACTCTCATGTTGTTCATATAACAAATTGTCATAATTCCCCTTTAAATCGTCACAATTCTCAGTAAACGAGTATGCTGTAACGTCACAAACAAATAGCCGAGTGGATTTTAAAGATTTAATAACAATAGAAATTCTTACAGCTAATGAGGCGTGATACAAAAACATAAAAACATAAAACACCGGCAGAGTTACAAAATCGACGTGCTCGCGTCTACATTTTAATTTCGTCTCTCCCTTTCCCCCGCACCTACGCTTCCGGAGAAGACAGGCGTTCTCTTCTCTGATTGGTTGTTCAGGTCGCGGCTGACGGTACAACACTCCTCCCCTCTTACCAGAACTTTTCAAATTTTTGAAAAGTTTTCTTGAGAAACGGATTTTCTCCAGTCATGTATTTGATCCGTCAGACGTCGTTGACATTGTTCATCACATACAGTTCTTCAGTTTACTGATACCTGAAATTTGCACTTAAAATCTAATAGCATTAGTACCTTAACTTTACCCTGAGGTTGTGACTTAAAATATTCAAAAACGTTTACAATTCAGTTAAATCTTACTTAAAGTTTTTAATTAAGAATCTTATTAACTTAGACACTTGTGTGGGAAAGCACATACAAAACAATTAAGCAGGTACTTTATGAATTAAACAAATTTATCAACATTAAATATTGATTTATATTACATCAAAAACACAAATCACAAACTTTCAAAGTTATTTCAAACGGTGTGATTATGACAATACATACAGTAAAATTAACAATCTTTTTTATCAAAATAAAATACACATTTATGAACAATTGAGGACACAAATACACTATTAAGAATTCACATTTTCTTTTTACAATGGAAAATTTCCTAAATACACAACAAGATGTTTCTCTTTTCCATCATTTGGTTGAGAGAGAACCACTCCCACACCTATACAAGTAGAGTCTTTCTGAACAATAAATTCCTGTTGAAAGTTAGGGGCACACAAAACAGGCTTGTTAGGTAATTTTAACTTTAATTCCAGAAAAGCCTTCTCATTTTGCGTACAAGAAATCCAATTTGGCTCACACAACATTCGCTCATCACCAAAACAAATTAGACCGAGATCATTTGAGAAACTTTTTGAATTTTGATTAATTAACTCTTCAAGTTGAATTAAAACCCGAAATTCAACAACAGTAGGATCGTTATCCAAATAAGGAATTTTTAAATCGTGAATTACAGAAACATTTTCTTTTTCACCAACCAAAAAAGTTACATTTTCTGGCTTTGTGTGATATCGGTCCAACATGTTCACGTGATACATCCGAGACCCGTGACTTTCCCGGGGAAATCCCCTACGTCTAAACCTATCTATTAATGCATATCCAGCAGAAATAGAACATGTGTCAGCTACAGGAATAGCTTCAGTATATTTTGTTGATATACACATTTGGGTTGTCCCATGACCTTCTTCATTAGAAAATGGTTTACTATCGTGAACTAAGTTTAGTTTCGAAAACCCCTCCTGACATATTGGGACCAAATTAAGGGAAGATTCCCTTTTAACAGCCATCTCAAAGAGATCCTTCAATTCCGAACAATCTGATTGTCCTTTCCTGAAATCAGCGCAATTAATATCAATAGAAGACGATTCAAAATCGTTATTTTCCACTTTAGGATTTTCAATTAAATCCACTTCCCCCTTTTTTACCTCCATTTCAAATACTGCCTGATTTTTTTCCATTTCCACCTTCCCCTTATTTTCTTCAATTAACACCGCAGTTCTATTTCCTAAAATATATCTACCTTCATCTAAATAATCTGCGCAAACAGCGGCTGTTGTTTTAATCGTACCAAATTCCCCGTTTAATTCTACGATTGCGAGAGGTAGAGATATTCTATTTCTATTTAAGGGTTGTTTCACCCACACAGTTTCTCCTGTGTAAGTATCCGGGCTAACGTATTTACGACACACTACATCTAAAGTAGATCCTGTGTCCCTTAGAAATGTTATTTCAATGTCATTTACGTAGCCACTACTCAAATACGAGGCTAAGAACTCGTTGCTGGTACCCTCTTTTATAAAACTGACATGTTCTGTCGAAGCAAATTCACTTTTTTGTTGGAGAACAGGGCAATTATACCTCAAATGATTCGGGCTGTTACATTCATAACACCTGGGTGCCTTTCTTTTATCGAAACCCTCATAATTTCTTTTATTTTTTTCTTCTTCGTTATGCGAAGATTTGGTAGTTTCGAAATCGGTTTCTTTTTTACTGATAACCTGACCTTTCTCTACTTTTTGATATTTATCGTTAGGTCTTTTTTTTGTTTTACGAACATCATCGTACGTATCCAAAAGGTCAGCTAAAACAGAAGATGTTTTAATATTTACCCAATCATCTATGAAGTGTTCTTTAACTTCTACCCCTACACGTTTTTTTACCTGATCGGCAATCATTAAGTCCTTTAAAGAAGCAAAATCCCTAATTTCCAACCCATCTAACCATTCCTCTAAATAGTTTCTGATTTCAAAAACGAAATCTCTCCATGTACCTTCTGACTTTTTTTGGTGCTGCACAAATTTTTGCCTAAAAGTTTCTGCACTCATTTTAAACCTTTTGAGGAGAAGCTTCTTAATGTGTTCATAATCATCGGCTTCTTCTTCGGGTTCGCGTGCAATTAACTGAACTATCTCTATGGGCAAAAGTCTTAACAACGAAGATACCCAATCAGAACATGGAATATTTGCACGTTTTGCCTGTCTCTCAAATATTACTAAATACAAACTAATGTCTGATTGATCAGGGTCAAATTTGGGAATTAATTTTTGTATGTCAGGTTGGGATCTGTTAGACACACCTGACGAATCATTAGTTTGCGACGCCTCTCGATTAGACGCTTCTAATCTAAGTTTTTCTAAAACAAAAACCCTTTCCCTCTCCCTTTCTTCGCGCTCGGCATTTTGCAAACGAATGGTTTCTTCGCGCTCGGCATTTTGCAAACGAATGGTTTCTTCGCGCTCGGCATTTTGCAAACGAATGGTTTCTTCGCGCTCCTCATTTTTCAACCTATCTTGAACCAGAGATTCCAAGAGAGCCCTAGAAAATTCCTCGTCATAATTACTACTTTTCATTATAAGGTTTTTTAGATCGAGAATTTTAGAACCAGGTGCTACTGTCAGACCTAACTCCTCCGCAAGAGATTGCAGGTCTTGTTTTTTAAATTTAGCAAAATATGACATTTTGGCCCAAAACAAACAAAAAAGTAAATCAAAATTTTCCCACACAAGGAGTGCGCCAAAAATAATAAAGAACCAAAATTAGAACAAGTCACACCTCTGAGATAAAGCGAAGGCACTTACCCCTTTGTTGACACTGTTCAACCGCCATACATCAAGAACCACACCTCTCTCAGCTCCAAAAATCGTCACCCGAGACGACACTGCTGGATGAATGTTTCACCCTTTCCAATTTCAAAAAAGGCACGCGGGAAACTGGTGTCCGCTGTCCTCCTGAAAAACTTTCGGTTTCGATTCGGAATCCACTTTTGGCGATGCCGTTACCACTGGCTCGTCATGGCAAGCCTCCACATCTGTATATTCCGGTCCCCCGGAACTTCCTATTAGCGATGTCCGCTAAAACAACTGCTCGGATGAGCTTCCTATACTCCGGTATCCTGGAACTTCCAAGCCGGCTGGCTTCCTTGTGCTGGCGCACAGTTCCACAGCAGGGACACCTCAGACTCCAGGCGAGTCTCCCAAGACTTGGACAAGTCTCACCTCCAGTATTACGTTGGAGAATTCTTTTTTGGTGCAGGGTGCACCCCTCTCTGCTGAGCGCTTTCGGTTTCGAAAACTGGCTGTCCCGCCTCCGCTCGCAGACCGTTGCTGACTCACGTCGAGTCCCGTTCGGCGCCCGCTTCTCTTCTTCCGAGAAAGCAACCCTTTCCGAACTAATCCGAGTTTCGGATCCTTAACACTAACTCTGCCGGTATATACCACAAGCTGGCACCAATTTAGTATAAGCTGTAACGTCACAAACAAATAGCCGAGTGGATTTTAAAGATTTAATAACAATAGAAATTCTTACAGCTAATGAGGCGTGATACAAAAACATAAAAACATAAAACACCGGCAGAGTTACAAAATCGACGTGCTCGCGTCTACATTTTAATTTCGTCTCTCCCTTTCCCCCGCACCTACGCTTCCGGAGAAGACAGGCGTTCTCTTCTCTGATTGGTTGTTCAGGTCGCGGCTGACGGTACAATGCTTACATCTGAGTCATAGAAATATAGAGACAAAATTTAAAGAATTTGCTGATTTTTGTTGCAGTTAACACTGCTATTTCAGGCATGGATTATGGAGATAGATTAAGGAATTAGAATATGTATACTTAAGGACAGGCCTGTAGCTAGGTGGGGGCCAGGGGGGGCGTTGCCCGTCCTATTAAATAAATTGCCCGTCCTAGAAAGAAATTGCCCCACCCTCCGCCCCAGAACGGTCAAAGAATTCAATTTTCTAGAATTCACGCGGAGAAAAAGAAAAAAAAATTCAGAGCTTCCTTGTCCAGAGGGACAAACGCACACACTTTCCACTGCCCCATTCCCCCCCCCCCCTCTCTCTTCTCTTCCACTCCACTCATTTTACTTCCAGCATTAACCATTGTAGCAATTGAACCTTGCAAGACAAGTAATTATCAACATGTGGTAGTTGTCGTCAATTCTCGCCTTACGTGTCTGGCGGCAATGGTCTCGCCCACCGATCCCTTTGAAAACTTGTGGGGGGTATAGTCTGTCTGGTAGCAGGACCTGGGGCATGGGTAGCCGTCCCCTTGCCCTACGGTGGGGAAGCATTCATGTAGGGGGAAAAAGGCGTCGTTCCTTCGGAAAACAGCAAAATGAAAACTAATTTTTCTAATGCACACAACCCCTGTAGCAAAGAAGAACTCGAACTCATTCATTAGGGACATAGATTTTTCACAGTGAAACAGGAAATTCTAAATTGAGTAATCATGTGAAACTCCAAGTCCATACAACCCCTGCTGCGTTTGTTCTTTTTCTCTATTGGTCAGGCTTGTATAAGTTGCAACAAAACTGTCGGGACTTTTAATGATAAAGCGATTAAAAGTAGTTAATAAAATGTTTGCTTTCTGGTTGTTGGCGTTTTATGTAAATAGGTTGTTTACGATGACACGATTGATTTTAAGAGCGCGGATATTAAAAAGCCTTCACATTTATGGATATACGCTTGTATTTTGAATAAAAGACCAAGATTGGACAAGGAAGCGGATGTGTGTAGCGACGAAAATGGTACAAGTGATGTAATGTTACTATGTGTTTCATCTTCGCGGAACTTAATATGGCAGAATAGGCTGTCAAGTTTAATAAGTCAAAAAACAGTGTTCCGAAATATGAGGCGTTGAAAGTTTACAACTCGCTTTGGCTGTAATATTAAGTGGAATGACAATCAATTCATTTTTGAGCAACTTATTGAATTAGGACCCACACAACCAAATGATAGAGCTTATCGAGCAACGAAAATTACGTAAGTTAATTTTTTGATTTTTGTGTCTTATATCACTTAGCAGTCAGTTCACCTAAATATAGATAGAATAAATATTTAATTTGTTTGACATAAATATGAAAGTTGAATAATTTTTAAGCGTTAAATTCAAGAATATACCTTGTTAAATATGCTAGGTTATTTATAAAATTTTATTTTCAGAAAATTAAGTAAAAAAGCTTTAAAGGCTTCATTGCACCTAGCGATAAACATCATCCGTCAATATATCACTTTTATAAAATGAAAATAATTATTATTTTACGGACTGCTCCCCCCCCCCCCCCCGCCTTGTCCTTTTCCCCTTGCCCTACCTGGAATAGTGTCTGCTGCCCCCCCTGAATATATTGTTGTCTGGCTACAGGCCTGCTTAAGGAGAGAGAAGGGTTTGGGGAATATTTTATTCAACTTTTTTAATTTATTAAACAGGGGATGTGGAGGGTTTAGATTTTAATACGAGTGATATAGAACGAGAGGTCATGGGTTTAAATTAAACAAATCCCATTTTAATCGGAAAGAGAGAAAGCACTATTTTATAATATAGTAATAGGCAAATGAAAAACTTAACAGTGAATATCTACAGGAGTCATTGATTTTAAGAATAAGTTAGATATTCAATGGGGAATAATTAGGAGAAACTACACTGGATCAATCTTGTTAGCCCTTCAATCAACCTATTGTTAGTTGTCAATATTTACAAATACAAATATTTACGACCAACATCAGGCCCAAGACCCAACAAGGTTGGTCCTTCTAGTACCTATTAACTATCTCCCAATGCATATCTAACTTCTTCTTAAAATCCGTTACTCCATTACAATTAACAATATTCACTGGCAAGTTGTTCCATTTGTCTATTACCCTATTATAGAAATAGTGTTTTCTCCCTTCCCGATTAAAATGGGATTTGTTTAACTTAAACCCATGACCTCTCGTTCTATCACTCATATTAAAATCTAAACCCTCCACATCTCCTTGTTTGATAAATTTGAATAGTTGTATTTGTGTAAAATTGGTATTGAAATTTGAGAAAGTATCTGCAATTAGTACATTAAAATTGAAAAATCCATTAAATAATTTTTTTATTCAACAACACGACATATTTTATTGTTTTTACCATTTATTTTCATTATAAATGATGTGAAATAATTTTCGACACGTAAATCAGTCGTTTCAGGACAATATTTGAGTAATCAATTGTAATAGAATTTATTATAATTCTTGCGAAGTTATACTTGTATATATTTTAGGTTTGGGGAATAATTAGGAGATTTTTGAAATATTTTTAAAATACCGAGATTAACAAGGTAAAAAGATTTTGTTTCAGTATAGAATTATGAAACTCAATTTCGTTTTTCTGATGCACATTCGCTGTCCCGTTTCGATCCTGAAAAAAATTTCACAACAGGGGCAGTGGCTGTTAAAATCACTGACTTTCCAGCCAACCCTAGGCCTGCAGCCCCAATGCTTTGTAAGCTTGAAAAGACCGCGCCAGTCCATCCAGCAATGGTACCTCCAAACCATGTGCTTTGTACAGCTGCAGCCACAGATCCTGCTGCAACTCCAGCTGTTCCAAAACCTGCAGCTCCAATTACAGCTGGAGCTGCTACAATAGCTACGGAAGCAACGGCAGCCGTCTTGACTCCATATCCTACAAAAGATTATAGGTAAAATCATTAGTATAAGAAAGCAAGAAATAAATTGTTATAAATTACTAATGTTTTGAAAAATATACTGTGTAATAGATTAATAAGTTTTTCGTTACTTCTAAAGAATGGCATTTCTTGGCAACTCGTTACTTTTTCTTCTACTGTTCGATAAAATAGTTGACTTCCTTTCGAAAATTATGTTATTTTTATAATTCAATACTGGATCTATTCTAAATTCTGGAAGGAACCGTGAAAGCTAACTGAGCCATCGACATTTTTGCAATTAAAAACAGTTTTATATTTTTAGAAAAGAAATAAATTTCTTAATTTCTTACCTGTCAGAAGGACCTAAAGTATTAAAAGTCCCAATTTGTAATGAAATTTTATTACCAAGGTCCAGCAAGAACTGGAAAGTTTCATAATATAGAGAAGTTGGCTATAAAACTATGTGGACATAGATACGGTACTCCCGTTGATTAACCTTTGAATTTGAAACTTTAGTAGCATTCCATAGATTTAAAGATGAACAACTCTTATTATTAATAATAAAATGTAATTTTAAAAAAAGAAGAAAAAAAAAGGGAAACGACTTTAAGAAAACTGCGGTAAAAAGTGAAAAATAATTCTTAATTTTACGAACAAATTAAAATTTTTGAATTATTTAATATTAATTTTATACTTATTACAACGTTTTGAAATCGGTGTCAAAATTTAGGTATGATTTTTGTAAATTGGTACCAACTTCCAAAAGTTGTAATAAATATAAAATTAATATTGAATATTTCAATTTGTTCATAAAATTAAGAATTATTTTTCACTTCTTAGCGCATTTTTTTAAATTGGTTTTCCTCATTTTAATTTAAAAGGGGGGCTTAACCCCTTTCTATTAATATATTCACTTGGAAACTGAAGTTGTTCATAACTTTTTTCCTCGCCACAGATAGCACATTTTGAGATTATCCGGTTTAATAATCACCGGGTCAATGAAATTTCATTGTTGGACAATCTTTAGCCAACAATTAAAATATTATGAAATCGGAGAAACTGTTACAAAAAAAGTCAATTTAATCAATATTTCCGGATAAACAAAAGCCGGAAAATCAATTTTGATTTTGAAAACCAAGTTGATTTTTCTCTATCCAACAAAAAAGAATTTTCGAAATCGGACATATTTTTTAAACTGTCCGGTTAATTGAGAATTCCGGATAGGTAAACACTGCATAACCGGATTTTTTTCAAAAGGTATCCAAATAAGGCATACCCTATCCAACAAAAAAAGAATTATCCAAATATCTGAATTTGAACATAAATATTACGCTATAATACACACAAAAAAAATAATAACTTTCGAATAGATAATCGATATCTTTGGCGAAAATTGGCAATATGTTAACGCACTTTAAATCGGTTAAAATTTATCTCTAATTAATTAACCAAGCGTCAGCGATGTCCTGTTTTAACACGACTATTCAGCACTTCGTCTGGTTTGTCTGTAAATTTGTTTGTTTGTTACTCATTTACGACCAAACGCGTTGTTTTATTTTCTTTAAATTAAACATGAATATGTTGCTTGAAGTCATTAAAATCGACATATATGTTTTTTTTAAGTTTGTTTAGTTGCTAAGTCTATTGTTGCTAGAACTACTAGTTAACTTGTACTAGACATTTATATCAACAAAAGCTGTTAAATTTCCCTAATTGGCGAGAATATAAAGATAAAAAGAAAAATATTTTAACAGGTTAATGTACAAATTTCTAGATTTTAATATTTTTTCCTTTGTTTGTATGGTAAAACCTATCAATATGCGGTATTTCACGATTTTAGGACAATTAGAAGTGTCCAAAACTAACGTTCCGTAAAAAGAAAAAATAGCAACCGATATTTAAAGGTTCCACGTGGAAATGCAAAATTGATGCCATATCAATGTGAAATTTCACGATTCTAAGATAATCGAAATTGTGTAAAACTAATTTTCCATAAAAAAAATCACAATCGATTTTAAAGGTCCACATGCAATATTCTAGATTTTCATATTTTTCCTTTGTTATGAAAATATCTTCTTACAGATACAAAGGGATTTCACTACAAAAAAGTAGGATAATTAAGTTGCAAAAAAATATCTAAAATACGGGTGGGGGGGATTCTATACTTACTGAACAGTTCATTTTCAGAAGCTTTAGTGGCAGTTTCCTTTACAGTTTCCTGGTAAAAAATAAATGTAAAAATTATTTTCAATAGTTTACTTCAATCAAACGTACGTAATATTTAAAAAAAAAATTATATAAAACCAACAGAAAAAATTAGATGGAGTTGTAATTAAAGTCACACATAAAATACTTTCCTTGGCGCAAATTAAATAGTTTTGGGAATTTTCGGTAGTATAAAATAGTAATTGAAAGATGTTTTTTGGTTTTGTTTTCGCTTGTAAAAGTTCAAGCTCAAGTTTAATTTCTTAGTAGGTATAATAAATTTTTTTATTCAAAAAACGCCTATAGTTTATTCTAGAAAAACATCCAACTAAAATTGTAATTAATTTCCCCAAGCAGAATTTTGGCCCCCTAAAATTATAAGTCCAGTACAAATGACCCCCTCCCGACTTTGCAAATGCGTATGCAAAAATATTTACCTAAGTAATATTAATATAATTTATTCGTAATATAATTGATCAATAATAAATATTATTGATTTATAATATAATTGACACTTTTTGATATTAAATACAAACAACAATATATTTCATAATATGAACGTTAGCGCAAAAAATTTGCAATATGATAATAAAGCTGATTAAAATTTGTTTAATAAAGTATATAATTAGAGGAATAAAGCATATTTCTTTCAGGGATTCTTTAAGAGTATTATTTTACATATTTATGTTCGAAATAATTGAAATTTCTGTACTCTAGATTAAAGGACACTCATTACTGTTTTACAGAAAAGCTGAGCCAAGTGTCAGCCTCTTCAATCTTTCCATGTAAAGTTGTTTTTTGTTTAATTTTTTCCTTGGGAGAAAAGCCCAAAAAATATTGCAATTATAACGCGAAAATCGACACAAATGGAATAAAATGTATGATATCTTACCCATAAAGTCTTATCTTTGTACTGGCAATTCTTGTAATTTTCCTTACAGTTTGCATAACATCCGTTGTTCTAAATGTAAAATAAGTAACTTTTCGTGAAATAACACAACTCTTCACAATTTATATATAAATACGTTTTTAAATAAATAATATTCCTCATTATTTGATAACTAAAAATCAATTCTGATTTTTAGCAAAACTAGTTGCTGAAATAGTGTATTAACTACTATATATAGTATTAACTTCTTTAATTACCTAAAGAAAATGAACGAAAATAAATTAACAAATGCTTACTGCAGTGCAGTCAAAAGTTTGCTTTAATTAAGAATTCATTATTAAACTGTGTGTAATTATGTGAATTGATGTTCTTATGTGAATTGAATAACATATGATTTGAAGATAATAGTAAATACCTAAATTTGCCTCCGAAGGCTGCATTTAAATTACCATAACTCCTGTTCTAATTAACATATAGAAAGAATATTAGTATCGTTTTAAAGCTCTTTAAATGACTTTTCAAATGATGTGAAACACATGAAAGTTTGGTGAAAAACCTTTTAAGGTCATATTATTTGACCTTGAATTCCCAAAAAACGAATTTCTCAATTTTCACTATATTTTTTCCCCTGAATACTACAACATCTGAATTACATGTATACCAATTTTCAAAGTGGGATGACAATAGGATCACACACAAAATTTTTTTTCAAAAATCGGCCATTTTGAAATGCAAATACTAAAAAAATACAACTAAAAAACTAATAAGCCTATGAGGTTAGAATTTTGCATTATTTACATTCTTAGTAGGTATAACAAGTTCACCAAATTTCATAAAAATCGGAGATGGTGCGGAAGAAAAATGCATTTTCTTGTGTTGATTTGACAACTCACGACATGGAATGACCCCAATATATTGCATATTTTTGTTTCTAATTTTTTTTTGTGTGATCCCATTGTCATCCCACTTGGTAAATTGGTATACATGTAGCTCAGATGTTGTAGTATTCAAGGAAAAAATATAGTAAAAATTGAGAAATTCGTTTTGGGGGAATTCAAGGTCAAATAATATGACCTTGAAAGGTTTTTCACCAAACTTTCATGTGTTTCATATCATTCGAAAAGTCATTTAAAGAGCTTTAAAACGATACCAATTTTATTTCTATATGTTAATTAGAACAGGAGTTATGGTAATTTAAATGCAGCCTTCGGAGGCAGATTTTACGTTTTTAGCCATTTTGAAATGCAAATAACTAAAAAACTAATAGGCCTAGGAGGTTAAAATTTTGCATTTTTTACATTCTTAGTAAGTATAACAAGTTCACCAAATTTCATAAAAATCGGAGATGGTGAGGAAAATGACTGTGTTGATTTGACATGGAATGACTTATGACTGCAGTCCTAGGCCCCCGATCTATACCGAAGGTCAGTGGCGGCGATTGGGTGCTGAAAGTGGGGGGGCAAGATAAAGGGGAAACAAGAAGTACCCCAAATGGGAAGGGAGGGGGGGGGGGGAGGGGAAGGTGGACCAAAAAAAATTTGCTATTATATTGCTATAAAAAAAGCTATGGTATTGCACACTTGTATTTACTCAATATTTTGTGTTATTTGCAGTATACCAACTTAAAATACACAGTAAAAAAACTTAATAACATAAATTTAAGAAAAGAAGTTTTCATACCATAAAGCTGATTTGAGACAAGTTAAAAGCTTTATTTTTTCGTTATTCTGACTTAAAAAGGCAAAACAAAGCACGATAACTTTCAGAAATACTATATAAAAGGGCCACAAAAACAAAAGTCCAATTTTCAGGAGTATAAAAAGTATGAACTGTTCAAAACACCTTTATATCACTTGGCTATTTTAGCTATAGTCGAAGACAATTTAACTAGACCCTTAAGCGAAGGCTACGATGTGTAATAAGACTGAGCTATGGCCCTGTGGCCTTGATTGAATAAAAAAAAATCAACGGCTGATTTAAAAACAAATAAATATCTATCGGAGTAGTCATAAGTCATATACAGTACTCTGTAGACTCCAAAATGACTGTACAAACGAGAGTCATAAGTCATATTCGGCGCCGTTTCGCCTTTTTTCCCTACTGCTTATATGTAAAACTGAGAAAACTTGGGAATGAGTCATTCTGCTAGATTCTGGGTATTTTGTAGATTTAATACGTAGTTACAATAAACTATTTTCTTGATGTTTTCGAAATCAAAGCATTGAGAATTAAAAAAAAAGCTCTTAAATATTTTCTGCCATCATCTTTGAGAACATTCGCTGATAAGTAAAGTAAACAAATATACTTTTGTGGATTGTGTTTTAAAAGTGTTAAAATCGTAGATTTTTTGACTGAAATAATCTATTTCATAACCAAACTATTTAATAAGTAATCATAAGTAAAATTA
Organism: Troglohyphantes excavatus; assembly: GCA_963932185.1. NCBI lineage: Eukaryota > Metazoa > Arthropoda > Arachnida > Araneae > Linyphiidae > Troglohyphantes > Troglohyphantes excavatus. The sequence goes on along the minus strand of OZ010667.1, from coordinate 46,017,318 downwards.
TTCTAAACTATTTCTTTCAGAAAAACTATAGAAATTATATGGTTGGTTAAAAAAGTTAATCGCTTTGATTAGACTATGCAAATGTATATTTTGTTTTGATTTAATTTAACAATTACTGGTACTTTAGAAGCAAAATTTATTAAAATATAATATTTGATTTAATATTCGAACTCGCAATTTGGCGCTCTTTAAAGCGCCAAAGTTTCTTACCGGGAGGTTGCAAGCCCGTTCTCCCATCGTCCAAACGTTTGAAGTTTGGAGGCGACTAGTGCACACTAAATCTGTGAATGAGAGGGGTTTGAACCTCCTGAAACCCCCCTCCCTTATTTACGTTCCCATAGTAGTGTGCGGAAATTGGGGTTCAATATTTTTCCTTTGTTAGGCAATGCAGTAAAACAATTGACTTGTAATTTAGTTTTAAAAAGTCCAATATAAAAAAAGTTGCGAGGGCAACATACAAAAAAGTGCGGGGGGGGGCAACATCCGAAAAAAGTGCGGGGGCAACCACCCCCCCTTGCCCCCCCCCCCCCCCCCCCCCCGAATCGCCGCCACCGCCGAAGGTTAACAGGTATTGGCCCAAGACTGCTGCGTAGTCTGATTTGGGACAATTATTAACATACATAAAAAAAAATTTAGTTCTTCTCCTTGGTTAAACAATGAATTACTTGCACAGTAAACCCTCACCACAGCGACTCCTCACGGGACCAGCACTAAATGGTCTTAAAAGTTAAGTCTATACAATGAATGAAATAAAAGAAAAATATTTGCATACACTAGGCACATATAATTTAAACTAGTTAACTTTTGAGGCTTTAGTAATGGTCTTACAAGGAAGGAATCGCTAGATCGTGGAGTCGCCGCAAGGTGGGTCCACCGTATAATGGATATTATATATATATATATATATATATAAATACTATATACAGTTTATGGGTTATGGTGCAACCTCACAGAGCTCGCGGCCGTTCCAATAACTAGCATGCTCGTGCGATAATTCACACCACACACCCATTCGTTTTAAGGTTGAAAGATATTACCAAATCTTGTATGGCCAAAAAAAAATCACAAAGTTTAACGGTCTACTCATAAATGGCAGCATTATCAACGTATTATTTAAAAAAAAAAAAACGTTCAAATGAATTATTTGAAACGAATTAAAAAAAAAAACAGTGGATATTTATGTTGAAAGTACGATTCATCACTGGTCCATGATTTTTTTTCTTCTTTTGACTCCCCATGTGTTAAGGTCCGTTGCGTCTAAGAGAGGCATAAAACGGATTTTTATACAGAAATAATATATATGATAGTTTTTAAGATGGCTTTTGTTACTTTGAAAACCGAAAAATAAAAATATATGAATCAACGAGTTGCCTATTGGGTGGAACAAGCCAATTCACGTGGCTTATATTAACGCACCCCACATTTTAAAAAGGTGTATTAGTAGGTACAAACACATTCTTAAATACAACAGTCTCCTCTACATTAAAAAAAATTAGATACAAATTTTTAAAATCGTCATTTTACTTATCATTATACTATTTATATTTGAATCTTTATGGATTTAGGTATTTTATTACCGAATAAAATAAAAGTTATTTTTATATATCAATTGACGGGTATCGTATTTCATGTATGTAAAGCAGCGATTCTCAACCTGTGGGGCGCGAGCACACTAGAGGGGAGGCGCAAGAATAGCCAAGATAAAATATTATTTAAAAAAATTGATTAACTGACTGAAAGGAAAGCACACATACACATAGAAAACAAAATACATTTCGACATATTTAACAAATAAAATAAAACAACTTACTAAATCAAAACTTATTTAATCAAAACATACTAAATTTAATAATTATTAGTGACTTCCTTGGGCCTGTCTTGCAGAGCAAAGTTTTTCGAAGGCAGGCTTAATATTAGAAATAGCCACTCTTAGTTCTGTTTCTATATTCTATCTATATTTTGTCTTCAATGAAGCCACAGCAGAAAATCCAGTTTCACAAAGGTAGGATGTGGAAAATGGTAATAGAATGTGAAATGCCCTTGTTTTTAGTGCAGAAAAATCATCCTCTACTCCTGCCCAAAATTCAAATAGTGATTTATTACTAAATTGTCTTTTGGTTTCGCCACTTGTGAAGTCTATGGATTTTTCTTCCTCATCAATTGAGAGTCTTTCGGGAGTCTTATGAAATGGATCCCTAGCCCACTCGTAACTTGCTATCAGTTTGTCGTCAGCAATAAGAAAATTCTTTGCCAGAATGGGTAAATCATTTTCAATGGTTACAAAAACAACTTTTACATGTTCTTCTTCAGCCTTGTAAGTTTTAGTACAATCATCCACATTTGCAAACATTGTTAGGTTTTTTTGCTTTCAATTTCTGCTCCAGAATTCCAATTTTCTACAAAAAGCATTAACTTTATCACTCTTATCCAACATATGTGTATTTGCTCCTTGGAGTTGAAGATTCAAGTTATTTAATTTCTCGAATATGTCGACCAAGTAACTCAATTTCATCACAAATAAACCATCGCAAAAATTCTCGGCTTCTGGTCTGTTTTCTTCTTCTAGGAAAATGGCGATTTCTTCTCTTAATTCATAAACAAATTCACATACAAGAGTCAGTGCATGGAGGTTGAGCATTCGTTATGGGAAACTAGATAAGTAGTTTTTTCAATATAATTCGTTCTATTGTGGTATTTATTTGGTTTATTATCAATGTAATTAAGTTAATTAGGTTTTTTCATGTGCTTTTGAGGTTTTTAGTGTATGTAGGAGTGAATTAAGTGTTTCAGTTTGCGCGTAACGCTAAGCCTAACGAAAGCATGCTCTGCTAAGTGTTGTTTGTTTACTTCGGGAGATTTGTTTAGTTTTAAGTCTGCTGGTTTTCTGTGGTTTATTTTGTATTAATATTGTATTATTTGATTATTATTTTTCGCAAAGATGGGTGTGGTAAAACTGTTAAAGGAGATTAAGACTGGAAATGGATGCATGTGGGTTGTTTGTGATGAATGTGAGATGATGTGTTTGGCGAGCAATTGTGGTTTGCAAGAGTCAGAAGTTGAGAGTGTGATTGAATATGTCTGTAAGAAGTGTGTTAGAATGAGATATTTAGAAGAACGGCTGAAAGAGTTAGAAAGAGGTGAGAGTTGTGAGGTGTCAACAGACTGCGATGGCCTAGGCGAAATGAATTCCCGAGCAAAGGTAAAGAGCATCGAAACAATTGTGGAGTACGAGACGAAAGGGGTCATCTTGGGGGACTCTATGGTAAGATCTATAGGAAATGAGGTAGGTAAAGTCAAGCCAAGAGTTGTGAGGTGTTGTTTGCCGGGAGCCAAGATCGCAAACATCACCAAGGCAGTGAAAGCAGGAGCGGTACAGACTGAGGACAAAGCTGTATTATGGGTAGGTACAAATAATGTTTGTCAGTCCACAAATTTCGAGTTCAAGAGGGATTTTACGGCTCTCCTTGAAGAAGTCAAACACAAGACAGGAGATGTGAGAGTTCTTAGTTTACTGCCAAGGTATGGTATTCGTTGGGGCTGGGACAACCAACGAATCAGAGTTTTAAATGGTTTTCTCAGGGATATTTGTAAGGAAAAGAACGTCGGTTTTGTGGATGTTTGGAAGGTGAGTAAGATGGACTGGTTATCTCGGGATGGTATTCATCTAAGCAGAACAGGTAGCCAGGCTGTAAGTAAGTTGGTACTCGAGAGTTTGCAGGCAAAAAACTAGTTTTGAGACAGGAGCCGAATATTCACTGGCGGGTTGATAAATTGGGATTAAAAAATCAATCTTTGGGAAGTAATCTGTTATATAATTCTGCAACAGGGTCTACAGCATCTGGAAAAAATGCAGCGGGTGAATGTTCGGATATGTATATTAAAGAACAATTAAGGGTATTTTACTGCAATGCAAGAAGTATAAGGAATAAAATAGAAGAATTAAGGGGCATAGTAGCAGCAGAAACCATCGATATAATTGGGATTACAGAAAGCTGGACAAATGCTAACGATTTAGCTGCGTTATTAGAAATTAAGGGTTTCATTATGTTTCGGCAGGAGAGAATTAATAAGAAAGGAGGTGGTGTGTTGATTTATGTAAGAGAAAATTAAAATTTTTCGGAAGTAACTTTTGAAGGTAAATCTCAATGTATTGAATCAGTTTGGATAAAACTAACAGATCATAAAGGTAAGAATTTGGTTGTGGGAAATGTTTATAGACCCCCGAATAGCACTGTTGAACAGGATGAAATTCTATTTAATCATATAAATGAAGCTTGTAAGAAAGGAGAAATAATTTTAATGGGAGATTTTAATTTTCCTAACATTGACTGGAAGGGTAACCTAGTTAACATTGGAAGAGGGGCAGAATTCTTGGACACGATTCAAGATTGCTTTTTAGAGCAATTGGTTCATGATAATACAAGGGGTAATGCATTATTGGATTTGGTGTTTAGCAGTTGTGAAAATAGGGTACACAATTTAACAGTGAGCGAGTATCTAGGGGAAAGTGACCACAATAGCATTAGATTTAACATTATGTTTCAGACAACTGTAGATAAAAATAATAGGTTAATTCCAAATTTTAGAGATGTTAATTTTCATAAGTTACGAGCTGAGGTAACTAATGTTTTTAAGGATGGGTTGGAGCATTCTCATATAGTAGATCAATGGAAGGAATTTAAAGATAAATTAAATGTAGCTGTTAATAAGCATATTTCGTTTAGGCAGAAAGATGTAGTTCGAAAGCTTTCTCCTATGTGGTTTTCAAAGGAAACAAAACGAGCTCTTAAGTTAAAACAAAAGACGTATAAAATATTTAAAGAAACAGGTAGGGACACTGATGGTAAGGAGTATAAAAAAGCTAGAAGGGAGTTTAAGTATATCAGTAGAAAACAGAAATTAGCATTGGAGGAAAAACTTGCTAGGGATATCAACAATAATCCAAAGGGATTTTTTGCTTACGCCAGTGGAAACAATAAAGGAAATAATCATTTGGGACCACTCGAAGATTATCAAGGCAAATTAATTCAAGATGATGTAGGAATGGCTAATATTTTAAATGAATTTTTCATGGGAGTTTTTAATAAGGACTTCAAATCTGATTTCATGCAAATAGAGGATAATATGCGTCCGGTTATTAAGGAATGCAATTTTACTAGAGAAGAAGTAGTTTATCACTTAAGAAGTATTAAACCTTTTAAAGCACCAGGACCAGATGAAATTTACCCAAAAGTACTAGTGGAGTGTGCGGAAGAACTGGGAGATGTTGTACTAACTATTTTCAAATCGACGTATAATTCGGGTAATGTACCAATAGACTGGAAATTAGCAAATGTCACTCCGCTTTTTAAAAAAGGGGCAAAATGTGAACCTGGTAATTACAGACCGGTTAGTTTAACATCAGTGTTATGCAAGATTTTTGAAACATTAATAAAAAACAGCATCATATCATTTTTGGAATCAGAGAGCTTGCTGTCAGATAATCAGTATGGATTTAGGAAAGGAAGATCTTGTACAACAAATCTTTTAAAATTCTACGATAGGGTTACTGAAGAATTAGATAAAAGGAACAGTGTAGATGTAGTATACATTGATTTCCAGAAAGCATTTGATAAAGTTCCCCACGAGGCATTGCTGTTCAAGTTGGAAAGGTTAGGGATTGGGGGTGAAATTTTACAATGGATAAGGAATTGGTTAATTGGTAGGAGTCAGCGGGTGCAAATTAAAGGTAATTACTCTCAGTGGGCAGAAGTTAAAAGTGGAGTACCACAGGGTTCTGTGTTAGGTCCACTTTTATTTATTATTTTTATTGATGATATCAGTTGGGAGATTGGGAGCAAGGTCAGCATCTTTGCAGATGATTTAAAAATTATGAGGACTGTGAATTCTGGGGAACAAATAGAGCAATTACAAGGTGATTTAACAAAAATATCAGAATGGGCTGTTAAATGGGGTATGTCTTTTAATATCAGTAAATGTCAAGTGTTGCACATGGGTATCAAAAATAGTAAGGCTGCATATGTTTTACAGGGTGCAGAAATCAAAAATAGTGAGATTGTAAGCGATCTGGGTGTGTTGGTAAATGAGGATTTTAAAATGAGTCATCAATGTACAGTGGCTAGCAAAAAAGCTAATAGAATGTTGGGGTACATCAGGAAAAGTGTTTCATCAAAATCTAAGGATATTATCTTGCCATTGTACAGAGGTTTAGTAAGGCCACATCTTGAGTATGCTGTACAGTTCTGGTCACCATATCTTAAAAAAGACATTGCATTGTTAGAGAAAATTCAGCACAGGGCTACTAAAATGGTTCAAGGGTTCTCAGGCATGAATTATGAAGATAGATTAAGAAATTTGAATATGTATACTCTGGAAGAAAGAAGGGTTAGGGGAGATTTGATTCAACTATTCAAATTTATCAAACAAGGAGATGTGGAGGGTTTAGATTTTAATATGAGTGATAGAACGAGAGGTCATGGGTTTAAGTTAAACAAATCCCATTTTAATCGGGAAGGGAGAAAACACTATTTCTATAATAGGGTAATAGACAAATGGAACAACTTGCCAGTGAATATTGTTAATTGTAAAGGAGTAACGGATTTTAAGAAGAAGTTAGATATGCATTGGGGGATAGTTAAGAGGTACTAGATGGACCAACCTTGTTGGGCCTTGAGCCTGTTGTTGGTCGTCAATATTTGTATTTGTATTTGTATTTGTATTTGTAAAAATTTCTCACTTGATAACCATCTTGCCTCGCAATAAAATAGTAACGCTGAATGTACTGAACCCATGTCTTTACAAAGTACGGAAAAGATTCCCGATTTCAGGGGTCTCATTTTTATATAATTTACTACGGTTACAACCGTAGTTAACACAATATTCAGACCAGGACTCATTTCTTTCGAAGCTAAAGTTTCTCTGTGGATCATGTGTCCAGACGCACTGTGGCGATTTTTGTTTTACAAGTGCTTGTATACTTTGGAATCTTCCGGACATTGAACGAGCACCATCGGTGCATATTCCGACGCAATTTTTCCATTCTATGTTTGCCTCGTTCATAAAATCATTAAAATAGCAAATAATGTGAGCGCTGTTGTTTTGAGTTCTATTGATTTGCAAAAAAGTAGTTATTCTACTACTGACATATTATCACAAAATCGAACATAGGCAATTAAATGAGCATCTTTGTTACTCTGTTGTTTCATCAAGCTGTTTTTAAAACAATTTGTCACGTAACTTCGAGAAAAGCTGACACTGTACATCTTCAGCTATATCACCAATTCGACGAGCAAGAGTATAATTTGTAAGAGGTATGGACTGCAATTGTTTTGAAAAATTATCTCCAAACATAGTTTCTACAATCTCAATTGCTGCTGGCAAAATAAGATCTTCACCAATGGTGTGAGGTTTTTTACATCTGGCTATTTTATATGAAACTTTGTAAGATGCAATTAAAGCTTTTTTTATTCACAGACAAAGTTTCTTTAAAAAATGATTTTTGCTTTTTATATGATTTTAATTTTAATTCGAAGAATTCTCTGGGTTTGTTGACGTACTCACTATGAAGCGTTTCCAAATGTCGTTATAGTTTATTAGGTTTCAGGCTGTCTGCGGCCAATATTTTTGAGCAAATGATACACAGGGGCATTTCTTCTTCATTTACTTCAGTACTGGTAAACCCAAAATTTAAGTATTCTTGAGAATATATTCTCGATTTTATTTTCTCAACCAAGCTCGTCTGTGTACTTGTTGATGCTCGACTATCGTCTAATGCTCGCTTACTTCCGCTTAAAAAATTATCCATGAGTCTGCATAAATCTGCTGCCATGAATATTTAATATGGTGAATTGTAATTAACAAGAAAACATATATAACATTCACGATAGATTTGATAGCGATAGAAGGATCGACTCGAATGAGACTGGCTGGAATTGAAACATGTGTTATGGAACATTTTCCTTCTTCCCATGAGAAAACATTTGCTCTGCGCATACTCGAGACGGCATCGGTCGTGGGTCCCTTCCTCAAACATTACTTATTTTTTTCTCTTTTGTTTAGTCATGCTTCTGTTTTATTTATTTTATTATTCGAAAAAATGTATTCCCAGTTTCTAAATTTAGCTCACCCCGTCTAGGTTAACTTTCATTAACGAATTTTTCTACTTTCATATTCTTTTAACCTTATCTCCCTGTTTGGCTTTCATTTCAAATATAATATTTAAAATTTCCCAGCTTTCATTTGCTTCATCTGTTCACCGCCCGCTTGGCAAAATGCCGGATGTGGTTTCTCGCCAACGTTGGCTCGCTTTTACTCTTGTTTTGGCAGTAAGTTAAAAATAATTTAAAAACAGAATCCAAAATACTCAATATACATTATTGTTGTATACATTTTATTGTAAGCGGGGGGGCGCGATGAAAATTATGATTGAAAACTGGGCCGCGAATACTGAAAGGTTGAGAAACGCTGATGTAAAGTGTATTGTCAAAAAAAAAGTAGCTGCCACTGTCGTCAAAATCATTAGGCCATGCCACTTTTATTTTTTGGCTAGCACCTCAAAAAATAAATATCAGAGAATAATAAAATTTACCAAGTTTGTGAAAAACAAAATTGGGAATATACGATAAAGTTATTTTTTTATTTCAATAGAGCACTTATCATATATATTATTTGTAGTAAAGATCCCTTTTAAGCCCCTTATACGCAACGAATTTTAACACATGAGGTATCAAAATACAGAGAATTTCATGGACCAGTGACGAATCGTGAAAGTGACGAAAACGTAATAAATAAATAAAATAACAATTGTAAGTTCTTTCTTTTAGATCCGCAAGACATTAAATAGGACTATTTACAAATGTTAAACTTCTACGTGTCAGTGGCGGATCTATAGTCATCCAAAGGGGGAGGGGGGGGGGCTAATTATTCTTTTTTTGGTGGAGGGAGTATATATATATATACAAATTCCTATTTTCGACGATTGCCGTTAAACGGTATGTGTAAATTCCACCTAAAAATTTTTATTTTGACACCATGGCGAGATAAATGCTTCCAATGTAAAGAAGCAACTTTGTTGTGTTTTATTCTGGTGCAATGTACTTATGTATACGAATAAATTTTGTCTCGACGCATTCTGATGATAAAAATGGGAATTTTTTTTTGGCCCACCACGCTGCTCATAAACCACTGGTTCACCCTTGGAGAAGTTGTTGGGATATTCCCACCGAGCCAGAGCCGGATTTAGAGTTAGTGGACCCAAAAAGGAATTTTTTTAGTCGACCCTTAGGCTAAATATATGGTACGAGCCCTCAAATATTTGGTGGTATGGAATACCCCTTCGTAAATCGAAATGGGGAGGGGAGATCGTAAATAATAAATTACTTTAAACTATGCAAAGGAAGACTTTACGCTTTTAATGACTACCAACTAGCAGTTACTATAGTACTTACTTCAATCCACACAAACTCAGACAAATGATTGACATAGGAATAGAAAAAATTCAAAACGTGTTTTGTCACTTGAAGCGAATCTTGGGAAAACGCAAATTAATTTTTCTAATTCGCAGACAGATTTCAATTTTGCAAGTTAATTTCAATGTGACAAAACGTATTTTGGACCAATAAAATACCTTAGATAGAAAATTTGGTGGCGAAATCAGTGATGGTAAAATATAATTTTTTGAATTTTTTTAACAAAATACGTTTTGATTGTTTGCTTTTCATATATGGTACACTATTTCTTATGTATATGTCAAATTAAAGTTTAAAAATGTCATCATTAAGCATGTTCAGTTCTTCGATTTTTTTTATTTTCAATTTATATAAAATTGATGTTTTAAAAAAAATACGATTCAAAGGTATTTGGCTAGGTTTTTCTAATTTAATCAGATCAACTATCATATAACGGGTTAAGAATTGATTGTCAAGTATAATGTGATTCCGGTATCACTACGTCATCAAAATACTTGAATACAACTCAATAGTATTTACAACTGCAGTCTCGCTTTTTGCATCGCTTAAAATATATAAAATTACACGAATAAAAACACAAAAGGAAAAAAATTACCTGTCTATCTAACCCAGCTATTAATGAAGCAATAGCATAGAATTCGCCTTTTCCGATGTTTTCGCTCATCAAAACTAACCATAGCGACACGAATTTTTATTTCCCTCCTTCACTCTCAGATCCACTGACCCCTCATTTCTACAGCAAATCTCTCGCATCCCTTAAAACTTTTAACGAATGACCGTACTCGGATGATACAACAAAGAGTTTCAGGTTTTTTTTTTAGCATTTGCAGTGTCAAGGTCATCTTGATAAGGCGTAAAGACGCGTAACCCCCCCCCCCCCCCCTCACACCCAAAGAAAGGGTCACAAAACTTGATCTTCCACCAAGACTCCCTGGAAACTCAAACTGTGGGTCTCAAAGCTCATAGCCATTACATATTTTGCAGAACAATTTTTCAAGAAAAACATTATTTCTTGATATATATTTTTTTATGCATAAGCTAAGGAGGGGGCTTTAGCCCCTATGTAAATCCACCAGTGCTACAGACAATGTGTTTCTGGGCAGTTGCAGTGTCCAATGTCTTCTTAAGAGTGCGACAAGACACGTAGCTCCCGCCGCCCTCTTCCCACCCCCAAAGAGAACCGTAAAACTCGGTCCTCTCCTCAAATCCCTGAAAACTCTAACTATATGAGGGGCTATAGCCCCTCTTCTCATAGCCATTATTAAAAAAAAATTAAGAAAAAACATTATTTCTTGATTTAAAAAAAAAAAATTGACCACAGCCCAAGGGGGTGGGGGGTGGGGGGGCTATAGCCCCCTTTAGCCCCTATGTAAATCCGCCACTGACGTGCAAAGGGGGCTTTTGCGATCAATAGATAAACATACTATTTCAATATTATAGATAAATTTAAATATATTATAAATAAACAAGCATCTTTTCCACACAATACCTGTAGCAAGAAGAGAAGAAGAATAAATACTGCTGCATTTCTTGAAGACATATTTTATCAGCTTTAAAACTCAGTCTATTTTAAAGAGAGCAATGAAATAGTCCTTTAGAGATTGAAAAACTGTTCAACCGAAGTTTAAACACATCTGTCAATACATTTGAGTCACTGATAATTCTAATTTGACAGACACGAGAACGACAACAAAACAAAAACGCGTAAAATTCTTTTACAAGTTTTGTTTTAAAAAATTAACCATTAAAAAATTATTTCTCTTGGAAAATTAACATTTATAAATATAAATACGTTTATGTAAAAGTTCTATAATATTTATTACACTGAATTATTTTGGGAATCCCCGGTTGCGATTACTCACTCCTATTGGCCGAATTTTCATAACTTGGAACTTCGTACAGACGGTGGCGCACCAGTGGTTTATATCGGAACTAGGCATTGTAGCGTAAAAATAAAAAAAAGCAATACATAACAGCAGTTTCGAACTAGGGACCTTTCAGGTGATAAACGCGTACGTATGTCGCATATTATATCAGAGATGTAAAAACTTATATGTTATATAACAATTTTGATTTGTTGGAAAAAATTTAAAAAAGGGATATTTCTTTTAATTATAAGATTGTCAACTATCTTTGTAATTACAACTTTATTTTTTAATTAAGTTTTTTTAAAAATAAATAAATATTTAATTGGATTTAAATTTTAATAATTAATTTTGAAAAAAATTAAAAGGTTAAAGTTTTTAACGTATGTACAAAAAATAAATCGTTAGTTGAATTATAAATTTTGAATAAAATTTGCTGTAAATGATTTTATTTTAATAATTTCTGAAAAAATTAAAATATTGATTCAAATGAATATTTAATTTTTTTTTAATTTTACTTATGTTTAATTAGAATTAATATTTTAAAATTAAATGTGAATAAAAATAGATACGTATGTCACGACATTATTTTTTCAAGAACAGATAAAATAAAATGTTGAATAGAAATAAATTAGAGAAAAAGGAATCTTACTAAATAAATTTTTGAGAAATTAAATTAATTAAACATATCTTTAATTAAAATAATTAAATAATAATAATTTCGAATAAAATTTGAGTACCACACATTTAATTTCATTTTCAAAATTTGTTTTAATTAAATTAAATAATAAATTTTAAATGAAATTTTGAATAATATTAATTTAGAATTAACTTACATATAAATATAAACTACAAATTTCAATAAATCTACAAAATAAAAATGTTCATTAAAAATAACTTTAAAAAAAAATCATTTTGATTAAAATTAATTTTAAATGAAATTGCACAGACATAAGTTAAAATTTCCTTTTAATTACAAAAAAATAAATTTGAATAAAATAAAAACTTGTAAATAAAATTTTGATTAATGACCAAAATCGCTTTAAAAATAATTTGACACTTAGCAAATTTGCCGTGTCATAACGAGGGAGATACTCATTTCAGGTGGGTTTAGTTCCAATATAACTCACTGGCGCGCTGTCGGCGTTTCTCCAAAATGCTTGAGTAAAACCCATAGAGTTCAGTGGCCTATTAGAGTTCAATGGTGAGACATCTATATTTCTCAATAAGTAAAACGCATAACCCTTAAAAGATAACGAAATATTATAAATGGCTACATACAGGAGCTAAACTATATGAAAAGGGAAAGTTATGAATTTAAAATTTAACAGGGCTAAAAATATGAGTATTACGTTACTTAAATTTTTTACTAAAAAATATTCTACACAATATTTCTTTTTTTAAAATTTTATTTAAATTGTTTTTTTTAGCTTTTAATTTAGGAAGTTGCTTTACCCCCTTCTATCACTCACAAGAAACTTTAGTTTTACAACTGTAGCTGCTTGTTTTTTTTTTCATATCACAGATGATATATTTTGAAATTATGCAAATTAAAAATTGCCGAATGAACTTTAGTCTAGATAACAGCAATTCAGGTTAATTGAAAATTGAATAATCAAAAGTGTAATGCATTTTATTTAAACCAATACATAAAAATAAAATTGAAATCAGAAAAGTGATGTGAATCGATATTTCTAGTTTATTGAATTTCACTTATAACTAGGAAAGCACAATCACCGAAATTTACTACCTTTAATTCCAAACAAATATATTTCCTATATATATATATATATTTTTAAATCGGTGGAAATCTTAAATCTTAAAGTTCGATTAATTGATATTTTTGGATATTTAAAAGCCGGAAAACCAAATTTAATTCTGAATATTTTTTATATGTATATCCAACAAAAATTTACCCAATTCAGATAAAATTTTAATTAAAAGCCGGATAACAGGATATTTTTTGGCAAATGGACCTCAAAAGAGAAATTCCCATATTTTTTCTTCTTCCATATATTTAAATTAGAACAGAAGTACTACATGCGAACATACATTTACACAGGCGGGTTAATTAAACGTATAACCATAAAAATAAGTTTAATGTTTGAATATAAAGATTAAACCTCGCTTTATAGGTATATGTAAATGTTTGCGCATGCGCCTTTCTCACGTTTTGAAAGGAATACACGCAGATGCTGAATTTTCTGTAAAAAAAATTAATAATTTTCCAATTTTCTCGAGTGAAGACACGGAAAATTTTAGTGTAGAAACTAGAAAAATGCATTTTATCAATTACAAAATACAATTTATTGATGAACATATTTTTTATCTAATGGAGAAAATTTTAATTCACAATACGATATTCAAAAATTGTTGAGCAATGGCCATTTCTTTCCCTGTTTAACTACACATAATAATTCGTCATTTTCTTTAAATATAAATACCTCATTGCCACTAAAACTCGGCGACTTATTTGAAATATCGGAGAAGTAGTTTGGCAAAAATAACGTTTTTTTTATGCCAATCCAGTTAAACAATGACCATCGCTGAGCAAATTGTGAGCACCCTGTATAATTAGCAATCATCAGCTTAAATAATGCAACATTATCTTCAAATATATGCCTCCCTTAAATGGTAATGCCTCATTTTGAGATATAATTACATTACTTAAAATTTGATTTCATTTTTTCTTTTTCATTATGAAAAACAAATACACAAAAACCATTTGTTTATTTGAATTCAATTAATCTTTATTTAATCTATGACAAATCCTAAATGAAAATTCTTAACTGCAAAATTTAACTAAGATAAATCAAATGTTTGGAATATCAATTTTCGAATGCCACAGCGTTTATTTTAATCTTAATAACGTCAGACACCGCAGTCCCCCTTCCACGCCCCAAATTTATTTATTGTTATTGTATTAACTATTCATTGTTTATTTACTTTGTTTATTGTGTATTTTATTTACTTTATTGTAAGATTTAAATGTATTTGCCCCTAATTTCCAATCGAACGAGACAAGATTTATGTGAATCGTACTTATTTGTCATGGAGTTATAGAGCCTGAATATTTCACCTTAAAAGCGTAACATAAATCCCCTTTCTCGATGCGAATTCTAAAACACATGTATTACAAACAGGGCTGTGCACTTTACTAAATGTAATTCCTTTGAAAATGTTGAAACATATGAAAAGATAGGAAGTACGTATTTCTAAAATATTTTATTTCAGCATTTTAGTCACAAAATGTATGTATAAAAACAAACTCTACAATTTTATATAAAATATACAGTAGTTATAGTTGCTTATAATAATATTAGATATTATTACAGACACATATTTTTCATTCTTTATATAAAGAAAAAGTTATTTCAAATACATAATTTATATACACTCATAGTTAGATAACCAATCGTCATAATTCTCAATTGAATTGTCATAATTCTCAGTGAGCAGTAAGCTTATATCTCAGTCATCGAAATATAGAGAAAAAACTTTAAAAATGTGTTGATTTTTTTTGTTTGAACTTGCATCACTAAAATTGGTATTGTAATTTAGCAGCGAAAGTTTATTGTTGCAACTAGTACAAATTGTAAAATTTATTACTTCCATCAACAAAACAAAATATTTTATTGTTTTTATTATTTAATTTCATTATTATAAATTATATGAAATAACTTTTGCAACTTTTGACGAATACTGTATTGCACCATTTCCGGAAACTCCAAATTTGTGTATTATTTTTAAATAGGATTTTTTATAATTTAATCTAAAGTTACTCATTATATGCCAGCCTTGTTTTTATTTCAATTCTTCACAACAATTAAATTGGAATTTTTTTTTTCAATAGCGAGATTGTCAAGATAAAGGATTTTTCTTTCAGAATAGAAGCAAACTCAATTTCATTTTTCCTTATCTACCGATTTTTCTGATGCACTTTCACTGTCCCCTGCCGATCCTGAAAAATATTTCACAGCAAAGCCACTGCCTGTAACGATTGCTAACTTTCCGCCAAGTCCTAAACCTGCAGCCCCAATGCTTGTTAAGGCTGCTGCCACAGACCCAGCTGCAATTCCTGCTGCTCCAAAACCTGCAGCTGCAACCACAACTGGAGTTGCTACAATGGCTGCAGTAGCAACAGCAGCTGTTTTAGCTCCATATGCTGCAATTGAATATGGTCAAAGCAGATGTTAAATGTTAGTGCAAAAAAATGTTAGTGCACGTTAAATTAAGAGAACCCTTTTTCATAAACAAGCTGAATAATAAAATCAGTTCACGCATTTTTGAGAAAAACAGCTTACTAGCTTAACATTAACTACTTTTAGACATACTTCATTTCTCATAACTTAAAATATATTCTAAAAGCATTACTGAATCTCTAAAATCAAAGACATAATTTTTTTAATCAGTTTTCAAATAATTCCCTTAATTTAAAAAAAAAAATTATGCTTCACTTTTTTGTTCTATTCACATTAAGATTTATTCTACACACACTCATGATATTGAATAGCTGATGAGAAAATCAAATTTACTACAAAAAATAAAGATGAATAAGTTGCAAAACAAGAAAACAAACAAAACAAAAACATGAACAACATAGGTAAACCTTTAAATTTTCTATACTTACACAACATTTCATTTTCAGAAGCTTTAACGGCAGTTTCTTTTACAGTTTCCTGGTAAAAACACATTTAAAATTTTCTTCAATTTCTTTAATAAATGCGCGTAAAATGTAAACATTTAATATAAACACGAGATAAACTCTTAGTTTAGTCTGAGACTTGTAGTTAAAGTCTGAGATAAAATACTTGCCTTTTCGAAAATTAGATATTTCAGAGTTCCCAGTGTTCACTCTTGGCGTTTTTTGAAGGGCGGCCCGCCCTGCCCACCCTTTTTAAATCTCGATAACGCCCGCATGCCCTTTTTGGGAAAATGCCGCCCTCTTTTGAAAAAATTCCGCTCCTTTTGTCCTTTTCAATAAAAAAAATCATACTCGCGCGACGTGAATTAACCAACAAATGAGAAGTTTTTTGTTTGGTTGGTGTATTAACATTGCAGTAGAGCTGCGCAGTGGGATGTTGGCGGCGGTTATGAATCTATCCCGAAAAAAATACCCGGGAACACTGCCTCATAATTTTGAACCATGGTTATATGACAAGGACAACACTTGAGCTGGTACCCCACGCAACCTGAATAGGTATTGGGACATTTGGATCACAACAGAATTTTCCTCTACATGGCGGATTATTTTTGGCATACGATGTTTTCCCACCAAATCAGATCACTACACTCATGCTAAAAATCCAGCACCCATGCCTCCGGACGCGGGTCTGATGTGTTAATGAGTGGGCAAGCCCACCCCCATTTTTTTAAGTGCCCTTTAAAATACGGAATGCCCTTTTCATTACAATAGCGCCCTGCCCCTTCTTATTTCTAGAGTGAACACTAAAAGGTTATATAAAATAGTAATCGAATGATTTTTTTTTTGTTTGTGCTTGTAAAAGTTCAAGCTCAAGTTTAATTTATTAGCAGATTTAATTAATTAGTTTTCATTTAAACAACGTTGGTATATTCTTTAAAAAAATTCACCCTTAAATTGAAGTTTATAACGCTGTTTTACAACAAGAAATTAGGCGCCTAAAATCATTGGTCCAGGGCGATCTCGCCTTCATCCGCCTTCGGCATATTTACCGTCAAATGGTATTAACATAATTTATAATTAATATAATAAATGAATAATATATAATATTAATTGATGAATAATATATAATATTAATTGATGAATAATATATAATATTAATTGATGAATAATATATATATAATATTAATTGATGAATAATATATAATATTAATTGGTGAATAATATATAATATTAATTGATGAATAATATATAATATTAATTGATGAATAATATATATAATACAAATTATCATTAATGATTTTAAATTAAATACAAATTATCATTAATGATTTTAAATTAAATACAAAATTATTAATTATAATTCATTGACGATGCAAAAAAATTGTAATATTATAATTAAACTGACTAAAATTTGTTTCAAGTTTATAAGGAATGGAGTAAAGCATATTGTTTTCAAGGATATTTTATAAGTATTATTTTCCAAGTTTGTGTTCGAAATCATTTAAATTTCTGTAATGTTAAAAGGACAACAGATATATCTTCTTTCCTTTACTGTTTTACAGAATATTTGATCCAAGTCTTATGCCCCTTGACTATTTCGATCTAAAGTTCTTTTAAAATTAAATTATCCATTGGAAAGATATACAAGATATCGATATATGAAAAAAATTCAAATTATATCGCAAAACTCGACACATAATAGAGTTTATAACATTTGTGTCCTTCACCTCTGAGGTACAGATTAATGGATAAAGGTTTGTCTTTAATTTCTTACCCATAGAGTGTTGCCTTTGTTCTGACAATTAATGTCCTTTTCTTTACAGTTTGCATAACATCCATTGTTCTAAATGTACAATAAGTAAAGTTTTTTTAAATCATACAGTTCTACACAATGCATATACAAATACATTTTTAAATAAGTAATTTTCCTTATGACAACTAAAAGAAAAAGGTGTCAATTCTTACCTTTAGCGAAACCAATTTATTGAACTTTGTCAATATTTAAAAAAAAAAAAAATTGGTACATTAACTCTTTTGACCTTTGAAGGCGGGTGTTCGCTTTTAACATGCGTTTCTGGTTGAAATACATGTATAGACCATCCGCCTTAAAACAGTTAATGTAAAAACGAGTGAAATTTCAACACATGCAGTCTAAAAAAATAATAAATTTTGAAATTCTATTTTTTAGGTCCACAAGTCATTAAATTGAACTATTTTCAAATGTTAAACTTCTAGGCGTAAAAAAGGGCGTTTTGCGATCAATAGATAAACATACTATTTAAATATTATAGATTAATTTAAATATATTATAAATAAACAAGCATCTTTTCCACACAATACCTGTAGTAAGAAGAGGAGAATAAAAAACACTGCTGCATTTGTTGAAGACATATTTTACCAACTTCAAAACTTTATTTTTTTTAAAGCAAAAAATAAAATCGCTCCTTAGAGATTGAAATTTTTTTCAACCAGACACGCCTGTTAAACTTCAGTTAATGTTAACCTAATTTGACAGACAATGCGAGACTGGCTGTTATCGCAAACAAAATTAAACTAAAACGCATGACACTCTTTTACAATATTTATTTTAAAAAAAAATAATAATTAAAAAAAATATTCCTCTTGGAAAATTAACATTTATAAATATAAACCTGTTTATGAATATGCAAAAGTTCTATAATATTTATTACAATTAAAATAGAAGGGGAATCCCCGGTTACGATTACGACAAAGCAGTGTGATTGGCTTACCTGTGAACCACACGGTGGTTCTGAAACTGTAAAACACATATTCCTTCTCTTAGCGGAGTCTATAAAAATATAAATGGCTATATCCTGGAACTACTATACTAAACTAAAAGTGAAAGTTGTTCATTTAAAATATAAAAGGTTACACTGTAAAAAAATATTACTTAAAAATGAGTACCTGAACCTACTTATTTTACTTTGCGGGCTTATTTTAATTTTACTTAAATGAGCGATGACGTACTCAAATTTAAGTAATCGTACTTTCTCAAAATTTTCGGATTTTAAAAGCTGGAAAACCAAATATATTTCTGAATTTTTTTATGTGTTGAATAATGCTTTATCCAAAATTTTTTTATTGAAATCAGATAAAAATGTAGTTGAATGCGGTTAACAGGATATGTTTAGGCAAATGGTTCACAAAAGTGAAATTCCTAATCCAAATTGTTTTAATATTTATATGCTTTAACTGGTGCTTCCCAGAAACGCGAGGCCAAAAAGAATTATTCATGCCAAAATTCTCGCATGGTTACGCTAGTTTATTATATTAGAAGGACTTCATGTGCACTGCTCCTTTTCCCCGATTCCGCCCTTGCATTTAGTCGACTATAATTTTCCAATTTTCTCGAGTGAAAACGCGGAAAATTTCGATATTGGAAACTAGAAAAATGCGTTTTATCAATAACGTAATGTATTTTATTAGGCAACATATTTTTTTATCCAATAGAGAAAATTTTAATTCACAATACAGGAAGCTCACAAAATTGGCCATATTTTTGGCTGTTTAACAACACATCTCAGCGACTTATTTAAAGTAAGTAAGCGAAGTAGTTGGACAAAAATGTTTTTTTTATGTCTATACAGCTACATGCAATTTTATGACGTTTCCTTTCATTTTTCGCGCCAAGGTACGTACATACAAGTCGAAATTATAACATATTTTATTTGGCGCCAAAGTCGGTAACAAATAAATAGTGCCTAAGTTTTCGATTTATTTTTGAACAAAGTAAATTTGTATCTCTTTTCGGCAAGTAAATTGTGTACTTAAATGTGATATATCGAATAAGACTTCGAAATCCAAACATAACAGCGTCATGCCAAACTGTTCATTTAATTTTCCCTTAAGATTCAGTACGCCACATGCGGTGCTTGTTTAGTTCGGCTTCCCCTTCCTGAATAAATTATGTGATTCAGTGTGTATCCATATGAGTAGTGATATATTTTATTCCTCTTCCCAACAAGAACATACTAAACACTTGCACAATATCCCATGCCCACATGTGCCATTGGTCACTTATTTACACGCCACAATGTAAAAAACGCATGTGAGGCACTACCTTCAGATTATTATAGATTAAAGTATTTTAGTCCTAATTTCAAACCCAGATATATACTATTTTTCGCGAAACCGGTTTTTAAAAATATTTTTCACAAGTTGTCAATGCACACTACATGACCTTTCAAAGCAGTATTGACCAAAAGTGTATGAATAGTCTAAAAATGCATTCAAAGTCATGCGTTGTACGTGGCTGTCAAACATTTTTGGAGTCTCCTGTAAAATTTATGAAAAATTATCCATCTGCAGTGGCGGATTTAACGGGCGGCAAATGGACAGTTGCCGCCTGGGCCCCCTTGTCTTGGGTTCATTTGGGCCCCCCTCGACTCCAAAAATTAGAAAAGGGAAGAAGAGAAATAACTGTTTCTTTTATTTTTAACATATTTTAATTTTACTAAACATTTCAATGAAATTATCTGTTTGGATTCCTTTATCCTTATGCATATCAGGGCCTATTTTAACATAGAGTTGGTGGGGATTTTTCCCCACCAGTGTGTAGAAATGCCCCACCAGTCATACAGAATTGCCCCACCGGACTTTTTTTTTGTTCAATCCATTTTCCATAGTAAAAACATAAACTTGAAGTTGTAGCATAGGAATGAATGACGCTGGACCGAGGAGACAGATGTCTCTTCCATTGAAAAGGCCCTATTTCGCCGCAAGGGAGAAAATATTTCACACCCCTCCCCGTCTAGCTTTTACCACTGCCTTTTACCCATCCCCAAAAATCCTTTTGTTCAGGACTGAGAATTGCCTCATTTGTGAAGAGGAACTCTCGCGTTTCCCCTGACTTGCTGATAACGAATTACACACACTCTTCAATTTTACGACGCAATTTCCTTTACGAAAGTTTCTGTGTTCGACCAGTTGACAATACACCTCGAATTGCTTACTGTTCAAAAGAGTTTTATGGCCCCTTATCTCTATGATCTCTTAAGTGGACACCGGCTTTTCTTTTCTAGTCGGAAAATCTTCTGGCATGTATTTGAAGGGATTAGGTTAGAAATATATGGCCTTGAGGGATAGGGGGTGTTATGAGGGGTGGAAAATGTTTCAATTGGATCTTTTTGGAATGGTTTACTTGAAATTCTACCAGTACGATAAAAAACTGTTTACCATCAAGACGTATCATATGCCTCAGACCGATTTTGTACTTCGATTTTTATAGATATTTTTACCCAGCATTTAACAGCTACAAAAAGTAAGTAAATTACTTTTATTTATTTTTTATGTAGATTTTTTTACGGTGTGTATTTTAATTAAATTTTATTTGTATAGTTAAAAGAGATTTATAATTTTTACTTTTGGGGGAAAATATATTTCCCGATGTAAATAACAATTTGAAGGGATCAATATTTATGAATTTTAATAAATATAAACAGAGGCGTAAACTTTTCAAAATTAGTTGGAGGGACGACTCGAGGCTCTAATTTTTAATAAAATGCATAAACTATATGGAAGTTGAGCCAATGTTTAAAAAGATTATGCTTATGAATATAAATGTATAAGTTTATTTGTTAAATTTTGATTGCTTTCTTTATATGAGCAAAATATATCATGGATGTATAATTCTAAGGTAACTAAAATTAGCATATATAAGTTATTATTGTACTAATGTCTAGAGGGAAACCACGGCAAGAATAAGATTAAAATAATTTATTTGAAAAAAAATATTTTTTTTGTTACTTGCGTATGATCGAATGTTTTTTATTAAAAATGCTATGAAACTGGTTTATTTTTGGATATTTTCAATATATACTGATACCAATAGAAATTAATCAAAAAGCAACAAAAAAAAATAGATATATTACTTCTTAACAATGTCTAATCGCTGATGGCTAACAGGCTAATCGAATTATTAACAAAATTGAAAACTATCATACATAAAAAGCTATTTGGTAATATATTCAAGTTCTGGGACAATAAGTCTTTGTGTTTCGCCGCCAAATCTTTCATTGGATGTTTATTTCGTAGGTTACATGAAACATTATTAAATATATGAGTAACTTTAAGAAAGGTTGAAGGAAATTAAAAAAGGTTTGAAAGTTTGGTTAAAAAAATAAATGACTTCATAACAATGTAAAAAATAGTCAAGACTTTTGTAAATGCCATTTAATTCTGATTTTTTTAACTATTTGCCTTAAATTTTTATTTTAGCATGCTTCGATTAAAAGGCAATGCTTCCAATATTTTTACTTTTAAAGTTACTACTTTTTATTTAGATGTATATGAACTTTATATTTAAAACTTTACATTTGTGTGTGAAGTAAAATTGCACAAATGTAAGAAATATATATTTTAAAATACAAAACATTAGGTTTTTAAAAAAAGTTAAAATAAATTTTGCTTTATGACAACAAATAAAACATACTTTTATGAATCGTTAAAAAATTTCATTCATTAGATAAAAAAAATTAAATAAACTTTTTAATTAACTTTTTACAGAACATATAATTTTAAACGAAGTTTATTAAATTAGTTTCAATTTGATATATTAAATATCAAGTTTTCATTAACTTCTGGGGTTCTACTTTCTGTTAAATTTAATTTGCCACACCAGTTGAAATTCCTTAAAATATGCTCTGATGCATATGAGTAAACAGGTGCCCCTTCTTCAACGGGCCCGGGCCCGCTTCTCTTTACAGGGCCCCATTATCGCAGAGGTCCGTGCAAACAGCACTTGTACTTAAGGTTTCTGAGTAGCCCCCAAATCATCTACGACGCAGGGGCAGGGCCCTGCTTTTGTAAAGAGGCCAAACGTGGGGCCTCTTACCATACGCAGGGCCCTGTGCGATGGTAGCTGCGAGAATCCATGAACTATATTATCGCAGCTACCTTCTCTAAATCATGTTATTGAAACCATATTGTGGTTTGTCTCTTCTAGCCACGACCGCATAATTTCGTTAATCTTAAAATACTTCATTATAAGTTGCTAGTTTATTCTAAAACAAAACCATATCCCGTATTTTCTATAATGGTTTTAAATTTATTGTTTTTGTTGGTCCGCGGAAACACCTGCTCTTTGATTATTATCTAATTTTCTCGAAAAACAAGCGAGCGATATGTTTTCTTTTTGTACGAATCAACTCATCACCCCAGACCCAGGACGTAGACCAGTCGACTCGTCGCTCTTTTTATTTTTATTCTGAAAATAGATCAGACATGCTTTCTTTTATCCAATGTAACTTTTACATTAAAATGTTGTATTACGTAATCTATAGGCGCCGAAAGTCTGAGCAAGCATATTTGGTATCGTTTTATTACTCGATTTCCGGTCGACCCCCCCCCCCCCCCCCCCTTCACTCCCAATAACCTGAAATCCTTAAAAGTTGGGAATTTCGAGTTTTAAAAAATCCCTGATTTTCCCTCCCTCAAATCCCTGATTTAGGAAAAAAGAGGGAGGGGGGGGGGGGGGGTTGTGGATTTCAAATATGCTTGTGGAGGTTTGTTTAGAATGGACTACACTACAACTGCATTGCCCCGTGTGGTCGTAGAGGACTACTTGAAAAAAAATCCCTAATTGATGAGATCGAACAACTTTTATTTCAGAGTAAGGTAAATTTAGGAAGCAATTTTTTTAATAATAATAACAAATGTAGGAGGATTTTTACATCAGCATATTTTACTGTTTCGCAAGTAAGTAAATATTTCTATATTCTAAAATTCAATTACAAATCATAACATATTTTCTAATGAAATGGGCTTTTGTAATTGTGTTAATCAATTGGCAGTGACTCTAATTAATATGTTTGTTTTTGCTATACACCATTAAGTCAATAACACTAAGAATGTTTATCTATAGAAACAAGTCGAAGCTCATTTATCTCTTGAATAATATATAAATTACATATAATAAATGCCATTTCAATGTAGCGAATTACTGTAAATACTAGAAAAATACGGTTTATATTAAGTCTAAATTTCAAATGGTTTTATTGCATCAATTGAATAATTATATATTCAACACTTTATTATTTATTTCATTTGCTAATATTTAAATTGATAATTTATATTTATTCAAAACATTATCCAATTAAACTTTTCTTGTACTCAATAAACTCTGACTCATGCGTACTCAATAAACTCTGACTCATGCAAAATCGTATTTTTATATTACTAACTTTTTATGTACCTTTAAAGCAGAAAAAGTTTAAGTTTGAAAACTGTAAAATTTATCAATTTAAGTAGCTTAAATAAACATAATTTCAGATATTTATATGAATATCTACAACACTTCGTTAAAAATGTAAAAAATAGATACAAGACAAATGTAAAAAAAAAAATATTTAAAAATATTACTTTTGGTATTTCTCAGAATGTTACCACATTCTGAGAAATACCGAAAATAAAATGTGTGTGGTAAGTTTTCTATTAAGAAAATTAAAACTTGACATGAGGCATAAAATACGGCATAAAGCCATATTTACGAACTTTTATTGTAAAATATTTTGTTTGTTTTGTTAAATTAGACGAATCAAGTTTATTTAGTTACAAAAAACGAAAAGTTCTGTTTGCGAGACGGTAACACAGCACAGTTGATGTAAGGGTGGCGGAACAGTTGCGCTGTTCTCAAAATGTGAAATAATTGCGTCGAGCAAAATATAATTTTTTTTATTAATATTATAGAAAAGGATCATTTAGGAACTTTCAAAACATTCAAATTGTGTTTTCTTACATTGTGCGCATAGAATTTGAGGAGTTCGTGGGAAAAACCGCAAATTACTTTTTCTTACTATGACTGATCTACAGATTCCAAACTTTGCTAGATAAATTCAAAGGATAAAACGTGTTTTGGACAAAGTAAATAGTTAAGTTCTATGAAAATTCGGAAGCAAGTTCAAAAGATGTAATAATCCTATTTTTAGAAATTTTAGAGAAAAAAAAACATGTTTTTTGAATGTTTGCTACTAAATTATTTATTAGAAAACGGCCCCCATCAAACATTTTTGCCGCCTGGGCCTTTTGTCTTAAATCCGCCACTGTCCATCTGGTTTTGAATCTAGAGGGCTCATTTCGTTTTTCATTGTTAATAAAAGGCATTTTTCCGATTTTCTCAAATATGAAAATGAAAGTTCACCTCTAAATTATCAGTTTCTCAAAATAACAATAATAGCTTGTCTTTGTACACAAATAATAAATATTTTCAGCACGAAAATTCGATTGTCTTAGTGTAGGGATGGGACGAATATTCGGCTTTTTTAATCAGTAATTAAAACTAAAATATCTCTAACAATCTCCAAGGGTTTCTGCCAATTAAAAAAATGTGTTTGCTTTACCAAAATTAGTATGATATAAATTACAATAGGAGGATTCGAATGAGTTCTTAACCAGGTATGGAGGAAGGTTCATCCAAGCTACTTTTTCTTATTGCAATTGACGTTAGTAAGGTAATAGCAATACTAATTTATATGTGCGATTATTAAGATGTTATAAAAACATTAAAGTAACTAATTCTATAAATGTATGAATTTTCATTCAACAAAAAATACTATGAGAAAGTTTAGATAAAAGCATTTTATTAAAATTATTCAAGGTTTAGAATTTATATCAGAATGTACAGAAAAGCTCATTTTTAAAGTTCATTAAGTTTTCACATATTCACAATAAGTAACATTGTAAATCAAACGTAATTACAAAAAAAAATGCTCTAAAAAAGAAATAGTTTTCTAAGAAACAAATTCCAACAATAAAATAAAACTATACAGGAAAAAACAAATACATATTATAAAACAGTCAGCAACAGTTCTTTTATTTTGAATTGTTTTTTTCATTGAACAATTAACATCCTAAAATTGAAAAAAAAAATAGTTTCAATAACTAGCATTAAGTTTATACTCACTGTCAGAAAGTGAAAAAAAATCAATTACTCAACAAAAACCCATACAAATGTTTTGTTGGTAACTCTATAAAAACTAGATTTCTAAAAAAATACCTCCATTTCGGAACTATTCAGCATAAAACCTGCATGTTTTCAGCAGTTTTTAATTTGCCTGCATAAAATCTTTAATATGTTTCAAAAACAAAGCATCATCACACATATAGCCCAGTTCTTTTTTTTTTTTGGCTTTATTTATCTGGGTACTAAAAACATGTGGGAAAATATATTATTGTAAGGGGGGTAAATAATTAAATAATATATAAATATAAATAAAAATAAACATAAGCAACTATATAATAAACTATATAAGCAAATAAACATAAACAAAACAACAAGCATAAAAATATATAACGGATCCCAATAAACTTCCATGGGCTGTACAAAACCAGCAAAACAGATAAAATTAAATGCATTTAAAAGCTATTGAATTCAAAACTTGTATTTATCAACAGAAACAGATTATTCATCGCCATCACTTTTATTAAACTTCTTGGCTCCCATTACTCCAGTACCCATAAAAATTAATTTCCCTGGAACAGCGAACCCTGCCGCTGCCACACTTTGGAAAGTACTGAACATCGCTCCAGTTACTCCACCTATATGGCCGCCAAACCAAAGTCCTTGTAGCTTGGCCGCTAGGGCTCCCTTTGCTACACCAGCCGTACCAAAACCGACAGCATGCAATAGCATGGGGGCTGCTACATATGCACCACCACCTATAAGAACAGCTGTTCCTGCAAATCCTACAACAAAGACAAAACTATTATAGCAGTTATATATAAAAAAAATTTGGTAATGTTACTGTAAATATAAAATTATTTTTAAATATATACCAATTATATACAAATAGCTAGTTTGCCTTCAAAATGGGCCATATGTGCTTAGGTAATAGTGGTTGCAAAATAAGTTATAGTGTGGTTCTAATTAGTTTACATTTAGGGTTTCACAGATATATTTTATGCAATTCTTTCGGTTTGAATATATTATCTTTAATTATGTTTTTTTCAATATAAATCTGAATTTTCCCTATAAAAATGTTTGGTTGCCACATTTAGAAAGCGAGCTTTTACTACTTTCAACAATGCTGATCTGAATAGAAATACCAAAAGAATAAATTAAACGAAATCTATAGAAATGATAGCTTATAATACATAAATAAATGTAAAAAAGCTTTTCCTAAACGACAAGACTATATGTGTAGTTTCGTCTAGGATAAAATTCAACATTAAAGCTTTTTTTATCACTTAATTGTCTATTAATAAGCTAACATTTCTTTAGATATAGCAATTGAAAATTTATTTATTGCAAATTTATATTCAAAACAGCATTATAGAAATTAATAAAAGATTACATTACTAACTCAAACTTTTTTTTAACATACAGAGTAATTCAACTTATGGAATTTCCTAAAAAAAAATCTTTTCAGGAGAATTTATTTTTCATGCATTTTGTTGAAGAAAATAGAATTTTATGAAAACGTGTTTAAATTATTTTTTTTAAGTACTAGTGGGCTTCAACCCTATTTCACTAACACTTGTTCACCCTTGAATTCCCCCCCCCCCCCTTTTCAATAGCATATTGCAATACTAGGGTAAATAATAGTCTATAATTCGCAACCATAAGACACCATCAAACTTTTTGTTACCAACTGAAACCATATTTTAAACTTTTTAGCACTTGTAACTTTATCATATTGTTATGGAGTTTTTTTTATACAAATAAGTTAAAATATAATTATAAAATAGATAAAAATTATTTTCTCAAATATTGATCAGGTGACTCACCCCCTGATAACACAACTGTATTGTTAGTTAAAATTATTATCACATTCTATTACTTACTAACATATTGATTTTGTGCAGCTGCTTGAGCCGCATTATTGCAATAATTCTAAAAGAAAAAAGGAGCATATTATTAAAACTAGTATTTTTACTATAACTATACAAGTAGACACCAAACTCTATTTATTTTGTTTCTGGTTTCAATAAGTCACAACATATTAAAGATATTCAGGCCAATATTTAGAAAACTTATTATTTAAGGTAATAGATAATTTGAACTTTTTTATTGCTGCATACTTAACTTTCAAAAAACAGTGTATGTTTCTATACCCTAAAAAGAGAATACACTAAAACCCATATAGTAGTTACCGTAAACATATTAAGTGATAAAAAAAGTGACATAATTCTTACCAGAGTAGATTTCAAGTAACCATCAGGTGTTGTACTTTTTTTATACTCTTCATAACATCCTATATACTAAAAAATATTTTTAATTTTTCACTTTATTATAAGTGTACAGCAGTAAAATTTACTATTCACACACATACAAGCACTCAAATATATATATATAGAATATCGAATATACAAAAAAACACCTTGAGCCTGTTATGGGTCGTCAATATTTGTATTTGTAAAATGCATTTTGAATATAGAATAATAACTTCCAAAGAAGTTACATGCACACACACCTTATTGAAGGGGCACCAATATGCATATATCTTTTTTTTTTTTTAGCTGAGCTAGTCTTGAAAATGGCACAGCTGTACCCCCATGGCTTCGAAATAAAGCACAAAGAGGAAAAACTTAATGTTAAATTATAAAAAGAAAAGTAAAACATAGCCAGTAAAAATAATGAAATCCAGAATGAGTATACTTATCTTAAGTCCATATTTCAATTGCATATGTATTAAGAAGTAGATAAATATTATACTATCAGTTTATAAGAGATTTTAATTTTATTTTAAAATGTTGTAATTTTTTTATATATAAATTTGGATGGAAAAGCAAGATTCTTCTCTCTCGGTTTGTTTCATGTATTTGTATATTAAAAACTATGGGGCACTTCCCCTTGCTCAGCTAACCCATGAGGATTGTTATACAAGTTGTTATAAACAAAAACTGCCTTTTCACTTGGATAGAGAAAAATTCAAAAAATAAAAATGGGCATTCATAAGAAGTTTTTTTTCACTAAGGGAGGGGGTTTAGCCGGAGATAAACCCCACTTCCGAAGTGCACGCTGCAGAGCCTAAATCCAATAAAATTCACAGAGATAATTCCCGATTGAAAACGTTAAACTGACCAGGTACTAAACTCCCTACTCAGAACAACAAATATTGAGGAATCAATGTAGATTCGAAAATGGTGAAAATTGAAATGCTGTACCAACTTCCAAAATAAACGCTAAATTGAGAAGTGTGTTTCTGCTCCCAGTATGAAAGAGAATTCCTAGTGCCTGTGTGTTGTGCCTTTTGGATTTTATGTGTAGTTAGATATGTTTATATTGCCAAATAATTAAAATTAAAAAAAGATTATAGTTACATTGCAGTATAACAGTTAAGAAACTTTATAAGTTCCAAGAGTAATTTATGAACTTTGAAGTTAAATATATTTTGAATATTATTAAATCACTTAAAATTATATTAAAGTATTTGAAACATAAATGAATTCCGGTTTTACTTACAAGTGGTTCTTTGATGTCAAAATGATAAATCTGAGACAGCCTTTTTTTTTTTTTTTTTTAAATTTTAAACAAGTTAGGAATTATTTATATTTTTCTATAAAATTTTGGATGAAATCAAATTGTGGATTACATGCACTGAAATTGGTTTTCGGATTTTAAGAAATTTAGATTTTCTTAAGTAAAATTTCTTATTGTGGTAAAAAATTTCATTTTTGGCCAAAATTTTTTTCATTAGGGACTAAAATATTTTTTTACAGGGCACCAATTAATAGTGTGATGATTGAGAGATGCTTGCCTCATTGGGCTGCTTACATATATATTGTTCATTTTTTTACAGACAACACACATAATATCTCATTATTTTGGAACCAAGATCAGATGACAAGGTAACATTCGAGCTGGCACCCAACTCAATCTCATTAGTCCGGAGCATAGGACTACGATCAGATTTAATGTTCACTAGTCCCTATACATGGCAGAAGAAATTGTGGATATTTTTCAACTTTCTAAGAAAGATATGGCAATTCTCCGATTATAAGCTCGCTATAACTTGTCAACAATGTCAACTAACATAAATATTCAAACTCGGAATTCGCCGATTATGAGCTGAATACTTTATCATCGGGTCATCCACACCATGGCACCAACCAAGTTATGCTATTGGTAAATTCAATAAAATCGTCTTGACAGTTAAATACGATAGTGAAATGTTCTTTTATTTATTCTGCTATTTACTTGACATAAGTAAAATAGAGGTACACTGAATGTATATGAATACAAATGAATCAGATATATACATTATGTACATTTTAACATTTTTGTTACATATTTTAAAATTTACCGCTACTTGCCTTAGATATTATCTAAATGTAATCTTAAATTTACCATCTAGTACAGCCACTGAATTAAAAAAGAAATATTTTATTTTAAGTAATTGTTCCGACTTTGGTTAAAATGCATTTTACTGTCTGTCCCCTTTGGCTGACTTTTCTGAAAAAGCTATTTAAGCAACACTAACAAATTCTTAGCAATAAAAATTGGTTTTTTTGCCAAAGAACTTACTCTATTTCCCCCCTGCAGGCTTGTCAAAATAGGTAACATTGGGGGAAAATGTAGGGACAGTAGAGTACATTTTAACACCAACATTTACAAATACAAATATTGACGACCAACAACAGGCTCAAGGCCCAACAAGGTTGGTCCATCTAGTACCTCCTAACTATCCCCCAATGCATATCTAACTTCTTCTTAAAATCCGTTACTCCTTTACAGTTAACAATATTCACTGGCAAGTTGTTCCATTTGTCTATTACAATTTTATAAAAATGTATTCTTCCTTCCCGATTAAAATAGGATTTGTTTAACTTAAACCCATGACCTCTCGTTCTATCACTCATATTAAAATTTAAACCCTCCACATCTTCTCGTCTGATAAATTTAAACAGTTGAATCAAATCTCGCCTAACCCCTCTCTTCCAGAGTATACATATTCAAATTTCTTAATCTATCTTCATAATTCATGCCTGGAAACCCTTGGACCATTTTAGTAGCCCTGTGCTGAATTTTCTCTAACAATTCAATGTCTTTTTTAAGATATGGTGACCAAAACTGTACAACATATTCAAGACGTAGCCTCCCCACCAAACCTCTATACAATGGCAAGATAATATCCTTAGATTTTTATGATAAATTGTGTTGAAATTGCTAAATAAATATTAAGTAAACTTTAAATATATTTTTTTAAAAACATCATAGTAGATGCTATTTTCATAAAAGTTATAATTAAATTCAGTGTTACCTGAAACCATTTTGTAGAAACATCACTCATTTTTCCAAAAAAAATTATAAATATATAAAAATGGTTATAATAACCTTGGTTACACACAGTATTTGTTTTTATGGATGTATGTAGAATATACTTAATTTAATAAAAAAGTAGTTCAATTTATAAAAAAAATATAAATAAACTGTAGATGGAGTCTGGTTTGTAGCTAGCTTTCCCTTTTTCAATATTTTATATTTAGTTTAAAAATTTATTACTGGTTGGTTGAAAAACTGTTACACTAGAGCTGCACAGTAGAATATTGGCGCCGGTTTGTGATTAAAAAATTAATTTTATATTGGCAAAGTAAAAAGCACTTGTTTAATTATTTAACAGGCGACTTTGTTTATCCTACAAATGACGTCCATGCATTGAAATCAGAAATGAAGAGAAGTGAAATGCTTGTAATTTTAATTCGCAGATCCAAACATAACACAAATTCACATTTTGTTGTTTATCTATAGAAGTTTATTAATTAAAAAGTATATATGTAATTTTAAGATATTTTTTATCGAAAAGAGAATAATTTTTTTCTTTGGTAAGTTATTTGGATATATACATAATTACCTAACTATTGTACATCAATATCAAACAATTTCTTACTCGTTCTAACTTCATCATTTAAAAAATTATATTAACAATTCGTTAAACTATTCTTGTTTCCTTTACTTGTGTCATTTAAAAATATTTGTTCATTTTTTTTTGTATTGTTGTAAAGATGAACATTTTTATGCGAATTTGGGCATTTTCTAGATACGATAGCGAAATTAAAAAAGTAATAGAACTGAAATTGTATTTTGCAATATGGATTTAGACTCCACGGCGGGGTGCCTATGATTCTTAGTTCTTTAACTAAAAATCGCTAGAGGCATGTATTTTGTTTTTCACAAATTAGTGAAGTGAAAATACACGAATTTTATTCTATTGAATGAATAATTTTCAAGAAGCAATATGCTTATTGGTTATGCAAATAAACTTTCATCTACTTTTTTTTTGTTTGACCAATCTTATGTCTGCTAGCATTTCTGTTTGACAAAATTCTTATTCTACAATGTAAGCTGAGTTTTGAAAAGTCAAAGGAAGCAAATTTGTTTAGTGCTAAAGACTAGAGAATATAAAAAAAAACAGACGTTTTCATAAGCAATATTTGGTGACCAATTCTTTGACTGGTAGCCCATACAAAGTAATTTAAAAATGGTCATTTTTTTTAAAAAAAATTTTCATTTCAAAGCTCTTTCACAGAGAATATAATTTTTTGCATTTTTTTTTTTAATCTTTTTTTAAAAATATACAAAATGGTTATTTTCTTTTGAGGTAAATTCCTATTGTACGGTGCCCCGTTGTCGCCAAGTCCAAAAATTGGCGCCAAGGGCGAAAATGGTGTTTTTTTATGTCGCCAAATCAAAATGACGAACATTGTGTTGGTCGCATTGAGCTCTACAATGGGCTAATGGTGACGGTTTACAATTGATTTCGAAGCTTTGCTTTGGTTAATTAACATCGCACTAGACCTTTATGTTGGCGGCGTTTCGGCGCCTATCTCGAAGGTAACAATGTCCCTCCGTGCGATCATGGTGCTTACAGGCAATCCCTCTGGCAGTCGTTTGGGGTATTTCGACAGAACTTTTTATTTTTCTTCAATAGCGTTTGCTGGCCATATGAGATAATAACATTGCACTTAATAACTTAGGCCACACGCATGGTTAGTAAGTTATATAATTTATATTTTATTTATTCACATTTATGATATATATATTTTATAGATTTGCTACTACAAAGATAAAAGAAAATGGCATTTGGTAGTTTTGGTAATCCTACAACATCAGCTCCAGCTTTTGGATCAACTGGTATAATTCTTTGATTATTTTCCCTTAATTTTTTTTTTTTAATAATAAACTAGCTCAGTTGTTTGTTTAAAGTTGTGAATATAATATTTAAAAAGTTTTTTCTTAGCATGTTTTGTAAACATAAGTCATAAACAAACTTATTTTTCAATTTTTAAGTATAGGGTTTGGCAAATGATGTAATGTTTTTTTTTTTTTAATTACTGAAATAAGTCATTTATCTATAAAAAAAATACCATCAATGACAGTAAACACATCAAATTGTAATAATTTTTTTATTCAATGTTGTTTAGTGCAATACAATCTCAAGGTTTTTTTTTCGAAATTGATATTTTTCCCTTTTTTCATGCACATATATAAGACCAATATTTTATGAGGGAGAAGAGCTCATATTTTGTAAATATAGTGGTGAAATAGTAATGAAAAGAATGTAACTTTCAGAAATAAATTTTGAAAAGGTCTCATTTCACTGCAATGAATACTTTTTGAAATTTATTGAGGACATTAAGACACCATGACTCGACCAACCACTCTTCAGAATGATAACATTCTAGTAATAAGATGTATTTCTTGATAGTGCACAGTCGTTAATAAGTATTGGTCAGTCAGTTTTTTTTTTTTTTTTTTCTGTTTAGCATCCTTTTTAAATGACAATATTTGTGCCAACCAGCCTGAAGAGTAACACAAATTTTGTGTCGGCTGTCCTGGTCAAAATAAAACAATACAATAAAAAAAGTTGCTAATGGCATTGCCAACTAGATGTAACATAAAAAATAGCATTTCTTTTCCTCAGTGTTCTATTTAGGCGTTTTTTGAAGGGAGGTCCGCCCTGCCCATTCCTTTTTTCATCTCAATAGTGCCCTCATGCCCCTCTTTCAAAAATTCCTCCCTCTTTTGAAAACATTCCGCCTCTCTTGCCCTTTTCAGTCAAGCACAAGAGTACTTGCTTCCCTAGCTGTCTTTAAAAAAGGCATCGATTAAAAAAAAATGGTGTTTAAATGGAAATGAAGTGAATTATGGCAGTAGAAACTCCTTTTTAAAGCACGTTGTGAAATCGTGATGATGCCATGGTAAAAAATTCCTTTTTAAAAACAAGAAGTGCCTTTTCAAAAACGGGATGCCCTTGTACTGCCAATAGTGCCCTGTCCCTTTTTATTTCTAGAGTGAACACTGTTTTCCTCAATGAGACAACTCTTTTTAACGACTGTGACAAAGATTTTGCTTCTGTAAAGCATAAAATTAGAAGAGAACATTGTTTGTTTACTAACGAGCAGTATGTGGATTTAATACTCAGTAACTCAGTAAATTTAGTGTGAAAACTATAACATATTCTGATGTCGTAGACTTTTAATCGTAATGCAAAGTTAACTGTAAAAAATTTTATTGCCCTAAAGGTGCTATGGGAAAAGTATAAAGTTTCCTTCAAAGTGTTGAGTTTTTCTAGTTCGTCTTTAACCCTGAAAAGCCTAGTGTAGTCATGCTATCCCTTCTTTAGCAACGAAATTAATAATGAAACTTTTGTCCTATCAAAAAAGAAAGGTTATTGTCCAAACATTCCTACCATTGAAGTATTTCCTTGCTACTCTAAACTTCCGATCAATGCATTAAAAATAAACGGCCTTCAAAAGTTAAGGTAATACATACCGGGGGAGAAGAATTTTGAAAGCTTCCATGAAGGAATTCTGCAATAGCTGCCAGATGTGGCATCACAGCTGGACTTTAAAGTAGATTTTTAATGAAAACATTATTTTTCTATTTGTAACAAAATGTAAATCACAAGACATAACAATATAGTGAAATAGTATTAAAATAGTGAAATTGGTATAGTTTTGACATCTTTATGAAAGAAAATTGGAATTCATTGTGAGAAATTTCAAATTTGGACTGAAATCCGAACTTGCTTTCACACAAAGCATATCAAATGTTATGGATATTGTTATGTTAAAAAAATTTCAGAAACGATTCCGGATTTGAAACTTTCTATTATATAAAATTATTTAAGCTGTACTAGGCTTTTTGGAAAATTGTATTAGCATGTTAAAAGTTCTAAAGGTCCTAAAGAGTAAGAAAATAACCCTTACATTTTGACATGAAGCACCTTTGAAGGTATCAGGATAGAAATAAGTAAAGTAATCTATTCTGATGACTGGGACAAATAGCACGATTGATGTAAATGGGGTCTTGTTTCATATAAAATTATGTATTGATACATGTAAAATCTTGAGTAGGCAATGCACTTACTTGCGACAAATCTCTATTTGTATAATCTGAAGAATTCACATTTTTCTTAAACCCTTCTGACCATGCTCCAATACAGTCACATCTGATTTTTAAAAAAAATATTTGGTAACTTGTTAAATTTTGTTTGTTATTTCATATTCAGAGTGAGATTTTTTTTTTTTGTAGAAAGGAGATTTTTTTTATATGTGCATAATTTTAACCTTTTATAACATATTTTATTTCAAAATGCAAAAGTTGATTATATTTTATGTAGGTTTTAGTTTTGGGAACACAACCGCTCCTACCAGTTCAACAGGGTTCTCTTTTGGAGGACTGGGTACAGCCACCACCTCTGCTAACACAGGTTTCACATTTGGTGCACCTGTGACTTCTACCCCTTTTTCATTTCCAGCAATAGGGGCCACAACTACTGCACCCTCATTTGGTTTTGGAGGTTTTGGCACAACTGCCACTACAACAGCAGTGTCTGCATTTTCATTTAGTAAGTATAATTAAGGCACTTTTTAATTCAATTTATGTGTAATATCAAATAACTCTCTCTCGGACTCGAAAATGCGTTAAAAAAATCATTTTTCGAGTAACTTTTTCTAACAAAGTTTCCTTTTATTTTTTATGAAAATGTGTATTTATGGAAAAGGGTACTATAACATTAATTTTATGAGTAATACCTAAATATTATATCGTAATTTCCACTAAATAAACATTTATTTTCACAAATATATAAAATAAATTACACGATATCTATTTCCATTCTATTTTCAATTCGCTTATGACTATTATTAGTATTAAATGAGTAATTTTGGTTAAATTAAAAAATATTTTATTTATTATTTAAAATTTGTTAAATTAAATGACCATAAATTTACAGAGTAGCTGCTGTATTATTAATTTTGATTTGTACTTTTTCTACCTAAAAAAATTTGCCATTATGCTGGTTATGAATAGCGATAAAATATTGTTAAGGTATATAACATTTAGTTGTACTTAAAAATTATGAATGCATTTATTTATTTTGTTGCTTTCTAGATTGCTTTTCAATTTGAATAAAATCTTATTATATTTTTTGTAAAAGACTGGTTCATAATTAATACCTTCCTCCATAAAATGGAAAGTGTGTGTTTGTTTCAATATTACAACCTGCTAATTCATTTTTACCTTTTCATTTTTTTGTTCGATTACAGAGTTTTTAAAATTAAAAGTATTTTTTTTCCTAGCACAACCAACTAACACCATGGGAGGAGGTGGTTTGTTTTCTTCTA
This sequence comes from Troglohyphantes excavatus, assembly GCA_963932185.1. Classification (NCBI taxonomy): domain Eukaryota; kingdom Metazoa; phylum Arthropoda; class Arachnida; order Araneae; family Linyphiidae; genus Troglohyphantes; species Troglohyphantes excavatus. Next base: position 45,980,755 of record OZ010667.1, on the reverse strand, counting down.
ACCTAGGCATGCAACCTGCTACAAACATGATAGGTAAAACTATTATCATAAAAGAATATTATGTATCTTAATTATCCTTATAGATTATTTTTAATGAAAAATAGTTAGTTTTAAGTATACTATTAAAAAAGGGTTGCTGATTTTTTTTTCTAAAAAAAATCAATTTATTTGATTTAAATCAAGATTTTTTTTAACAAAATAAATATTGTTTAGCAACTCTTGAAAAGGTTTCCAAATAATTCCTTTTCTTTTTCTTTCCACAATTTGCCATTTTCAAACAAATTTTTTTTAGATTCAGGTGTTATCGTCAAGCAAATTATTTAAGCATAAGGAAAGAAAGGCTTCTTTTTTTCACATGAACTGAACTCTGAAACCTGTTTCCTTCTATTCAAATATCGCAGCTTGGGACTATTCTATTTATTAAGAACAAAAACAGAATTAAAATAACTCATCAGATGCAATAAAGCCACCAGCACATCTATTTGACAAAATTGAGATTATATCATATTATAAGATACAATATACTTAAGAATTGCTATATTATAATATTTTTAATGAAATATTTTCTTATGAGATTATACTATGCATTAACAGGAATAAAAAGAATCTTTGAAAATAAAATTCAAAAGTTTTGTGAACAGTACAGAACAAGTTTTTATATATTGCAATAATATATAAATATATTCCTGCCTTAAAACTATTTTTTTATATGAAAAATGAAAACTCACTTTCTGCATTTTACCAATGTTTTTTTACAAACTTGTTTTTTGTTTTGTTGTTGTTTAATATTCGGGGGGGGGGGGGGTCTCACTTTTTGCATTTTACTATGCTGCTTATAAGATATTTACCTAAACGTTAAATTTTCTTTCAATGCATTATCTATCACAATTAAGGATATGACATATACTAGTTGAACTAGTATCTTTCATATAATTAATTTTGAAGCAAAGAACTAAGTTCTTTGTTGCACCAATGCATTGAAATATATGTATATAGGGTATATGAGAATGAACTTCCCCTTTATCAAATTTATAACCCCTGTCATACACCCTATATATTTTATGTTCTATTAATTATATCTTTAGATTTGCCTTAAAAAAATTACTTTTTAAAGCTACATAAATATTTGTATTTGATAAAAGCATATTTTTCATTATAAAGAATAAATTAATTTAAATCAGGGATTTAAAAAAAATCAGTTGATATAAATCAACAGATTTAAATCACTACAACCCTGGTCAATAAGTAAAATTATTAGTGGTATGATTTTATACTAAAGTAAAGAGCAATGATATTTTTTTTTTAATTGCACCTTTTTCTTTCTAAAGGCACTTTTATCAAAGGTGCAAAGTCTCAGATTTTTTTTTTTTTTTAATTTGTGTACTAAGGGAAATTGCAAAGTAAAATACTGTTTTTTCCTTCCAAAATTAGCACATCTAACTATCAAATTATTTTGGAATTGAACTTATTTGACTCTTAGTTTATGGGAAAGATGGGGTTGTTTATTTTGGTAACGTTACAAATAAAATATCAATTAGCCTTTATAAAATAAGTTACACATATTAATTAAAAAGTTTTTGGAAAGGATTAAAAAGGTCCCTCTACTATGTTTGAACTGGGCTTGCTGGTTAAAAGGACGGTTCTGATAAAGAAAACGAATGTTACATAATAAATGTTTAAGTAGAGGCAATAAGAGTGATTATTGTCCAAGAGAGAGCAGTATTTTTTAGGAAAATAGACAGGCAGGGCAGACAGTCTTTTAAAAAAAAATAGAATGAAAACTGGGTAGGAGTTATGGATTTAAGTGTTCATTTAAAATCATGACATTAAAATAGTGTTCACATAGTTTTAAAAAAGGGCAGGGGGATTTGTCAAAAAGGGCACTTTTTGTTATGTAAAAGGGCAAAGGGTACGATTGGGATACCAAGGCAATCCTACAGACCTACGTTTTTGCAGAAAAATATATTTTTTTAATTTACAGGGCGCAAAGAAGATATTGAAAAAAGGCAGGGCACATTTTCACTTCTAAAAAGGGCAGGGCGCGGCGCCCTTTGAAAAACGCATAACAGGAACACTAATTAAAATGGATTTACAGAAGATCATTCAAATTTGTTTTTAATTGTTTAAAAAATTTAAATTTATTTTTTAAAATTAATTTTATAAAGTAATGCAAAGTTCTAACCCAATAAACCCTATTTTCGACTACCCTATTACAACAAACTTCTATTGTAATGTTCTTGTATTAGGTATGCAGCAAGCTTCAGCTCCTAATAATGTTACAAGCCTTGTGACATCTTTAACATTTCCAATGCTTTTTGGAGATGAGAGAGATGCAATCATAGCGAAATGGAACCAGCTGCAATCTTCATGGGGAACTGGAAAAGGGTATTATGACCTTAATGCACCACCTGTTGAATTTACTCCTGAAAATCCATTTTGCTGTTTTAAGGTAAAGCTTTACCTATTTATATATATATATATATACATAATTAAAATCAAAGTTAGTGTTTATTTCAGTATTTTGTTTTCAATGTTTTGATCTTATCTTTTATATTCCTGTGTATATATTTATGGATTAGTGCATATCGTTAGATATAAGATTGTTATCCAGTTCCCACCATTTCACAAAATTTTAATATTATTTGTTTGTCTAAACCAATCCAATATTGAGTGAGCTTATAAACCATTTTTATTATTTTTGCTTGTGAATATATAGTTAAAAATTATGCATTTGAAATTTTTGTGCAAAAAATTTTGTTCTTTCAACAGCTTCTCAAATAATTATTGTAGTTAGTATTAAGCTCTGAAATCTTCCATTTTGCATTAGTAAGAATCCAAACATGTCGCGTCAAATCCTTCTTTGACTGAGACAAGATAAAAAAAAGTATTTTTTTATGATATCTATGAGAAAAACAATTTAGTATGAGTATTGTATTGAGGGTTAGTGTATTAAAACAATGTTACTACACCAAAGAATAAATATTATAATTGTTCCTATTGATGAAGACCAAGTAGTACAGTTCATTATATACATCTGTTTGATATTGATGTGTGAATCTTTAGCCAGGAGTGGGGTACAAATATTGGCCTTGCCCTATAAAAGGTCATGTTCAATTATTTTTAAATCCAAGTTTTCAACCTTGTCACCCTTGTGCTTTCATCGCTATCTTGGAAGAAGTTAGACTAAACAGCACTTTTTCGTTATTTCCTGAATAACTAATTTTCAGTGCATTTTTGACGTACAATTATTATTACAAACTTTGAAAAACATAACATTTCCCATAAGTTTTTTCCTGATATTTTTCGGTGTTTCAAGCAGCTACTGAGTTACGGGGCTGTCAAATAGACTTATTTTTAGAAAAATCACATACTACGTGCATTTTACCTAAATAACTTATTCTCTCGACATTTTTTAGTAAAATGCATAAGAACTGATGTTGTAGAGGACAAAATTTCCTACATGTTACACATAAAACATTTGTAATTTTTCAAAAAGGCAGCAAGGTAGCTGGCAATCACACTTTTATTAGTACATGTATACATTGATGATGACTGCACTTAGGCTAAAAGTAGGAAAAAATGGCATAGCAAAATGTAGATGAAAAATTTAATTTTTGTTGCTACTAGTATATAGTTTCACATAACTACTTGTTAACGAATGTTAAATATCTTAATTCATCATTCAGTGTTCACTCTAGAAAAAAAAAGGGGCAGGGCGCTGTTGGCAGTAAAAGGGCACCTCATTTTTGAAAAGGCACGTCTTGTTTTTAAAAGGGTACTTTTAAAAAAAAATGTTGTGTGGGCGTGGCCACACATTGACACATTGGACCCGTGACCAAACAAAAAAAAGTTCCGATTTGTTTGTTGACATTGCGCTGGAGCTAAATATTGGGCTATTGTTAACGGTTCTTGGCCTATCTCGAAGGAAAGACCCGTACAAAATTGATGTCTCTTTATAAAAATATTAATTAAAATTTGACATTCTAAAATTTTTTCCCTAAAAACAAAATTTTGAAGTAGGAATCAGACCCCTTGCAAAACTGATAAAAAGGCTACTTAAATCCAAAATTTGGTAATAAGATGCTTAGTCTTGCAAACCAATCCCAACCTAGTCCCAAACCAGAAAAAAACTTAGAATTTCATATGCAGGCACAGGCAACCAATAGGATTTGTAGAATGCTCCGTGCTCGAAATTACCGCGGAGTCATCGCGATTTCACAACACACGTAGTTATAAAGGAGTTTTAATCGATGCCTTTTTTAAAGACAACTAGGAAAGCAATGATGCTTGTGCTTGACTGAAAAGGGCAAGAAGGGCGGAATTTTTTCTAAAGAGGGCAGCATTTTGGAAAAAAAGGGCATGAGGGCGCTATCGAGATGAAAAAAGGGCGGGCAGGGCGGACCGCCCTTCAAAAAACGCCTGGAGTGAACACTGCATCATTAGTTAATTACTAAATTATTAATTAACTATGACACCACCATTAGTCTGTCGTTTCTTGGTGTAATGGAATCTTCGTCCAGCTCGTAAGGGGCTTCAAGAACATAATAGTAATCTTCATTGTTTACGGACACACTTACTTCAAGATCTTTGCAATCGTCATCTTCATTGTCTATGAATAACTTAAGTGCATTTGCACTAGACTCTCCATCGCATTGCAAGCATATAATGGAACATATTAGTCCGTCCTTCCCACAATCGCACTTGCTGCTGCATCATTTCGTACACTGGAAGGTTATGAAATTTAGCAATGCCTGTGGACCAGGTTCCTTGTAATTTTGACTGGAGTTAGGTCACAATCATCCCGCTTCTAGCCCCTGTTGAAAGGGCTTTTCTCATTTCCGTTTCATGCCTGATCTTGGAAATAGGTTCTGAAAGCAAGGAACATAGGCGTATCTCTAGTGGATTTGAATTTTTTTTAAATTTATAATCTTGAGGGAACATTAATTGTATTGCTATTACAGTGTTAATATTTTATTTGATTTGCCACTAATTCTATTGATTTGACAGGCTGTGGGTTACAGTTGCCTTCCATCCGGTAAAGCAGAGGATTGCTTAGTTGGAATTGTATTCAATAAAAAAGACCAAGAAATCATAGCTCAGCAACAGCAAGTTAGCGATACCTTACATAAATGCTTTGGAAGCAAGCCTACTATTTCCGTAGCTATAGATGGCGTAAAAGCTTTGCCGGAGGACAGGTTGGTATACCTTGATATATAATCTTATTAAATGTTCAATAAAAAATATGTGTTAAATAATTTTATCACCTATACATCTAATCGTTATTGATTCAAGGTAAATAATGTGAATGTGATTTATTTGCTAAAAGTCCCATCTCTGCATGTAATGTAAATGGTTACAAAAATAACTGTTTTTCATATTTTGATATGTTTCTTGTTCTTAAAATATTTTAATAATAAGGGAAATGTAGAAAACTTTTTGCATTGCCTTCATTTTTTCTAGAAAAAATTATAAATGTAATTTAAATTTGACAACGTTTAGGCATTTGCATTCAGATTTTAAAAAACACTTACATTGAAGTATGTAATTAAAATATGTTTTGTACTGAATATTTCTAATAATTTACATATAAACTTTGCAGTGATAAAAATAAATCACTGTTTATTTTTTTTTCTCAATTTAAAAGTCATGAGTTGTGTTGATGCTCAACTTCCTATTTTAATTAAGCCAATTTTCTTTATAAATTTCAGAAGTGAAGTTGTGTTTTACTTGTTGGAACGTTTACAAACTGGTTTAACCAGACGAATCCCACCATCCGAAATATGCGGCTACATGGAACAGCCGTCAGTGAAACCTCAGCTGTCAACTGTGGGCATACAAAGTGTTGCGCCCAAAACAGCACCTAGTAAAGAACAACTTCAAAGTTACCTTGACAATCCTCCTGCAGGTAAATTACTTATTTTATTGCTAAATTTACTTTTGAAATAGTAACCTGCATAATAATAAATTAAATCATGGTAGAATATGCATTTCTCAATATTAATCAGACTTTGTGCAACTTTAGTGTATGGTTTTAAATCAACATTTGATTGCCATCCATTCTTGATAGTTCAAGGATCCATGGAGGTTCCTCTCTTATTTTCATAACTTCATATAATTAAGAAAAAGTATAATGCATTTTTCAACATTCTTATTGCTTTGAAATAATGTTAGCTTGTGGAAATAAAAAAACATCAGAAAAAATAAAAATCGGCTTAAATTAACATTTGCCTGATTGTATGTGACAATGTATTTTTGGGCATGGTTGGGGCCAGTGTATTTTTTTTTTTAGTTTGTTGACAATTTTAGTTAGGTTATTTGTTTTTATATGTTTACATGAATGGATGTTTCTATATAACTTTTTAAAACTTCACTGATTAGCTTCTCGAGTTACATAGGTTTTTATCCACTGATTTAGAATAAATAATAAGCCAGTGTATTTTTAAAAGTATTATTATAAAGAGTTAATTTAAAAAATATATGTTTAATGTTTCTTATCCTTTTGATTTTAAAGGTATTCTTGTGCTCAATCTCTTGCAATTTCTATATTTCATCTAGTATTGATTTTTTTTTTGTTGCATTATATACCATGTTATGGAAAATGTAGTTCTTAATGGATATTTATTGGAATGTGTTTTAATATATGACATTTGCTTAAAAGTTGTTGTGTATGTTTAATATTTATACTTTATTACTTATTTTTAAAATTCAGTAATATAGTAAATCCTCCTTACAATGACCCCTTGATATAGCAACTTCGTACAAAATTAGGGTTTTTTTAATATTCACTTCATATTTAGTATGTTATGAGTGCTGTTTTCTTTTAAATAAATATTATTTTAAACAAGTGTACTGTTTAAAAATAATTAAGTATATGCATTTGAAGAATTAAATCAATAGTTACATCACTAAAATGTAATTTTTAGTTCAATCTTGGACATAATTGTAAATAGTGTTGTCCTCTACAAAAATTATCATTAATTTTAGATTCATATTTTAAAGTATATATATACACACTGTATATTCATTCCATATAATAATTTGTTAAAATTTTTTTTAAAATTACAACTATATCAATTGATCTTCTATAAACTTGAAATGTAATATATTGATGCTTTTTCGAGTACTGATTGCACACACAAAAACATACCTGAACACAATTAAAAATTATTGTCAATATTTTGACAAGGTACTCATTTTTATATAAAAAGTTGTCCTTTTGTCTGTTGATTTTTACGAAACTATTTCTTTGCATTTCAGTTAGAGAAATATAGTACTATTAATATTTATCTTTAAAATTCTATTTCAGGACTAGAACCAATTGTTTGGAAGCAGGCTAAACTTGATAATCCACACCCTGATAAGTTAATTCCGACACCTTTAATTGGCTTCCAGGAGTTGTCTCGCCGAACAAAATGCCAGGAATATGAAACAAAGCAGCATCAACAACGTTTAGATGTAAATCTCTTTTATTATTTCAAGTTGTATGCATCTTAAAGATTGCCAAGAATGTTGCATTGTGAAATGTATTGAACCTTTTGCTTTATCATTGGTATCAATGCATTTGGTGATAACTTATATCTTAAATCTTTTTAATATCTGTATTTTGGAAGAAATTACTGCCATTTGTAAAAATATTTGTTAAAAGTTTTCCTTTTTGTAATTATTTAATCATTTTTTAAATATTCTTTATTTTTTTCCTGTTAGATTATTTCCGATGCCATCGCAGAATTTAATCGCAAACACACCACTACAGTAGCCAAAATTTCAGAGCATAAAAGAAAATTGTTAGAGTTACAGCACCGTGTTTTAAAAGTTTTAGTTCATCAGGAAGTAACACGAAAAATGGGTTATGCTATTCAAGCTGATGAAGAACAGTTACGAATTAAACTGGAAGCGATTCAAGCTGAGCTAAGTGCACCAACTCAATTTAAGGTTTGTATTTAAGAAGATTTTTCGTCACCTATGTATATATTTTTGATGTTGTATTTTTTATAATATATGAAACTTGAAAACTTGCTTCTATCCGTTATTCCCGCCCTCTAAATTACTAAACCCCCTGGATGGATTTAAATTAAAAAATCAGCTACTAAAAAATTTAGTAAATGAAGTATGGTTGTTTTATTTATAATTTATTTTACTAAATATAAAATAATTAACAAATAAATCAGTTTATTGATGATTATATCTCAAGTTGCCCCATATATGTGAACTTATTTCTCTTGTAACCCCATGACCCTTATACTTATATTATACATGTTTCTGGTGGAAAATCTATCTAATAGTAAATATTAATGTCTTCACTTTTCTGTGTTTATATTTCATTTAATATAATGTTATGTAAAATTTGTAGGGCCACTTAAAAGAACTGACATCCCAGATAAGAATGCAGAATTACCAAACATCTGTATTTGAAGGGGAAAGGTACAGTATGGATGAAGTTTCTAAGGAAGAAATTAAAGAGGTAAAATACAAAAATGTTTTGTGACTGAAATAAAACATTGGGTTTAAATCTTATCTGAAGTTGAGATTTTTCAATTTAAAATAAATGTTATTTTATAATCTCAAACATCTATCTCATGCAGTAACTGAGTTATTTATTGTTAAGCATTTTTTAAAATTATTATTTACTTAAAGAGGAGAAGCCTTTTCAAAAAGATTTTGTTTTTTTGTAAACTTTCATCTTATTTTGATTTTCTGGAAACTAGTATATCCAGGCTATGTACTATGGATGTAAACTATGAATAACTTACCTGTAAAATAATATTTTTATACTGATACTTCTCTATCTGAAGAATGAGTGAACCAAATTTAGTTTTGTTATTCCTCGTCTATTTATAAATGCACTATTTTTTGCTTGCCGACTTGAATTTGACGCCGAGTTAAATTCAATAATAGTAAATTTCAAACAATTAGGCTCTTGTAGATCATTAGTAAACGGTGGTGGTAATCAGACTCATGAAGGAGGCAATTCTTGAACATCACAAAATTTAATAAGGACGCATTTAAGCAATAAATTACATTAAATGTAAACAGGACAATACAACAAAAACAGATCCATACTAATCGAGAGCAGAGCTTATTCTATCTACATACATACCAGGGAAAATTCCTGTCTTTTTTCTCTCGCCGTCGCCAATGCTTGGCAACTACTCGCTCTCTTGGCGAGCGAACATTACAACAAATATATAAAAATTATAACTTTTCTGAAATGTTTAAAAAAAAGTTGGTAACTATTAAATATATGCCTAAAAGGTGGTGACTAATATGAAGCGAAATATATTAATAAGCAAAAAAAAATTAAGGAAAATAACCTTAAAATGCTGAGAGAAAGGAACATAAACATAAAGTGCTTATGGTATTTACAAAGTGGGTTTCTCCCTTGAAATTATAGAGCACACATGTGTGGTAAATATATTCTAGATGTGTTTCTTTGTAATTGGAGAAAAAGGCAATAGAATTATATAAATATTGAAGAAATGCAAGTCCACTCTTTGGAAATGCCTATTATCCGGATAAAAACTTTTTTTGTGTGTGTGCCAATACTGCATATACTTTGAGTTGTCACATTCTTAGACATCTTGTAAAAAATAGCTCATTTATTTTGTGAGAAGAACTAATTGTCATGTCTGACTAAAGACTAGAATTTTTTTTTGTTATTGATGCAAAAAGATAATTGGAAGAAATGTGGTTTGCTGGGAAGCCCACTTCTATTATGTGTGCATTCCCTAATGCATCATGATCTTAGTTTAAAGCATTATCTTGTACACTTATATTTCATTGTTATACTTGTTACATTTTACATTGAATAAATTATTGTAGTATTTTTTACTAATGTCATACATTTTTTTGCAGCAATTACTTTCTCAACAAGAAGGAATATCCCACTTAATAAATATCATTAAAGAGGATTCAGCCGATTTAAAAACCATTGCTGAAATAATAAATGAAGAAGCTGTAAGGAGAAGATAGAATTTGTATTTTTCTGTTAAAAATAGTATTTTGTGCTGTTTTTTTTTTTATTGAAATAAATTATTTTTAAACTAAAGCTTACTGATTTTTTTTAAATATTGTTTAAATGAAATTTTTATCTAAAAATTTTGACTAATTATTATAAGAGATTTGAATTGATATATTTTTTAATGGTATATTATCCAAATACTTGTATTCTTGCAAGAATTAAAATTTTTAAAAAATAACATGTTTGTTAAATTACAATGTTTTTTTTATGTTTTCAATGTTTTTTAATGTGTTAATGTTTTTTGTGAACTACCACCTTAAAAATCTGCGTCTCTTGTTCATAAGATATTTTGCTGTATATAACTGAGTATTTAATTAAACTTAACTGTGATCAAGCTTGAAATTCTCCAGTCGCATATATTTCTATTTTACACAGGCTTATTTCCTATGGTTTAATAATCGTAAAATGGAAGAAAAAATTATGTGAACACTGCTTTGTAAATTAGGGCAACTTTTAATGATTAGACTGGTGCAAGCAAATTCAATTTGACCCTGCAACACACACAATCTTTAGTTGGGATTACTAGACATTAACACACAATCATTTGCTCTATCAAACAATATGCAAATTAAATTTAACCAAAAATCAATGCATTACCAAACTTCTCCATTAGCTATTGACAGGGGCTTAGTGTCAAACTAAAGTTTCGAAAGAAATTCTATTTCAAACCTATATTAGATCACAAAGAACCCATTTTTTATCAAAATAATCACTAATAACAATATGAAGACATAGTCAATCAGATTAATGTTGCACTGGAGCTACGCAAATTGATTAATGGCAACATATCACAAGATCCTGGAGGTAATGCACAAAAACATTCATAACTTTGAACAAAGCTTATAGGCAAAGATAACATCTGAGGTAGCTCTCCAAACTTCTAAATCTCGACCAACATATGGACATTTTGACCATGGATAAATTTAATACACACCTACTTCTTTCTACACTATTTAAATTGTCAAAAATAGCAAATTTAGCATATTCCTTTAACCTCTGCAGAAAAACATTAAATAAAATGCAATACAGTGGCGTAGCAATATAATCTGTTTCAACTGATAGAAATGGAAGTATAGAACATTTAGAGAATAATTTTCTACTGTTCATCCACATGTCCACAGGGGGAAATTAGAGTTCTTTGATTGGCAACTTACCAGTTTTTGTCGCCAGTATAAGAAAAGTCACCAAGGGAGGAACAATGCATTTAACCAAATTTTGTTACTAATTATCTAAGTATAAAGTGCATTTTTTTAAAAAAAGGTTTTATAAAATCTAAATCTTGTGAACTGATTTACACATGCCATTAGATCCTTATCTTTTTTACGTAGTCTATTAAGTATCGTGAAATAATGTTTCCTTATTTTTAACCGACTGAAAAGCGCGCCAACCAAAACTTTAAAATAAAATCGCCAAAAGGAGAGAAGTTATCAATTTGACTGTTATGCATTTTTTTTTATGTATGTTCGCACAAAATTTCTGTTTAAATTCAGATATTTGGAAAATTCTTTTTTTTGTTGAATAGGGGATATCTCAATTGGGAGCAAATTAGAAAAAATATCCGGTTATTTGAAATTCTCAATTAACCAGACAGTTTGAAAAATAAAAATGTCCAATTAAAATTTTTTTTTGTTGGATAGAGAAATATCCACTTTGGCAAAAACTGCAAAAAAAAAATCGGTTATCCGGTTGTTATATATCCGAAAAAAACGATTAACCGGACTTGTTTTTTAAACAATTTTTTCGATTTGAAAATATTTTCATTGTTTAATAAAGATTGTACAACAATGACATTTCGTATACCACAGCATTTATTGGCATTGATAGGGATTTGTTTTATAATACACATATTATTGAGCAGTATTTGTTACTTGAATTTCAATGGTGAATAATAGCAGGGGGCGAAGCTCCCTGCTAAATTAAAAACTATAAAGGGAAAAATAGAATAATCTTTATTTTTTTTTTAAATAAAGGCGGGAAACCGACTTTTAAGAAAATGCGCTAAAAAGTAAAATTTAATTTTACGACTAAGTTGAAAAAATTTAATTATTTGGTATCAATTTTATACTTATTACAACTTTTAAGTTGGTGCTAATTTACAAAAATCATATATAAATTTTGGCGCTGATTTCAAAAAGTTTTAATAAGTATAAAATTTATAATAATTAAATTTTTTCAACTAGGTCGTAAAATTAAAAAAATGTTTATTTAGCGCATTTTTTTAAAAGTCGGTTTTACATTTTTTAAAAAAAGTTTATTTTTATGAACTGATCTTGGAGATTTTATTCGTTTCATATTTTAACCAGCAGTTATAAATTTGAAATAGGCAGTCTTGAAATTTACATTAGTTAGTTAGTAAAACAAAACAATCGTATTAAGAAAAAAAAGAAGTTATAAATTCCCAATCATTGATGGATTCTATATATGCATGAGACATAGGCGATTCCAACATTTTTAAACACTACTTCCTTTTATTTTTTCAAAAATAATCAATTCAAAAATAATCATTTTGTCTAAGAGACTTGACAAAATATGTTAAAATGCAGTGAGAGGGTTACCTGATTCGCTGCAAAGTCACAATACCTCGTACACCTCGAAAGCCTCCAATTTCTACGGCATGTATACGGGACTGGTGCACGTTAAATCTGATCGGAGGCCTCCGTGGCCGAGCGGTTAAAGGCGTCAGCTGGGAATACTGAGGTTCTCGGTTCGATGCCAGGCGATGGACTTGACAAAAAAAAAGTACAAAGTAGTGATCTTGTGATCGGAGGTTACCAGCTTCGCTAAAAAATACTAGAAAAGTCGTCTAGAACATCCGCAAAAATAAACGGCGTGTATACGGGACTGGTGTACGATAAAGCTGATCGGGGTCCAAAGTCCCGACGTCTATTGAAGGCGTTGGGTGCCAGTTTAGGTGTTTTCTCGTCATCTGACCATGGTTCAAAAATACGAGGCATCGCTCCCGGGTCTTTCCTTCGAGATTGGCTCAAACCGTCGCCAATAGCCCACTGGGCAGCTCTAGTGTGCGATGTTAATTAATAAAACCAAACCAAACCAAAACTTAGGGATTCCATCATCATCATCAAAGTTTTTAATTTTCTGAGAAATTTTGGGATTTGGTTCTGAACTGAAGTGAACTCAAATATTTGTTATTAAAATATTCCCATGTGTTTTTAAATTTTGTGATCAAATTTCGAATTCGCATATTTAATTGTAACCTTTTATGTGTAAATTGTATATGTTTTAAATTTAAAATGCCACAATCACGGTTTTTCATAAGAAAGTCAGATGCCAAAGGAACCAAAAGGAAAAAGGTATGAATGTTATTACTTCGAAAAAAGTTACTTTTAAACAACGTATTTTTATTAAGTTTTATTTACAAAGTATACGATTATATACTTATAAAAAACACATACTTGTCTTTCGTTAAAATTAGTTTGGGATCTAGCACAGTTTTTAATCACAAATTTATTCGTAAAGAGATAGAAATACTTTTTAATGTTAAGAGATTTTCCACTATTGTAAATTTTTTTTTATCTTACACCGTGTTATCATTTCTATGTTGGGGTTTTTCATTCATTTCAATGTTGGGGTTTGTCATTCATTTTAATCTGAATTATTTAAAAACTTTTTGTGTCGAATCGAAAAAAAAAAAAAAAAAATTGGACATTAATGTATTACAAAAAGTTGTGGAACATTTAGAGGTTACATGAAATAGGTCTTAGGATGAAACTCAGTATTGTTTTCCTAAATATGTGTTTTAAGAATTGTACTGCATAAAAAACAAGAACCAACATTTAATTAAAACTTTAATTTATAAAATAAAAACATTTTATGCACACATACTGGTGGTCACAGTGGAGCGTCGGTTAGGATTTGAGGTGATCCTAAAAAAAAAAAAAAACATTTTATGCACACATACTGGTGGTCACAGTGGAGAGTCAGTTTGTATTTGAGGTGATTCTAAAAATTTTTTTTAGCTAAATAAATTAATTTTGAGTTTCAAGAATTTTAGTTAATCTAAAATCTTATTCCATTTATAAATTAACTCTTTCAGTCATTGTGATGTCTATTGGAATCATAATGAATATTGAGGCTCTGAAAGTAATTTATGGTGTCAGATCACTTTTCTGGCAGGTGTGTTCAGTAACCCAAAAACTGAATTATTGACACAACTGGCAGAAAAGTGGTAAAATCTGATTTTGTCTTACATTTCTAGGTACTTCTCTTCTAAACGGCCTCAAATAGTCGCCAAGCGAAAGTTTGTCGCCGTATTGATTATTTACAATTTTAATGTTGCCACTCACAAAATAAAATGTTAAAAACAGTCGTAAATGATTTACGATTAGATGATGTCAAAAAGTACATTCTAAATTATAGACAATAAGTCGCACTTAACCTGTGCAATGGGCTATTAGTTACGGTTCGAGGTAAAGACTTTCGCTCGTCAGCGGATCTGGATGTATTTTCAAGTGAACATCAAACGACCGGATGCGTTGCGCATGCGTCTTTTTTTCTGATCTTTATGGTTACTTAAGGAGAAATGCACAATTACGGTTAATTACCCAAACGCTGTGTCTTATTTTCGAACCACGGTGGATGACGTTCACTGCGTAATGGGCTAGCGGTGACGGTTCAAAATTATTTCCGAAGGATTTCTTTAAGGTCTGCACGATTGAATAAAATAACGTCGCACTTGAGCTCCACAATGGGCTAATGTCGACGGTTTTGAATTAATCTCAAAGCTTTGGTTTGGTTAATTAACATCGCACTAGAGCTTCACATTGGGCTGTTGGCGGCAGTTCGGCGCCTATCTCGAAGGGAACAATGTCTCGTATTTTTGAACCACGGTCAGATGGCGAGAACATCACCTGAGCTGGCAATCCTTCCGGCATTCGTTTGGGGCATTTCGACACCACTCTTAAGCGCACGCACGAAACGCGCGCTAAAGTCACAGACTCCTGACGTCGATTTATGGTCCCGGGCAGTTGTGGTCTCCGGCCTTCGGCCTCCGACTACTCAGGATTACATCCATGACCCCCTCCGGGCAGTCGATCATGGTGCTTACAGGCAATCCTTCGGGCAGTTGTTTGGGGCATTGCGACAGCACTCTTAAGCGCATTCTAAACAAATTTATTTTAATAGCTATCCTAACAATCAAACATCTTTCCAAAATTATAAAAAATATTCACCAAACCCAATTTAAAATCGTTTGAACCAAACCCATAATTTCCAAATATCCGAATTTAAATATTTGTAACTATTAAATAGTTCGCATAGTCGTGCAACCAATCAGAGTTCGTTAAACACTTATATATTCTAACCAATCAACAATCGTAAGGCAATAGACGTTTAATGTCAGATCGCGAAGGAAAATGTGCACGCATCCAATGCACGTAATCCAAACAAACTTGTCGCAGGAAGAAAGTAAATATATAATACGAGGCACCCGTTTCTGGGTCTTTCCTTCGATGTAGGCCCCAAACCGTGGCCAATAGCCCACTGTGTAGCTCTAGTGAGACGCTAATTACCCATACCAAAATCAACTCCAAAGAAATTGTGTTTTAACTATTTTGAGCAACAATGACACTAAAAAAGGCACGTTCAGTTTACTCTCCCGTTTTTATTTAGCTCATTGCACTCAATCATACAATCAACTGAAACGCGATCTTTTGTGTATGGTAATCCCTAAGGTAAACAACTTTGGCGCATTTTCGCTCGTTGGCATACGAGGCCGTATAACCGAAAAGAACCGTTTTTTTTTAATAGTATGAATTTTAAATTTGGTTTTCAATTTTCATAAAAAATGTCGTATTACTCTTAAAATGAAAATTTGTGTATATTTAAAAAAATTTCAGAATTTTTTTTAAATATTTCATTATTTTATATGCAATTTAATTATTTTGAATAATAGCTTTATTCACACAATCATCAGCTTCTTAACATAATGTGAATTAATACATTTTAAGGTTAATTTTTTTAGTACTGCATGAACTTGGTAATGTCGCTACATAATGTAAAGTGGCCACTGCATTTTTCAAGTCTAGTGGCCAATGGCCACCATCAAATTTTGTTAATTTTTACCTTTATCATGTTCTGTTGATATTCATGGAAAAAAATGGCAGATGTTGCTGCCAAGACAGCTTGTCAAAATTGTGTAGTTTTAAGCACTGGGTTTCATATTGGGACATTTTGACCGAAATGACAGCAGACAATTCTTGTTTTTTTAAGAGTGGTCTACTCTGGCTGCCCTATTCCCTTCCTAATTTCCCTCTTTTTTTATTTTATATAGGAATGGTCACCCTTTTTGCCCTTCCTAATATCCTATGATTCACCTGGTTATTTTATGAAAATATCCATTCTTTTCATTTTAGTATCATAAACAAACACTTTTCCGTCCTTTAGAACAAAATCTCCTCTAATTAAAAACAGAGGTTTCAGTAGCGATTTTTCGAGTTTGAAGAGGATAAAGTTTGTTTTCTCTCGAATTTAATATTAATATTTTATTTGTAATGGCAGTTTGTAGCATAGATTTATGTACGTGTTTTCAGCTTTGATTGAGTTTGTTTGTATCCTGATTACTAATATGCCTTTAGGAGAAAAAAAATGCATTTTTTCTCAAAATGATTAACCTGAACTTTTCATTTATAGAGGAAAAATCATTAAGCAGAAAACACATAAATAATATATATTTATTTACATGCTGCTTAAAACCAACGCAAAAGAAATAAAGTACAGCAACTATCTGAAAATGCATACAACTTTGTAAATAATTTTTAAAAAATCATTTGAAAGTGATCAGACCTATACGTGTGATTTTTCCGCGACTTAGCGCAAATTGTCAAATTATATTTTTTATTGAATGACTGTTTTCAGCTAAACAATATATATATATATATATATATATATATATATATATATATATATATATATATATATATATATATATATATATATATATATTGTTTAGTTGAAATCAGTCAATACATTTTCAGTTGATATTCTGTTTGACCAATCAATTGTCTGCTAAAGTGTATCTCATGTAAATAAAGTTTAATTTGAAAATGGTTGTTGATTTGCTAGCCAATTGAAAAAGGACCAACAACTGTCATGTTAGCAGGTTTAAAAAATTTCAGAACCGAATTGGATTAATGTGGTTCTACACAAATGAGATCGGAATATTGCAATATTCATATATATTCAGAAGGTTTGATCTCAAAATAATACAATTTTTTCAACTTTAAGCCACTTGATCTTAGATAATTGCTGATTTTATAGTGTAATTTTGAATGTAATAGCACTTTTTGTGAGTCAAAAACAAGACTGGACATCAATTGGATAATTTTAATAATTCTTAATATTTGTAAATAAGTTCTGTCTGATAGCTATTTCAAATTGCAACATTTGTTAATTTTTGTAGCGTACCAATCTGTGTGGATAAAATAATTGTTTATAAAATGTTTACTAAACGAGTAAGCTATTTTAATTTTTTGGTTGGATACTTACCATCTCTTGTAGTTCATGCCTAGGACTGAAGATAATAAAGATCAAATTTTAGAAAATTTAGTTTTCCTTTAATTATCTTATGTATTATAAAAAAAACTTCAAATATTTTAGTGTTATTTTAAATGTTTCTGAATATACTTACTAAAAAATATTATATTAATATGAAAAATTCATCATTTTTTCAAAACATTTTAGACTGTGAAGAACCCCATTCCTAATAAAAGTAAAAAGAAAGATGAAAAGTCTAATAAGATGCAAGAGAATATTTCAAGTGATGAAGAATCTAGGTTAGTATTGCAATTATAAAACAAAATTTAGTTGTACTTTTAAGAGAGTGATTAGTTAATATTTTTAACCTGATTGTTGGCAGGGCCAAGAAAAATCATAGTGCAAGGCTTATAGCATTGGTCTTTCATCTGTTCAAGTAATTTTATTCTAGAATTACATCAGGCTATTCTAACATCATAACAGGTGTAAAGTTTTTGCTATTTACAACAAAAATTGATTTGCCGTCTTCATTAAAATAATTTAGAGGGGGGAAAATGCTCCTTTCCTCCAGAATGTAACCGTCTCCATTTCATTTCTAGAGTGAACACAGGGCATAAAACAGACCTGGTTACAATTTCACTGTATTCAGGTCTCTTTAGGTGAAAAATCACCCTCTTTTAATTGAAGAGAGAAATTGTAATGGAACAAGAGAATACGAATATATAAAAATTATTTCTTTTTAACATCTTTTTTACTTCAAAATGAATGTAATTTCCTTCACTTCTGCTAACTTGATATTAAAAAGTAAGAATTTAAAAAAAAAAAGTCTAGAGGTTTGGAATTCAGTAATTTTTGCAACAAGAAGTATAAATTGAATTTGTTTTTATGATTTAGTTGACCATTGTAATCAAGTTTATACATCATTGAGTGATATTTTTTTTTATTTAAATACATTTTATTAGTATATTTAATTAAAGTAACTTTTTAAAACAATATTCTGTTATGTTTTTTTACCTGGTATAACATAAGTCTATTTTATTACCAATTAATTTAATTATAATTGTCTTTTTACTATGTATACAAATTTACTAGAGCAGATCAAAGTTTAAAATCTAAGGCATTATATCTTATCATTAATTAAATATCTTTATTAGTATTTTCTGAAATGGATGCATATGAGTCATTCCATGTAAAATCAACACAGTCATTTTCCTCACCATCTCCGATTTTTATGAAATTTGGTAAACTTGTTATACCGACTAAGAATGTAATAAATGCAAAATTTTAACCTCCTAGGCCTATTAGTTTTTTAGTTATTTGCATTTCAAAATGGCTAAAAACGTAAAATCTGCCTCCGATGGCTGCATTTAAATTACCATAACTCCTGTTTTAATTAACATATAGAAATAATATTGGTATCGTTTTAAAGCTCTTTAAATGACTTTTCAAATGATGTGCAACACATGAAAGTTTGGTGAAAAACATTTCAAGGTCATATTATTTGACCTTGGACCTTGAATTCCCAAAAAACGAATTTCTCAATTTTAACTATTTGATTTAAAGAGCTTTAAAATGATACCAATGTTATTTCTATATGTTAATTAGAACAGGAGTTATGGTAATTTAAATGCAGCCATCAGAGGCAGATTTTACGTTTTTAGCCATTTTTAAATGCAAATAACTAAATAACTAATAAGCCTAGGAGGTTAAAATTTTGCATTTTTTACATTCTTAGTAGGTATAACAAGTTCACCAAATTTCATAAAAATCAGAGATGGTGCTGCAAAAAAATGCATTTTTTTGTGTCAATTTGACAACTCACGATATGTAATCACCCCAATATATTGCATATTTTTGTTTCTAATTTTTTTGTGTGTGTGATCCCCTTATCATCCCACTCTGAAAATTGGTATACATGTAGTTCAGATGTTGCAGTATTCAGGGAAAAAATATAAGGAAAATTGAGAAATTCGTTTTTTTGGAATTGAAGGTCAAAGGTCAAATAATATGACCTTGAAATGTTTTTCACCAAACTTTCATGTGTTTCACATCATTTGAAAAGCTATTTAAAGAGCTTTAAAACGATACCAATGTTATTTCTATATGTTAATTAGAACAGGAGTTATGGTAATTTAAATGCAGCTGTCGGAGGCAGATTTTACGTTTTTAGCCATTTTTAAATGAAAATAACTAAAAAACTAATAGGCCTAGGAGGTTAAAATTTTGCATTTTTTTACATTCTTAGTAGGTATAACAAGTTCACCAAATTTTATAAAAATCGGAGATGGTGAGGGAAAAAAATGCATTTTCTTGTGTTGATTTGACATGGAATGACCATTATTTATTTAGAATTTGTGTTAAAATTGAGTACTATTTTAATTTTTTTTTGTAGTGGACGTGACAATGGTTATCATGATAATTTTTCAAGTGATGATGAAACAGAACAAGAGAAGAAATTGAGATTGACTAAGAAATATTTAGCTCAAATTGAAGATGAAGGTAGACATTCTTATTTTTTATCTAGTAAAGTAAATTTATATCATGCCAATTTGTACAGATTTTAAGAATTTTATACATTTCTTTGACAGCTTATAAAATTGTATGTTATTGTTTGAAGCATTAAGATATAAAACAAATAAAATATACTGTTACGAAACAATTTGAAAATTTGTCTATTTTCCATGAGTTTTTTTCTGTACAATGTGTATTATGCAGTGCTTTATCATCAAACATGTTTTAAAAAGGTAAATTTATACATATTTATGTTTTATTTCAAAACCGCTTGAATATTTCTGTCAGGGCTTATTTGCAAGTTCTTAATAAATTAGTTTTATGAATGACAAGTTTTTTATAATGCTTACAGCATTTGTTTGATTAATTTGATGCTAAATTAGTGCAGTAATTAAATTTAACGTTTTTAAGTATTTGAAACTTAATGTTTTAGTTAGATTACCAGCCTTCTACCATCATATCCAAAATTCAAAATCATTGTTCTAAACTATTGTTCATATTTAGACCTTAATATATTCTAATAATGAAGGAACTGGAATAATTTACATAATTGTCACTATTTACTTACATTTTAAAATGTATTCTGAATCTTTATAACAAAGTATATTTTCTTTTATGAATAGAACGGGAGAAAAATTTGGGCGATGACACAAAAGAAGCTGTTGCTCAAAGGCTGAAAGATGAAGTGGTAAGTTATTTATGTTTAAATATAAAATGCAACTGGAATGACGTTCTTACATAGCATGCGATTTGCTATGAGTTTATTTGTTTGATATGTTGAGAATGTCAATAATTTAACTTTTGTTAGCTATTGATTACATTCAGATAAAGCAAGAATTAAAAAAAAAAAAATCCTAAAACTTGTTTTCTTAGTAATAAGTATTTTAAAATAAAAATAATCTTTCCCTAGATAATTTTTTTTTACTGCGAAGATTTCTACACATTGTGCAAGTTATATTTTGAAATACCTATATAACTCTTTTGTCGTTTTTTTAAGTGTTTCAATTTTATATTCAGCTTTAATATGTGAATCTGTCATTTCTAATGATTACTTTCATGATATTTAAGTACAGAAACATAAACAAATATCTAAATGTTTATATAATTTGGCTCCGGCTAAATGGCCGTTTTGACGTCAAATTGTTTGCAGACGTTTTAGATAAGGCTATTGGTCAATTTGTCCAAACTAATTTGTTGATTCGTTGGAAGCAACGCAAAAGGGCGTTACCCATACGCCAATTAATTAGAGCTAGACTATATCAATAAAAGTTTTAAACCATTAAATGTTTGTATAAGTAATAATATTTGCATTTTATATTTCAGTTGGAAGATGCTGGGCGACTACAAAAGAAAAAGGCTCATGAAGTAAGTATTTAGTTGGATTAGTTATTTTTTGTGCTCATTTTAAATTGAGGTATTCTGTACATTACACATAAAATTGTAAATTTTTTAAGTATTTGTCTGTAGGAAAACAGGGTAATACGCTTATCGGTCAACATGAAAATAAAATGTTCGTCAATTTTTTAATTTAACAATTGGATTTTCACATATCCAAAAAACTCTTTGTATCTCTTTGTCAGTAAAACGAAAGAAGAATAAAGGAAGAAACTTATCAAGTTGGAGACAAAGGCAAGTTTAATTTTTTCATATTTTCTATTTAAAAAAAATGATTATGTTTAATAATGCGAAGACTGTAAAGTTGCTGGAAACGATATAGAATATTCTTAACCAATAATGTAAATTTATATATTTCAGTGACATTTGTGTTTAGTTAAAATCCTGGTAGTTAGCAATGACTGTTTCTTTCCCATATATTTTTTTTATTTAAATTATTTATTCCGTTCTTCAACTTGCTTATTTAGTGCATTTTATTTTAACAATTGTTTGGAATAGTTTGCATATTTATTGGTCTTACGCCATTAAAATCACTAATTGATTCTATCCTACACATGCTATATATTGAGTTTTGACTTGTTTTCTTATAACAAATATAATTTAAAACTCATAAATGTGTCTACTTAAAAAAAAAGTATCGAACTAAAGTGTACTAAAATAGTATAAAAATCTTACATTTTTATAAATTTCGATGTATTTTTTAAAAAATTTTACATATTAAATTTCTTTTATTTTTTTGTTTAAATAGCTTTTAATATTTCTATAAACCATGCTCTCTCTCTATCTCCTAATGTGATTTTGTGGTTAGATTTTAATTAAATGTAGAGCACTATTTAGCAATGGATAAAACAACTTTAAGTTAATTTTAATAACTTACAAATAATTATAACAATAGTCTTTAAATATTTTTAGAATGAAATCTACCACAGAATTTAATGAAAATCCCATTTTGTTGGATTCTACTATGCAAGATGACAACTTCCAAGATCTACAAAAAGCTGAAGAACTCTGCTTTTCTAGAAGACATTGTTAACATTGCTCATCTTATAAAAAGCAAGCAGCTATTAAATGACCACAGCCCTTTAGGATGCTCTATTTCTGATATGATTGTCGTTGCAGAGACTAGGAAAGGCCTCGATACTGGCATTCGTTTTCAGTGCAAATTGTGCCATTTTCAGGAAGTGGAGTGGACTGAAAATTTGGATTCCGAAAGTATGTATCAATACAGAAGCTGTGTCCGAAGTAATGAGTGCAGGAGGTGGTTTTTTTAATTTGGAGGAATTCCTCTCTTGTTTAAATGTCCCGTCGATGTCGTCCAACACGTTTCAGAAAGAGCACGATCACATCACTGCAGTTTGGGAGAAGACTGCCTCGGAAGAAATGAGAAAGGCTGCCATGGAAGAAAAGCGTCTGGCCGTCGAAGCTGGAGAAGTGGGCTCTGACGGAATTCCTCTCTTGACCGTAGTAGTGGATGGATGCTGGGGGAAAAGATCGTACAAAACAAACTATTCATCTCTCTCTGGAGCGGTAAGTAAACATTCGATTGCTTATCAAATGCAGGCCTCGCAACAGTCCCTTTTTTTCCTAAAAGTCCTTTTTGTTATTTGAAGTACTTAAAAAAAATTCCTTTTTTTTCAGAATATGGTCCTTTTTTTTTCCTTATTTTAGCAAAAATATTTTTTTCCCCTTTATGCCTTTGATAACACATTTCTGGCCTTTTCCCCTCCTTATTTACCCAAAATTGATTTTTTTTTCATTTTGTAATAGCCATTACAAAAATCACTATTCATATTCGCATTTATGTTGAGTCTCTCGAAATATCATTAAACTAGGAGCAGGCTCGCTGTTTTTGTCTTTACAAATGTAATTAATCACATTGGTGTATAATGTAGGCCAATATGTAAACAATTTCTGTCCTTCCAGGACCAATGGATTTCGTTTATGCATTGTATTAAAAACAAAATGTAAAGGAAGGGAAAATTCTTCTGGGGAAGAATGATAAATAAAGCAGGTGCAAGGGTAAATTGTAATTATATATATTCGCAGTATCTCATATTGTAATTATATATATTCGCAGTATCTCATATTGTAATTATATATATTCGCAGTATCTCATATTGTAATTATATATATTCGCAGTATCTCATATTGTAATTATATATATTCGCAGTATCTCATATTGTAATTATATAAATACTATTCGATTGACATTTTATTTGTAAAATAGACATCTTTTGCAGTAAGTGGTATCCCTGCTAAATTTCAATTCGGACCATAATTTAAAAAGTTACAAAAAAACATGAGATTATTACAAAAATATTTTTTAAAGTATTTTAGCACAAATTTACTAAATTTTTTATTAATACTCCGATCTTCTTCAAAAATTTGGTTGGAATAGTAAAATGCTATAGTTCAAAAGAAAACTAAATTTTTTTTCTTCAAATTTTTACTAGGAGAAAAACGAGTGAAAGAAGTCGAAACGATTCAATGTGTGTTTTTAAACATAATTTTATTGCTGCAGCAAAACGCATGTGCTGCCCGTTATATGTTCATTCGCTGATTTATATGACATATGTCTATTTCTGCCAAAAGTAACAAACAGCTTATAATACATTCAAACACGAAAAAAAAATATGTACACATTTATTTAAAACGATTTGTGAAGAGTTATACACAATGCAAAATCATCGTAATATATGCAGTCTTTGAAGAAATTCGAATAGAATTGATGTCATAAAACTGGAAATTAAATTATACATTTTTGCAAATTATCAAAAATCTGAAAACGGCAAAGCACAGAAAACATTTCAAACTTTTATATGTTAAAAAAATAACAAGGAGTACATACAATTGATAACCTCTCTCCTTTTGGCGCGCTTTGGCGGTTTTCATTGTCGCGTTTTTTAGTCGGTTAAAAATGGGGGAAAGGTTGACCTTTATGGACTGTTATGAAGGTATTTTAATGTTTGTTACATGTTCATTTTTATGCAATAAGCATAATGTTTATTTATTTTTTAGGCTGCAATTGTTGGATTCTGAACGAAAAAAGTGCTGTACATGGGAGTCCGTAACAGATATTGCACTGCGTGTTCGAGAGCAGCCCTCCTCAACAAAGCGCCCACTCAACACATTTGCGGTAAAAACTGGGAAGGAAGTGCTTCCAGTATGGAATCTAACATTATCCAAGAAGGGTTCGAAAGGAGTTTAGAAATGTACGGTGTGAAATATGCACGGTTAATCGGAGACGGCGATAGTAACGTCTATAAGAAAATTTTAGATGCACGGCCGTATGGAGAATTGGCAGTAGAAAAATGGGAGTGCCAAAATCACTTATTTCGGAACTTTTGCGGAAAGTTAAAAGATCTCGTGAAAGACAGTAAGTCCGGACCAGTGGTTTTGAGGAAACTCATTGGAAATAATGTATTGAACTTGCGCCAAAACATCGCCAAAGCAGCTGGCTATTGGCGGGGAAGAGACGACCCCGAAAAAATAAAGTTGCTGAGGAGGGACATTTTAAATGTCCCGTATCATGTTTTCGGGGAACATCAAAAATGTTCGGACTATTTGTGCTCCCAAAACAATCTCAGAAAAAATTATATCCCGGAGTTAGTTCAAACGGGATTGTTAACTAAAATTTTTTCATATTTAAATACTCTGGCAGATAATGCCAAGAGTTTGCTATTTGCAGCAAACAACAATTCCGTCGGAGGGAAACAAATAAATTTTTCCCTTCGCCGAAACTATTTCGTGCGATGCAATGGGGCGGTTATCTCGCACAATACAGGACTCTTGAACACCACGGTGCACCACTCTGTGCATAACAGGAGACCTGGCACTCATATGAAAAAGTTTGAAATGAGGAGAGAAAGGAAGAGGTTGCTAAGACTAAATAAAAAAAAGTCAGCCGTTGCTGTCTGGCAAAGACTCTAGCTATGGGCATACAGTCCAGAAGCCAGAGCTCTGATGAAAAAGAAATATTTAATGAATATCTTTTTTCGAGAACTGAGCGGGAAGCTTTGCAAGTGGCAACTGCTGATCAAAGTGAATGCTCCGTTTGGAAGGAGGAAGAGAATCACGGCTTCGGAAGTCGGTGTAATATGCAGAAAATTGCCGTACACTAGCTGCGAGGCTTTGTTAAAAACCAAGCTGTATAGCCACTTCTACACCGTAGCGATGATGTACGGAAGAGATAACAAGAAGCAGGCCATTTCTGATTTGCCCAGGAGATCCGTCCGTGTGGTTTATTTGTAGATGAAAATATGTCGTTTCTTGGGGCATCACCGGACGGATCGACTGGCCTTGTCGATGTAAAATGTCCTGCTTCGTGCGAGAATTTGACACCAGTACAGGCAATTACTACTAAAAAATTTCGTTTCTGGAAATTAAGCAAAACAGAGGAATTTGTTATCAACAAAAATCACAAGTACTTTTACCAAGTACAAGTAAAGAATACCGTGTTTTTGCAAGGTGGACAAAGAAGGAGGTAAAATTTGCCCTAGATATCCTAGGTCAATGCCTATTCTCAATCCTGATTATATTATAGCTGCGCAGAAAAAACGCAAAGAAATGATAGAATCGAGAAAAAATTATTAAACTTGCAACTTTTTAAAATTGTATTATAATAATTATAATACAATTTTAGCAATAAAATATTGCATTTTTTAATCTTTCTATAATTAATTGTTTTACGAATGAGGCTCCCATATCTCTAGCATATTCGAAAAATGGCCTGGTCTGGTGTTTTCTTGCATTTCTTCTATTGGCTATGCACTTTAATAACAATCCTGCAGTTAAATTTATTATGTACAATTTATTGAATATTTGTAATCCTTTTTCATTTTTTTAAAATCTCATCTATGAGTACTTTATGTATATTTTAATATTTGTTTCATATTTATGTATGTTAAATTCTAAACATTTACCAAACTTTTATTTGTTTCCTACTTTAAATTCCTACAACTTTTATTTGATTAGTTTACATTTTCATGCTAACAATATATATGAGCACGATCATATGTCACGAATATTGCACTTGAAGTGAACTATGTATTTAAATAAAAAAATGTTTTAGTTTGGTAGAGATAAATTAGTATGAATGTATTTTTTCCTCTTATAAAATTACAACTATGTAATTTATTCTATTTTGAAAATCCAGCTAAAAAAAAATCAGTAATCTGTATAATTCAGCTAAAAAATAAGCAAATATTTTTTCTTCAAAATATACTGCTTTGGTTAACTTAAAAAAAAAATATATTAATAATTAAAACTTCCACCCTGTGTATTTGAACCAAACATATCATTAAAAAAAGTTACTTAATTACTAGTTAAAGAACCAAACATATTATTATAAAAAGTTACTGAAATCAAAGTTTGTAAAACAAATGTCAGCAATTTGTTTCAACGAAGTTTTGTTAGCCACGCAATCACTGAGATTTCTTTACCCTCATGTCACGCCACAGTTTCGAATAATAGGCACCAAGTGAATAAAATGTCCGCATTTTTGTAAAAAAAAAAATCATGTGGTTACTGCTACCCCTCGTAATAAATTAACGGCCCCCTGGATTTTATTTTATTTTTTCTTTACAAATCTAACAATTTGGCAGTTATATAAGTTATACACAGTTCTACAATGTCATGTGCAAATCTCAATCTTTTTAAATTGTTTTGAAAAAAGTGCAGCCTGATTTCAAGCTTACTTTAATTAAATCATCAATATTTTCATCTGTCATTTTAAATGTTAAAAAAGAACAACAACAGAAAAACGAATTCGTTTTAAATAAGGTAAAAATAAACATCCCACATCGCTGTAGTATGTGGACCTTGTATAAAAATCTTCTAGCCCCTGATAAAACACAGACTTGTCACCAAGCTTGCGTCGCACATTGCAGTAGATCACATCACAATGAACCTTGTTTGGGTTTGTACACAAAAATATGCTAGTGAGCACTGGCTGTTATTGTCACAACCACAAACGTTACAACCAGTCTTAGTAGCCTTGGGATATATTTCCCGAGCTTGTAAGAAATGGACGAGAGAAAAGCCTTTTACATTGTCACTTTTACCCTCACCTCCAGGCGGGACGACTAGCAATTCTAGAGGAAGTGGGGAAGAAAGGAATCATTCAAGAATAACATCGACAAGTAGTGCATAGTTCATTTACAAGTAAATTACCTCACCATCTACTTGTTCAGTATTGGTTCAAAGGGGCGTTGTGGGGTGTAGTGTTTATACCATAACATGTATCTAATAAAGCAAAGAGATACATTATAATTACACAAAAAACAAAATATTCTGTTTAAAATTTCAAGAGTTGATAGTTTAAAGATGATATTATAAGAATGAGTAAATATTTTTATTTTCAAGTCTGAACTATTTGTTGCAACGCGGAGGAACATTTTTTCCTTCTGAGTTATTCGGTTTGTCGCCCCGCCTTTTGAAACAAGTATGTAGAGGGCGCTGATCGTGTTTTTTAGTTTCGTTTTCTCTAGCGAACGCTCTTAATCTTAAAGAACATATTGTGTACCAGGTGCGTTTGTACAATAACCAATACAACGTAAACAGTGTGGTCTGCTGATAACATATTAAAAAGATGAGTATCATGTAAAATGTAGAAGGTGAAAGTAATAGCCACTTTAATGATGTCTGTTGATGCATATTTATTTATAGGGGTTAGTGAATTAAAAAAAATGGAGATAATAACTTTAACAAAGCTATCTAAATCAATTATTAATAACCTATGCTAAAAGTATTTTTTTTTTTTATGTTTTCATGGCGAATTTGTTCTTTATTACTTGTTGGCATTTTCCTAAAGAAAGAAAATTGTTTAAAATATTATTTGAAAATTTCATTAACCATTAATTTTTTTTTAGTATGAAAACATAGTTCCTGAAGTAACACATGTTTTTAAAGGCCACAATCTCAGTGTTACTTGCATAGTTGTATCATCTACAGAGAAGTTTTTCTTCAGTGGTTCTAAAGATTGCTCGATTATTAAATGTAAGAATTTTGCTAGTTTAACATAAAATTCAAATGTCAAAGTTGTTTTTAGTTAATTAAATAATATTTTTTATATGGTGGTATATAAATACTTTTTAACACTCTTTCTCCCCTCAGAGCCTTTATATATTTATTGCATATTTTTTTCATTTTTATGTATTTTTTTGTGAAACTTGGAGGTTTTTTTTACAGGTAGATTATTATAATGAAATAACTTAATTTTGCTACTAACAATTTTAAATGTTTAATTTTATTTAGGGTGCATTGAAGAAAAGAAAAAGATAAAAGTTGTGCATGGTGGGAAGAAGGACGGCAAGCCAGCAAATACTTGCCATGGTCAGATACTAGCATTAGCATTGTCTTCAGATGATAAATTTTTGGTAAAATAATAATTCCTTTCATTCATATAGTTTCTCTTTTTAAAATCTTTCTCTAAAAAATAATATTTTATTAAAAATTTATTCGATTTAAGTATTTATTATTGAAATGAAAACTTAGGAAAGGTTTTTATTTATTTTGTAATATTTTAATTTTAAAAGTAGGCATGGCATAAAAGTAGAATTTTAATAATAAAAGTTTTGTTTTTGAAATTAGTTGGTTTTATGCCAATTTTGTACTTGTCCATAATATTATATAGAGTTCGATTTGAAAGAAGAAAAAAAAGCATGAGTAATAAAGGTAATACTACTTTAACAAAGAATTGTAATTCACAATCATGATTTTTATCCAGAACTTTGGTTTGCTAGTTTTTTTAATCTTCACTTTTGTGTTTATATTTTTAATGTGGTTATATCCCTAATTAAAAAAATAATGTTTATAATACTATTTTTAAATGGACTCGTGTCTTCTCATTGTTTTTCAGGCATCTGGTTGTATAAAAAATATTATTAATATTTGGAATCCAGACACAATGGAGTTGTTGAAAACATTTAGAGGTCATAAAGATGCTATTTCAGTAAGTATTGGCCTTTTGCTTTATGCTATATTTGACCAAATGATTTTATGTAATTAATTGTATTTATGTATTATTCTAATTTTTATTTTAGGATGCATTTCCAGTGATAAAATATTTTTAATTAAAACCAATTTTAGTATATATTTTCTAACCTCATGTCTAAAACTTCCTTCATATTAAGTTTTATAATCTTTGAATTTTCAGATTTTGTTAAAATAATTTTATCTAGTATTTTTCTAAAGTAATTAAATATCTTTTTAATACCTTGTAGTTCATATTGATAATCAAAAGTATGAAAATGTAAGACTCTTTTCAAATTCTAGTTAAAAAAATTATAACTCAGCTTTAAGGTGATATTATTATAGGCTTTCACATTGAGTTGTTATTAATTAATGTAATAATAATATTTAGTGTTTTAATTATCTCTTTGCCTTTGTAAGACAATGGGGAATTTTCATGTTACACAGGCTTACAATTTTTTTTTTACATCTTTCTTTAAAATAATAAATACTATACAACAAGAGATGGTATTAATATATTTTTATTAAATGAAGAAAAGTTATCATAAAGAAAGATAAAAAGTTGTTATATATATAAATAATTCTTTTGAAGAAAGTTTTGAGCAAAAACAAGTTGTTTAAATAACACTGGTTTATTCATGATTTTTCTTTTTCAATTTTTTATTATTAGGGACTCGTTTTCCAAAAAGGTAGTCATCAGTTGATTAGTGCCTCAAATGACAGATCTCTCAAATTGTGGAACCTGGATGAAATGGGTTATATTGAAACTTTGTAAGGACTTTTATATATTTATATATTTATTGTTTCCTTTTTACGGATAGTTTTTTTTATTTATGTCTAGTAAACTTTATTTTCAATTACATAATGTTAGGGCTGAAAAATGCCATTATTTGTTATTATCAGGCACATTAAAATGTTAGTTTTGCATGTATTTTTTCACTTATATGACACATGTAAAATATATTATATATTTGTTTTTAATAAATTGGTTTTAAAAAAGCTTAGTGTTACATTTTTATGTATTTATAGCTTTTTGAATGCCAAAATTTAATGTTGCTTTTGATTAAATTATGTTTTATTGGGGTGACCTTTAAAAATATAGAATTTAAATTGAAAAATTATAATTTTTAAATATATTAAAAATTGTCAATTTTGCTAATTAATATTTATTGCTAAAGAGGCACAATTGACCTTTTAAAGATAGTATCTTGAAAGTGAAAAAAAATTGCAATATAAAAACAATAGATATCTAAAAAATTTGGCTATAGTTTGGCTCTGTTTAAATAATCTCTTTGACATCACTTTGCCTGCATGGTTTCTATTTTAAAGATAGTATCTTGAAAGTGAAAAAACATTGCAATATAAAAACAATAGATATCTAAAAAATTTGGCTCTGTTTAAATAATCTCTGTGACATCACTTTGCCTACATGGTTTCGATACGCCGATTGGTCAAAGTCTTCAAACTCGTTTGTTGATTCGCTAAAACCAGTTTTAATAGGCGTTACCCAACCGCCAACTAACTGGAGCCAGACTATATCTACTATTTATATATTAACACCTGAGCTTACAAAGCAGTAAATTGTATTAGGAATAAATATTCATTAAATATATATGAAATATATTCAAATAAATCACTTTTAATAGTTGATGTACACAATCATTGCAAATAGTAAGAATTTACAGTGTTCCCACACACCTGGTAAACAGGGAAAATCTGGAATTGTCAGGGAAAAGAAAAATGACCTAAAGTGTCAGGGAAAATTAAAAAAAATTCAGCTCTTTTGAAAAATTCATATAATTTTTCCAAAATTTTAGCTGAAAGTGCAGTATTATATTCCTTTCCTTACTATCGAAGAAATTTTCTTTACATTTAAAATATAAGTTTGAAAAAATGATAATTTCTCAATTTTTTTTATACTTTGAATGTTTATTATTTACAGGCACTTAATTTTTATATGTCTTTCATTAATCTTTAAAAAAATATGTTATGTTTCATGTATTTCCTCATTCTGGAATAAAACTCTGGAAAAGTCAGGGAATTTTAATCTTGACCCATTGAGTGGCAATCCTGGAATTATTATTAAGCTATTATCATTAATTTCCCATTTGTTACAGTTTCATGGTATTAAATCAAATTTTGAGTGCAGGTATGTGTCTGTATGGTTATCATAATCTTTAAAATATCATTGTAAAAGATTATGATAATGATACAGAAAAGGATGATAACCATACACTGAAGGGTTGTGGAAAATGAAGTGTTAGTTACATACAGCCAAATCAAACTAAGGCAACTGCATATTGTGTAATTTACAATATTCTGTCTCTCATTTAATTGTTGTTTGTAGTTTATAATATCAATGGTATAGGAGCTTTGAACATATGAGAATCTGGAGATGCTGTGTTGGATACAATAAGGTTTAGCAACTGTAGTATATTGTTGAGCTGATTAACTGAAAGTTCTTACGGCTATGAAAAAGTACATTTGATGTCATATTCTAAGTTGAAATTATTTCATTATATTGCATTGCAGTAAGAAGACATTAAGTAAGGCATTTTTGAGTGTTTAATTATACTTGTAATTTCATTTTTATGAGCAAGTGTTTAAGAATTCATCCCCTGTTTGTACTGCTTTTCGAAACTTTAAACAACCCATTATTTTATAAAGTTGAGTATTTAAAAATATGGTTTTTGTTTTTAGATTTGGTCATCAAGATGCTATAACAGGTGTTGATTGCTTTCTTGGTGAAACTGTGTTAACATCTGGTGGACGAGATAACACAGTAAGAATATGGAAAATTGTGGAAGAGTCTCAGCTTATTTTTCAGGCTTATGGGTAAAGCAAAATGTTTATCTGTTAGCACAAAATGCTTTTTAGATTTAGGAATTTTGTTTTTTAAATGTGCTTCAACTTTTAATAGTGCAATATAAATTGAATTTTACTTACATTATATAAATAATTTCCTATTTTAGCAGCTCAGAAGAAACTTTTCTTTACAATTTTCAATAAGATTTATAAATTTTCATTAATTTAATTTTATTAAAATTTATTTATTTACTTCCAACTACAGATTTTCAAAATTAAATTGTTTCCATTATTCTATTTGACTTTTTATTAACCCATGTAAAAGCTAACTAATTTTTTCTTAACTTATATTCTATTAGACTATAATTTTTCAAGTTAAGTTATAAGACAAGTTGAAGCAATTATAATTTTTTATTTTACGAAGTAAAGCCTGCCTGCTTCATACACAAGTAAAAATACATTAATTCTTTCTTGTTGCATAATGTATTCTATTTTATTTCAGAGCTTCCATAGACTGTGTTTGTGTATCAAGCTATCAAAGTTTTGTCTCTGGCGCAGATGATGGGTAATTATATTTCTTATCCAAATTAATTTATCTTGTTCCTTTATTTTTTATGTTGTTTAATGCAAGTATTTAATATAATATTAATACTATAGTGTAGTCTTTTGAAATAATGTGTGTTCCTTCTAGATGATTTTCCTCAAATTATTCTTTAGAAAAAATAAAATACTCAATAAATTTTACATTATTATGAATGCATGATACAATTAATTTGTTTTTTTCAGTGTACTAATTATTTTTCTAATACAAAGATTCAGTTGCTAGGATTTTTTTTTTACTTCTACAGACAATTAAATTTCTATAGCTCATATAAAATGGCTTCATAAAATTTATTTAAAAAAAAAAAGTTTTTCATTCTTTTTAATCAAATAGTATTTGAAAGCATATGAACATGAACATATGTCACTCATTAGCAGTACTTTAAAGGTTTTTGCAATGTATAAATTAAAAAAATTTGAGCATGTTATTAAAATTGAGCATGTCTTAAAAATATTTCATATTACAAGTTAATATTTTTTTTTTATCAGTTTTCAAAAGTTTCCACATATTTTAAAATATTGCTGATTTACTTTTAAAAGTATTCACATGTATTAGATTCAAGAGCATATTACCCCTCTCAACTCAAAGCTGTATATTTCTGGTATATGCACATAATTTTTAAATTCATAAAAATACTTCCTTTCACAATATTTTTTTTATTCAATGGATTGAGGTACAACCTACAAGCTATCCCTTTAGAATTAATTTAAAATTTCAAAATTATATAAAATAGTATGACCGGGAAAAATTATTTAAATTTCCAACAGTAAAAATAACTTTACAATCGATTGAATGTCAACGGATTAAACTATTGTGTAATTCAGAATCCTTCAAAAATTAATTGAATAATTTTTTTTGTAAAAAGTTGTTTATTAAAAATTCCAATGTTGTCAGATTTTATACCATTATTATCTTTTAAATCTCAGATTTTATACCATTATTATCTTGGATTTTAAGTAGGGCATCTATCAGATGGATTTCCTTGATATTTAAAAATGCATATTGTGATTGCAAATTCTCAATTTTTTGTTCTGCATAATTTCATGTGACTCGTTTTCCAATGTGCCATATCGGAATTTTATTAAAAATGTATATTTAGTTTATATGTATTTTCTTTCCTTCTTAATAATATATATGTTTCCATCCAAGTTTTTATTTAATCAAAGTTATATTTTTGCTAAATATATTTCAGTTTTGGTAAAATATACATTTCTTATTTTGTGACAAAACTAGGAAAGAAAAGGACACATAAGTAAAATATATATGCCTTAATTAAAAAAATAATTGTTTAGAATATAAATGTTTCTATCATAAGTTGTGTTAATGTCATTGATAATTTTTGATAATGACATTTATTAAATTATTGTAATTTACTTATTATGGAATTTGTCTAATTTGCAAACATGGAATTCATATTGTCCTAGTCAGTATTTTAAATACTCATACTTATGCCTCTACAACTGCATCCCCTCCCAACTAAAAAAAAATCCTTTATGTTTTTAGTAATATTTTGGTATAACAACTACATAAGTGTTTATTTTATACATTCGTACACCAATGTCATTTCTATTACAAATGTTCAGCTGTATTTATATAAAACACTTTTTTATTAAAACAAACATTTTTCATTATACACCGAAAATCTACTTTCATACAACAAAAAAGTTATACCTTGAATTAACATAAACCAAGATTTCAGTGTTATTTTCTCCTTTTTTCCCTTTTAATATTAATCTTCTATTGTGGATAGCGTTCAAATAAAGGTTATTTGCATGCAGTTGTAAGTTTTAATTCTCAATATTTTTTTTGTATTTTAGCACTCTTTTATTTTGGGGTACTCAAAAAAAGAAGCCAATGTCCAAGGTTACTGAAGCACATGGTTCAGACCCAGAATCTGAAGAAGCAAACTGGATTATATCCTTATGTGCTTTGCAAAATACAGACCTTATTGCATCTGGTAACTATTTATGTAATTGTTATAAATAGTAAATGTCATTATGAAACGAATTTTAATCTTAAGGTGTTATTTTGTTTATATGTTTGGTAACTAGTAATGTTTTATATTTGTTTTAATTTTTAATAATTTTGAATTTTTAACTTTTAGTTCAGTGTTATTATGTTTTAACTTGATTGTGTTCTAAAGTAATTAAGCCATAGTTTAAATGACTACATTTCTCCTATAATGATAGTTCACACAACCCTTATTGCCAAAGTTTAAGTGCAAGAACCTACACATAGTAACAAATAAAAAAAAAAAATTCTCCAATTTAAGCACACCTTATGTCAAAATTACAATTTTTATATTCATACTTTTTAAAATAATATAATTCCTCTGTAAGATGTTCCCATGTGTTTTTCTGCTTAGACATTATCGAACACAATTTTCACAGTTTTGAATATATATATATATATTTATTTTATTTACAACTAAAAAAGATTATTATTCTTTTAAATTTAAAAAATAATAATAATTTGAAAACATTTTGAGCCAAATTCAAATTTACTGATAGAAATATTAAGGAATTTTCATTCAAGACATGCAAGGATTTAAAGTTAAATTATAATAATTTCTTGTGTTTAATGTAAAGTAAATAATTAAAAATAAAAACTTTAAAAGTTTATATAATTAAATACTGCTTAGGTGGGTATTAAATAAAAGTATGACTTCTAATATAGAGGGTAAGTTTCAATTAAAATTTGAGTAAAAAACAGTAATGAAATTTTATTTTGCAAATCATTAAAAAAGTTTGGATAAGTTAACAAACTAATCTGTGTAAATTTTCTAAATAATAAAAATCCACCACTGCCATTTATTTAGACACATAAAATATATTTTATTTATAGACTGAGTTAAGATTTTTATACAAAAAAATGATGTCCAAGCAGAAGTGAAATCTATTAAATAACTTATCAGTAATAACCATCTTAAAAATATTATAACAAATATAATAATGTCCAAGGGTAAAGAAGTGACGGTTCACTTTTTGTTGAAATCATAATCTCAGTGCCTTATGTAAGCTACGGGGTTGTACTTTCACGCTACCAGATTGTGAAATGAGAAGAACAATGGAAGTCTGTCAAATATTAAAATGCTGTGTATGTCTGGGATACACACGAAACTTAGTTTTTAGTTTTTTGCACAATCTCTATGGATTGATCTTCATCTATTCCCTCCTGGACAATGAAATTTATAATCTTTATAAGGTGGTTTATTGATGAAAATAAAGCATTAATCGTCACTATAGCTGCTCCACTTTCTTCCGTTTTTAAATATCCATTAGCTTTCTCCAGCCATTTGATAGTTAACAGTCGTTTATACTCTTCCACTAAAAAAGTTCATTCGCAGAATCTGTGAGTTGTATTTAATATTGGCTACCCATGGCTAGGCCGCTGGATTGCTTAAATTGAGTTATAGGGTATTTGTATTATTGTAAGATAATTAAAATTGTGTATTTTGAGACATGACATCTTTTATAGGTTCTAAAGACGGTTTTATTAGACTGTGGAGGAGAGACGATGATAGCCATTCTCTTATTCCCGTTTCAAGAATACCTGTGGTAAATTTGTTTATCTTTATATTATTTATACCTTATAAGTTTTTGATGCGATATACTTAGTTTTAAAGTTAACTAAACTGGATTTGTATTCTAACGACCATTCTGCACGGACTCTATTAAAGCACATTACTTTTGGCAGATGTGATTGGCGAATAATGAATGTGTGGTTTTTATTCATCAATCACAGAAGCAGTTTCTGATGATAATGTGCATTAATAACATACGTATGGAATGTTCCTTAGTATCAAACTTGACTGTAAACAGTGCAAAATATAACTATCTAGATTTGTTATAATTGTGGGCTTAATTCGCAAATCATGTAACTCTAAACCACGAGTTCATCAGCCATAAAGGAAAGATGCTCGACGGCAAAATTCAAGCAATTCACTTCTAAATATGGAATTGAACAAGAAGTTATCAGAATACCTGAATTTATACCTGTTTCTGCCCCAAGCGGCTTTCAGTTAGTAGATGAATCGGTGGTAGTTACTTGGTATGAGAATTAATCTGACGTTATGCTTCTTTTTCTCCTGTAAGTTATGCTTTTTGCTACATGCCCTATGAGTTGCGAGAGAAATAAAGAAAATGTGTTTTTCCAGCAAAGGAGTTTTATAATTTGAAGTTAATACCCTGTATTTTAGCTGTTAAATACAACAAGCAATTCCTTGTATTTCATGTTTTGAAATTCATAATGATATCTTGCTAGAAAGTTTGCTTATTTTTATTTTAAATCCCAAAACTTTCTAATGTGTTTATAAAATGCATTTTACATTTTTTAAAAAGATTCTTATTAAGTTTCTGAATATTAATTATTTAAGTATTTGATTGAAATAAAAATTTAATTTGGTTATCGTATGGATACAATACTGAACATTTGGTGCTATTTTATATGTTTAATAGGAGTAATATATTAAAATTTTGTAATTAAAGCCTGCTTAGTTATTCATTGATTTGATTTTAATTGCGTGATTACATCATGTGATGTATAGTCAAAATTTAATTTCATTGAATGATTCATTTGAGCTGGTGTATATCAGCCACCATGAAATTGGAATTTTTGCTAATGTTCTGTTGGATTCTGTTGTAATGTATTATATATATATTTTTTAAAAATGCATTAAATGCGTAATGTATTTAAAAATTCAAGAGTTTTGGTAATTATAAAATTTTCTAAATTAACTAGATTTGATAAATATTAAAAAAAAAAACTACAATTATAATATTTCTATGTTCTGAACATTAATAATATCTGTATGCAACCTTTCAGATAATTTCAATAATTACATTTGAATTATTATTTGTTGCAGAGTGGTTTTGTAAATAATTTGCAGTTTACACCGTCAGGAAAATATTTAATTGCTGGCGTTGGTCAAGAACATCGACTTGGGCGATGGTGGAAGATTAAAGACTCTAAAAATTCTATTGTACTGTACTCGTGGAAAAATAAAAGCTGATAAAAGTTTTTGTCATGCTATTTTTCACTTCTAATTGTACAGCTGCAATGTTATTATTAAAATTTTATTTTGATTACATGCATTGAAAGGTTTGTTAATTTTTGTGTAGATACATTACACATTTTGGTTTGAAAACTCTTGTTATTCTTTCTTCTTTAAACTCTTGGGAGATCATCTTGTAAATAATATCAATTATTAATCTGACTTAAATGTTACTTTGAGTTTAGGATTTAGCTTTCCAGTGGTTTGTAAAATAATTTTGTGTCATTTGATGAACAGCTGCAAACACTATAGTATTTGGGAAAAGAAAATAATGAAAAAAAAATTAAATTGTTTTTGTTATACAATTTTAAATAATACATAGGGTGAATGTACCAGATACCAATCACGTGTCAGTCACTGACTATTTAATTATTTATTTTTTAAACTAATCACATAATTATTATGGTTTTAAAAGTCTGTTCAATTAATGTTACCCAAAGGCTTTTAAAATGTAGGTAAATTTAATGTTACAGTCTAATGTGAGTTCAGAAGTACATCTTTAGCAAAAATTGGTTTGAAATTGGTGCCATTGACCCCACCTCGTATTTTTGTCAATGATTTAAAAATCAATCCTAAAACATACAAATGTGTTCAAAAATATCTTTAGTGAATCCTATTTTTTTTTTAAAGAAAACAAAGTTTAAGAGATTGATATTTTTTTATTGTATTTGGTTGATTTCCTAATTTTAGAATTAAAAAACAACTGTTCATTGAAAAATTCATATGACATTTATTGATATATGATTTTAAATTTTTCACTATTTGCATATTCTTTGCCAATAATATTTAAAAATGGTTAGTGCACTTTGAGACTTGTAACGTTAGTGAATGCATAATTAATTTTATTTTAATAACCACTTGTGTGATACAATTTAGTGATAGA
Source organism: Troglohyphantes excavatus (assembly GCA_963932185.1). NCBI lineage: Eukaryota > Metazoa > Arthropoda > Arachnida > Araneae > Linyphiidae > Troglohyphantes > Troglohyphantes excavatus. The sequence continues at coordinate 45,942,027 of OZ010667.1, read as the reverse complement.
AAAAACTCTCAAATTTTACCAAATTAAAAAATTTCTTTCTTCCATGAAACAAATTGAAAATTTGTTTAACAAAAACTTAAAATTCAAACTTATTTTAAGTATTTTTTAAGTTATTTCATTTTTAGAAGGTGCAGGTGTTTGATTTTAACCAAGGATTCTGATCGAAATATCGGCCACCCGCCTTGTAAAGGTTAAACGTGTAATAAGATAATATCTGTATGACCTTTAAATATCATATATTATTTCAGTAGTAAACATACCTTTTGCAGGTCTCACACACAACGTATCTGAACATTTGAGGTATAAAAAAAAGGGAATTTCCTGGAGCATTGACAAACCATACTTTTGTCTTGTGGTTATTAATGTTTTTAAAAACACGTTTAAAAATACTTAGTTTCCAAGCAGTTTTTAAATGTGCCGTTAGTAGTGCTGTCATCTCTGTGTAGAATTCTTTATACAGTGCCAACTTATGTATGTGTAGTGGGGGGGGGGGGGGGGGAGGGTTGTTCATGGAATAGTTTTCACAGGGTGTGCTAATGTTTAATTTTACTGTTTTTTAAATAGTATATTATTATTATTGAATCTTCTACTGTAAATCCTTGCATATTATACATTTGGCCTATCTGCTTGTTTAGTTATATTTATCTAGAATGCCGTTTTTAAAGGATGTTTCAAAGGTTCAATTGAAATCACTCAACTTCGAAATTGTATGAACGTATTCCAAAGAATTTGGCCTATTTATCATTAATTATTTAAAATATCTAAAGTAATGTAATTTTTTAAAAATATACTATAAAATTGCTCCAGGTTAATAATAATTGTAAATAAATATTTTAGGAATTTGTTATTTTAAAATTTTGAAAGCAATTTTCTTTGTGCTTTTTGGAAATTCACTATCTAAAAATTTAATATTAAATCATCACAAAAAAATCCATAATGCTTTGAAATTTAGTTTGCCGGATTTCTTATAATTTGCAAGCAGTATAAACATTAACTTAGTAGTTTTCTCGGAGGTTTACAAATTAAAAATATATATTATAAGTTAAATAATAACCCATTTTTCTCTTTTAAGATTTTTTATTTTCTATAAGCATGCTTAGATTCCAGCCAACCCTTGTCCATCTCTTGTATGTGGCATGGATATTCCTTAAAATACAACCGTTTCAAAATTGTAATAAAGATGTGCATTCAATTTATATATTTCTCTTGGAAACAATGTATTGACTCTTCTATGCTCAATATGATATAATATAAAGAAGTATATTCTATTTATATATTTTTTATTGATAAAACCTGCATGGCCTTGTAGAAAGACCAGCAAACTCGGAGGGTTGCGAGTTTCATTTTCTTCATTCAACTAAATATTGCAATATAGAGGAGGGCTTTAAATCTATTGTGGTCAAAATATACATGTTGGTTTATGGAAGTTTGGAGAGTAAGATGTTGTTCTCGTTATCTGTCATTAAAATTTACAGGTCAGTGTGCCAAGGTCTTTTCTTCAGAATAGATTCTGAACTGTTGACAAAAGCCAATTGGTCCAGTACAAGGTTTTTCAATCAACCAATTGATAAAAACCAGGCACTTGAATAAATTGTATGATTGTTATTTTTTTTTGTTGGGGGGGGGGGGGTATTTTAATATAAATTATCTACAACTTCCTTTAGGTTAAAAGAAACATGCAGAATGTTTTTTAATGGTGTATATCCTTCAGCTTTTTGATCAGTTGTAAGTTATTTAAAGCATGTACACAGCACAACTTGAGCCTTAGAATTTGTATTTTTAAAAAAAATATTGTAGATGTAGGCTAGTTAAATATTGTATGGATATATATAAATTTTCCTGAAATATATAACATTTTACAGGTGTGCAATTTTGTAGGAAATTAAGTTATATTCCAGATTAGATGCAAATTAATGTCACATTTGCAGTTAGGATAATTTTTTTAATTTTCTTTTAGTTAAATGTGAATTTTTATTGAAAATATATTGATACACTAAAATTGCACTATTTCTTTTTAAATATCCCTTCTTTATTTTAATTTGATTGAAATATTTTCTCATTTATATATTGTTTTTTTTTGTTTGTGACAATGAAATAAGACTATTGATATTGTTTTAAAAAGATATTAAATTCAGAATAATTTTCGTGTTGTGAAAATGCAATGATTGTACGTGCATAACCAACCTTGCTATGCTTAGCAGTTCATTATTTCAATGAAGAATATGTGAAATTATAATTTTACTGAAAATTGTAGTGAACTCTCTTTCTTGATCAGTGATTTTTTTATACTACTTTTATGTCGTAATTGTACAAATGTAAATTAAGCTAAACATAAACTTTAATTTTTACTTTTAAATTAGTGGAGTTTCTAAATTTTAAAAGATGCACGCATTCAAAGTCAGGAACTTTATTGAAAACAATAGGAACTATGTTTTAATTCAATGCAATTGCCTTCCATTGCAGGAAGTAAAATGTGACACAAGCATTTTTAAATGGTGTAAAATCTTTGAATTTCAGCAAATACCCAACACCCCAAGGAACTTTCAGGAACCTATCAATTTCTTGGACGGTCCCTTTCAAATTTGGCTTTAATTCAACCCGACTCTTGTTTTCAAGTCGTCTACTTAACCAGCTCTGCTGCCTTTAAAGGATTGGAAGTTGTGGAGCCAAACTTATTTTCGTAAGTCATGGCAAACATAAGAATTTCCCTCAAAACATCGGGAGGGGGAGTTCCTCCCGGATGGGGTACTATTTCTATGGTCCCCACTCCCACTCCAGTGGGTCTTAGCATTGGATGAACGCGTCTTATATTTGTTTGTTCTTCATCATAATCACCTGCACTTTCGGGTGCATAATTCCCCTCATCATCCTCCTGAGTTTCTTCCTCTGTATCGCCTTTCTCCTGAGTTAGAGGCGAGATTATTGATTTTCCCGTTTTTAGTACCGGAATTTTTTGTTCTGGAATTCCACTGCGTATAAAATCTTCGTATTCTCTGCCTGGTTCATGTCCGCTGAAGTGCCCTCTCACAAAGCTTCGGATGATATCGTATTTATTCTCGTTTCCGGATAGAACAAAAGGCGTTGTTTCTTGGGTTTGAGTTGACTTCCCGCCGTTTGCAGCTTCCTCGCCTGTGAAGCTAGGCTGGCGTGTAGCTTTTGACGACGGTTCTTGAGATGGCTTCGCAGTTGCCTTATCGAATGTCTCGAATTTTTCTTCTGGTCCACCGAATAGACACACGCTTCCTGGAGGCGCGAAGTTTCCATTCGGGTATTGAATTATGGAATCGTCGTTTTGATCGATTCTCATGTTCTTTTCGTACATGTTTTTGAAGATTTCCATCTTTTTCTGCAACTCGGCTCCTTTGTAAATTCCCATTTCTTTCAATACTTCTTCTGGCACCGCATCGGGATGGAGCGGATGTACCTGTATCTTCGTTCCTATTCGAACGCTTTGCCCTGCTACAGACTCAATTGACATTCTTTTGTTCTCTGGTTCCAGTCCTGCAGCTTCCCTTTCTCTCATTTTTGCGAACTCGTCCTTCAGTATGCTTCGAATAATTGCTTCTATGTCTTCGCCTTCTTCGACAGCAGGACCGTAGTGGGAGCGCTTAATGCGACCCCATTTCAAAAGTCCCGACTTCTCTTCCGAATTGCCGGTTGTTACAGCATAATTTTGCTCATCACTGGGACTTTTGGTTTGAAGAACTTTGTCGAGATCATCTGCAAAGAAAAAATAGTTTGTTGAAATATGACTACAATGTAAGAGATTTCGTATAACTTTACATTACCGTCTTTGGCGAAAAATTTAAATGACAGATCGTGGTTTGAAAGGAGATTAATTGCATATGTTTATTTCTTCAAAATAGTAACAAAATTTGTTAGTATTATTTTTAAAAAAATCATAATTCGTCGCTCCGCATTCGAGTATTTTTAAAAATTTCCTTGTGGAATTTATTTGTTAAAATTGAATTATTTTATGGTTTTGGTAAAATTCAAACGCTTTTAGTAAACAATTTAGACAAGTATAGATTAGTTTGTTAGTTAATGGAACACATTAATGAATGGTTAAATAATTTTTTGATAGTTTTTTTTAAAGATTAAAATGTAATAAGATGATAGCAAATATTTATATGCAATTTTTTTCAATTTGCTTACCTTTTTCTTTTTTTTCCTACGTTCTACACCACTGCACCCATTTTCGATACGTCAAGTTTAATTTTTTGACTTTTGATTAAACTTGTAGTTGACTTGATGTTTTGAGATTTGTTAACTTAATAATCATTGATGCTATTAACATTGATGCATTAAATTTATATATTTTTTTACTAAAAATTTTAATTTCAGTATATTGTCTTTAAATACAATAAGCATGTATACAGTATGTAATTAAGAGTACAAATATTAAAAGTAGAGCTTTGAACAGTTTTTATTCACAATGACTAACTTCACTACAGGACAAGTGTGTGATTTTTGTTTGTAATGGCTTACTGATATTTGTTATTTACTGCAATGATTGAAATGGCAGAACAAATCTTAATTTTTAAAAGATAGTTTGTGAATGGATACATAATTGCTTTAAATAATATTTACATAATCACAATACATAACGTTGTGTTAAAACAACTTTTCAAAACATTAAGGGAATTTTTGTAAATCATACAAATGAGTTTAACATTAGTTTTGAAGAAATATTTCTGAAGAAAATATTGTAAACTTTTTCAGTCATTCAATGTTTATAAGTCTTATTACAACTCTTTTTATATCCAAATATTTTCTTTACGCTTTTTCTTTTTGTATGCCACTGTACGCACTACATATTCTTCTAGACTTGTTTCCCTTTATAAAACAAAAGTCCCGACCCATGAAACAACCGTGGACACATTTACCCTTGGAATTTCACCTCTAATGAAATTCGAGTATACTTTTTTATTAATAGTTATCAGAGTGTTCGGGAAATCCTTAGTCAATTCGTTTATTCCTAAATTGCAGAATTTGATCTACTGAATTTCTTCAGCAAGTTTTTCGGTATTTTCAACTTGCTTATCTATTGACGTTGTCGCACTGGTCTCATTTTCTGATATGTTGTAATTTTCAGTAATGGCCTCGGTGCTGTGGTCGACTACTCCAGATTGTTCTGTTGTATGTCCAGGTGTCGACGTTTGGAGTGATGTCGATTCAACATTTTTGTTCGTGGACAAATCGACAATTTCACCTGCCTGACTAATTGAGGTTCCTTCTATAAGAATTGCGCCTTCTCGATTCTCATTTGAATCTACCAAATCGTTAAAGGCTTTAACTAAACTTTGCTGAGCATCATTTGCAGTGACAGTACTTGGGGTTTCCTGTTCATCCAATCCTATTGTTTCTTCTTTGATTTCAGTCGTCGCTATATCGACATTTATCTCACTTAGGTTGTTGTCGAGATTTTCAGAGTTCGAACTAATCGTTGTAGAGATAGAATCAATGTTTGAAACATCAGTAGCAGGAACGTTTGTAGATGTTTTCTTCAGCGATATTAAAAATTCAGCAATCTTGTGTTCGGGAAGATCAGATAGAAGAGATGTTTCGGTAGTTGTAGATGACTTCTCTTCACTTTCATTTAGTTCTTTTATTTCTGATAAAACTTCAGTCTCAATGCTTTCCGTTTGTTCTTTTACTTCGAAATTTTTCGTTTCTTTTGGAATATCTCCATTAATAGAGTCACTTTTAATCACCGTACTTTCTGATTCGTCTTCTGTATTTTCTAATTTCGACTCCTCTTCTGTACCATTATTATACAATGAGCGGAACCTCTTGATCTCATTTGTTTCTTTTTCAATTTCGTCAGTTGCTTCTGTAATTTCAGCGACATCTGGGAAATCTGTTTGAAATGTTGACTTTGCGGTTGTTTCACTGTTCTGAATATCGCCATTTATCGACTGAGATTCCGTGGTTGGGAATAATTCTGAATTTACCTCGGGAATATTAACAGTAGAAATAAAAATAATTTCTTCCGCCGAAGTCTCTTTTCCTTCATTTTGAGAAGTGTTTACATCCAATTCTGCTTTCAGTAAATTCGTTTCGCTTTCAAGTTGTTTTTCTAAATTGATTTCATCATTTACTTCAGTAATGGGGCTGGAGATTTCCTCCGTTACAAAATCTGCAGTTGACTGCGCAGTTGCCACCTCGCTGTCAACAGTTGTCTCTCCTTCAGTTGTCTTATATTCAGCTGTGGCTTCAGCTTCAGTTGTCTGACCGTTTGGTGTTGTCTCCTCGTTTTGTTCATCCTCAACAGTTATGGCAATCCGATGTATTACTTCCGCAACGTCCAATGCCAGAATTTGGGGTGACAGAGCTTGGTCTCTTGCCTCGACAGCTACTTCTTCTGAACTTTCATTGCTTCCATCATCCAGTTCAACATACTCAACTTTGGACTCTTGTGTTTGAGGAAGCGTAGTAGTTGTCTCGTAAACATTCACTTCGATACTGGCTGTATGACCGACTAATGCGTTGTTGTTATCTGCAAAAAGAAAAATATATTTATTCAAAAAATAATTATTTACTGATATAAAATACTTTTCTAACGAATCATTAATTGTAAAATGACATTAGAGCAATTCTAGAATATTTTCAAATTAATTATAATCAAGGAGATACTACTGTGAGTGGCCAAAATATTATGACTACTTGAAGTTTTCAAGTATATGAGCTATGACGTTACACTTTTTTTCAAAGAAATTCAATAGAAAGAAGAAATAAAATAGGAAAGGTGCTTATTTACAACGTTATTAGAAGTTTTGTGTTGGAACAGGTATGGGTAAAACACACGATTTGACGGACTTTGAACGTGGGACGATTGTGGGTGCTTAGATTCACGGAGGGAGCCTCTGCAACACCTTGCATTTTGAAATGTCTAAGTACAAAAATTCTGGACTGTTAGCCAAAAGATTAGGTCTTAAATTGCCTCGTGATCGACAGCGGTTACCGAATGCTCGAGCATAAAGTAAAATGTCCATATTTGTAACAGGCAATCGAAAGGCAACATTGCAGCACATTCTCGCTGCTTTTCATCAAAGATCCTCTCAAAGCATCTGTAAACGTACTATTCACCGTACACTGTAGCGTAAGGGGATATGGAAGCCGCAATACTGATAAGGTGGTCATAATTTTTTGGACACTCATGTATAAGACAAAAAAATATATAAATATTGGAATGTTTTCGTAACTTTTAAAAATAATTCAAAGTATTCCGAAACCAATGGTACTAAAATTAATCTACGTCAATTTTTAATTTTAGCAAACAAATTTTGAACATCAATGATTAGCTTGTTTTACACCAACTTTTTTAAATGATGATATTTGTTAAACTTTTCTAAATTTAAATCGAGATAACTCCAGAACAGTTTGCTAAAATCTGATTGAAACTTCGGAAGAAAGATATTCACATTTATTATTTTATTTGAATTTTTTTTTAGTGATTCGGAATTAGTTTCGAACCATCGCCAATAGCCCAATGTGCAGCCCCCGTGCGACGTTTTTTAACCAAACCGAATCCCATTAGAAGCATTTTAAATAAATTCTGAAGAATAGGTATAACATTCAAAATTTTATACTTAAGGGAACTCGGTACCCTTGGAATAATTTTTTTTATTAAATAATTTACATAGATATTTTACACATATTATTGAAGGTTATTATTATATAACATGATTTTAGCAACAAAAAAATTATTTTTATGAGTATATTTTTCAAAATTTAATTTTTTAAAAAAAAATTGAACTGTTTTAAAAATGGTTTTTCTCTTTCAGTTTTTATAATTTTGTAAAGAATTTTTTTTCTTACATTCACTGTACTATACTTTATAACTTTAAGGATCGAATTTGAAATAACTGATTTAGTTCTTGAGAAAAAAAATAAAATGTCGATGTATATGCAAAAAAATGGAAAAAAACATGATTTAGTCTACTTTTTAATTTTTAACTTTTTTTCTTTTCATTATTTTGCAAAACCCATCCTTGATTGTTTTAAATAGATCATACAGGTATTTCAGAAAAAAAATCCAGTCATTTGAATAATATGTGAGAAAGTATTCCTATTTTAAATACCGTGGCATATGCAAAAAACACAAACTGAGATAAATCAGTTTAAACATTTCAAATTCAAATAACTCGAGGAATACATTTGATATTTTCTTTACACATAATTAATTTTATAACTACTTGCATACATATAAAATTCCGGTTTTTATTATTTAATTGGAGTATATTAAATCACTATTGTGTACTCAGTTTTAAAATGATAATAAAACTAAATTTTGGAGAAAAATCTGTTAAAATCAAAATAATAGTGTTTAAAATATTGTTTTAGACTAATTTTGTGTTAGAAACAATACTAATACAACTGAATTCATTAAACATACATATTCCATACCATAAAAGACTTTAAAATAAGCTTTGACAATAGCAAAAACATGTTATTACATTTGTTAAATACGTCGCCTTTGGCAAATACGTCTCCTTTTACCTTCAAATTTAAAATTATATCAAACCACGGTAAAAAAAGTAAACAAACACGTGATGTGATAGATACAGTCACAGATAAACACGTTCAACTTGTTCTTAGCTGATTTTTCCTTAAATAAATGACGAAAAGCTGTTGCGTCAAAAATGTAAACATCGAAATGGACGTAGCATTTTAAGTGCTATGAGAGTAATGAAACGCATTTTAATTACATTTATAATTATCAGATCGTTTCAAAACTTTGTAATAATAAACTTTAGGTATAAGAGCATATTTTAAGCAAAAAAAATAAAAATTGATATTTTCATCGATTTTCTCAAATCAAAGGGTACCAAGTCCCCTTAAAATTGTTTTAAAGAATTCTACTGCAATTAACAAAAAAGTGAAAAGGCAAATTGAGTCGTTTACTTGTAAAAGCTGTTATATCCACGAAATGTTTTATTTTTCACTTCCATTACATTTTAAGCCTAAGTGATAAAGTAACCAAAATCTCATTTTTCGAATTTATTTATATGAAAGCTTTTGAATTTGGGTTACTCAATTATTACTTGCATCAGTCAATATTAAAATTGTTAAGCATTTGTTTTTCGGCAAAATAGTTTACATTTATATATAAATAATAAGAAATATATATTTTTTCAAGGTAAAATTTCAAAACTTTGAATATTTTTGTGGAAAAAAAATCATAATCACATTTGCAATGTTAAAGAAGAAAGTAAAACGCGTTCGGCTATGTATCCTAAAATTACTAATATTGACTCTGATTCATGTTTATAGTTGATAAAAAATTTATTATATATATTGATGGTAAGTTATTGCCGTGAATTAAACTTTTCTATAGATAAATGTATTATTTTGTATTAGGAGCAGGGCCTATTCTAACGGGCAGTCGTGGTTTAACTGATCAATCGTAAATTTAAAATGGGTAGTCAAAATTTTTTAACAAGTTGTTAATAATAAAATGAAAAACAAAATAATCATATATATTATTTATGTAGTAAAGATCCCTTTTGTGCCCCTTAGACGCAACAAATTTTAACACATGAGGTATCAAAAGAAAAAGAATTTTATGGACTAGTGACGAATCGTACTTTCATCTAATAAATATCAAACTTTAAAAAAAAATGCATTTAAAATAACTAATTTTAAAGTTATTTTAAACTAGCCGTTGATAATGCTGCCATCTATGAATAGACCGTTAAACTTTTTGATTCTTTTGTTCATAGAAAATTCGATTATGTATTTTACCCGATTGGGTATGTGTTTTTTTTTTTTGGGGGGGGGGGGGGGGGGGTCGTTCATGCGATGATTATCGCACTGGCATGCTAGTTTAATTGATTAGCTCGAAATCTGAATATAAATTTTTTTATTAAATTTCTATTTAAAAAAAGCTTTAAAAAAACAATTAATTTATGCATGTCCACAAAAAAATTACATAACATTTTGCATAACAAGTAAAAACCAAAAATAAATGTTTTCATATTTTTCAAAAATTAAATCGCATCTTAAAATGTACTTTTCTATTTCTGACTCTAAATTTGGGATCATGATTTGACAAAAATAAGAGTGTTTCTTGATAAACTACCGAGAATGGAAACACCTTTGAATGTTTTGATGCTTGCTATTAGGTCAAGAACTAGAGTTTCATAGCAGAAATGACACAGTTTTATTGAAGGCTAAGATCCGCAATGTGTCCCTAAACCCCAACATTATTTTACTTCAAGTTATACCCTAGAGCGGGAAATAGTTATAAAGTTCATAAATTTGTTTTTCTGACAATCAGGTGGTAAGTTATAAAATTTTTAAGTGAACTTGCGAATTCTTTAGCGTTTTGTTTATTTTGAGTACGGGCAGAATATGTCTTATGCCAACAAAAATAGCGCTATCTTAATTTGATTCACTACATTATCAATTTGTTTAAAAATAATTAACACCTTTCATATAAATACGTTATCATAGATTGAAAAAAAAAATAGCTAACGAACCACTAGAGTTTCACTGCAGTTTCCAACCCACTCTAAGTACGAAAGTGAAGTTCCCCGGTTAAAGAACACGTATAGGTACCATCCTCAAATTCCAAAAAGACCATTTAACGTTCGAAAGTCCCTGAAAGTACCAATGCATCTCCCTTTTAGTGTTACCTGGTCGTTTCGAAGTGACCAAGATCCCCTTACCTAGGGCGGTCGCACAGTGGTTGTACTCGGGGCAGCACTTATCCTGCAAGTACTCCGGGGCGCAATCGACGCGGAAAAAGCACTCGACAAAGGAGCAAGCTATGGAGCTGCCCTGGCAATGGCAAGTGTAGCAGGGGTTCTTACTGTCCCGGATTTCGTCTCCGTCGCGGTACATTCTCCCGTTGTGCTCGCACCCTAAGAATGGGGGGAATCACTAGGTTAAACTAATTTTGAAAGATTTACGTAATTAAAAATTAAATTCATAGATATATTCTCTTAAAGCCAATTAAGATAAATCCCCATTGAAATATAGGATATGCTATTTGCGATCATAATGGGGAAATCGATATAATGAGTACGAATTAATATGTTAAAATGTTAAGTAGCCAATAAATTTAAATATTTTTGAAGTTGACTTGTCCCTTTTTAGGCGCACACTTTCGTTTCCAATGCAATTATCACTGTCCTCGGTCAATGTTCGTATTTTAATTAACCAACAAGAATTGTAATTAAGTATTGAGTAAAGAACAAGTTTAAATCTCTATTCCACATGAACTGGAAATCCTAGTCCAGTAGATCCCAACCTTTACATAGACACGGACCACTGAGTCGAACATTCAGCTAAACACGGGCCACTTCTTTTGAATAAAAATAAATAAAATTTTGTTACAAAGGGATTCAGTATATATAATGCAGGTATTAAATACTGTACAAGTATTAATAATTTAGATTTACATATGAAGGTGTTAAAAAAGGGTTTTCGATGGTTTAATACTTTGTTTTTTAGTTAGGAAGTAAAATTTTGCTTTTTATTTACATTAGAAACATCTCAAATTACGTCAAAAAACGGAAAAATATTTGTGGTTGAATAGTAGCCACTTTGAATCCTCTTGCAGACCGCCATTGGTCCACGGATTGGGAAGTCGGTATAAAGCTGAGTTCTGCTAAAGATCCTCAAATAAATCATCAAAATCTATTTACTTTTTAAAAACAATCCCAATTTTACATTTATTTTCCAATTTAAATTAAAAAAGATATTTAAAAATTAATATAAAATGATTATTGCAGCAACACAATGTGAAATATTTAAAAAAAATAATATTATTAAAGAACGATTCCGCAAAAAGTATGTTTTTAGAATGTGCTCCTATCCCACTTAAGATGGAGATTAATATAAAAATAAGAAATATTGACTTTACGAATATTTTTCCTTGCTGTAAATGATCAATAAAGTAACGTTTTTTTGTAAAATTCTTTTTACGATTAATTTTTTTTATTTCCATTGTTTATAACCGAATAGTTGTGTCATTGAAGGTGACGTAGGGTAATTTTTAGTTTTATTTATTGTGTTACAAATAAAGTACACTAATATTATCATCAATATTCTGTAAAAAAAAAAATTATTGGTAAATTTTTGGAAGCTTTTAAAAAGTCTACTCTTTTTTTAAATTTAAAGTTACAGCTTTGAAAATTTTTATTTAGTAAGACATTTTCATTTACTTATTGACAAATAAATATGATCGTTTTTTTTTTTAAATATTGGAAACTTTTTGAGAAAAAAATAATGTGTGACATCATCAAAATTGTTTAAAGAATTGTGGTTTTTCTACTTACACATATTTTTAAAACACAACAACACTAGCTATTTGATAACCCGACCCTATTTTGCTTAGCAGAATATTGTAAGTGCATTACAGAAAAAATTATAACTTTAAGTCTATTTTTTAAAAAAAGCCTTTGACTTTTTACTTTGTAAAGAATTTTTTTTTTTTTTTGAGATATACACATTTAAAGATAAAGTATGTCAAAAACCTAATGAAAACCGCTAAATTTTTAAATATTTGTTTTACATATGCATACTACACAGTACTTATTCATTTTTGTTAATTTAATTATAAAATTTGTTTACATTTACATCATTTTTAAGGAAAATTCGCAAAATATTGTAAAATGTTACAATAAAATTACTAACAATGGATAAGTAGTATATTATGCATATGTAAATCATGTAATTTAAATGTTTAAAATTTTTTGTTTGGTTTTTTGAAATATCTATTATCTTTAAATGTATATATCTCAAAATCTATTTTTTTTTAAAATTCCTCATAAAGGTAAAAGCCTAAGGCTTTTTTAAAAATAGACTTAAAGTTAAATTTTATTTGGTAATACACTAACAATAATCTGCTAAACAAAATAGCTTGTATTTTTTTTTAAATAACTTGTTTAGTGTTTTTTAAAAAATACTTTTAAGTAGAAAATTTATAAGTTTTAGCAAAATGTTGCTAATGTTACACATAATTTTATTTCTACACAAATTTGAAATATTTTTAAAAAACTTTACGATATTTAAAAAAAAAAACAATTTAGTGTTTTTAAGCAAAAACATTCAAAACTGTAACTTAAATTTTTTTGAAAAAAGCATGTTTTTAAAATAAAAAAAAATTAAATAAAAAATTACTAGTAAAAGCAAATTTATTTTAAAGAATATTGTTAAAATAAGAATACGTTTTTATAGTTGTAACACAATAAATAAAAATTGAAATTTCTTTACAGTTCTATATAAAGATGAAGTTTTTTAAACTGGAAAAAATTATTATCTTTTAAACTCATAAATTTCGAAACTTAGCATACTTTTTCTTCAATATGTAAGGTTTTATTTTATGCAATAAAAAAATTCGCAATTAAAAAAAATTGAGAGAATTTTGGGGTACGGTGTCACCTTAATTAAAAATGGCCAAAGAGTCTAAGCTTCAAAGTAATTTTGCGCATGACAATTTTTTTAGGATAATACGTCTATTTTTTATAATATATTTGTTATTTCATGGTAATTGCTTTGACGCTAATTTCTTTTTATAAAAGAAGGAATAAAATTAGTTTTTAATTTGAACTGGTACTTGTCTTTTTAAGAAGAAATTTCTTTAAAAGTTTACAAACAGAAATAAAGCTTCATTTTTGAAGATCAATTTTACAATTAGCAAAATCCCCTTAGTCCCAAAAATCCCATTATAAAAATTAACCATTTGAAAAAATCATCATATTAAAATACTTAAAAAAATATCGGTTCCGGAGATGAAGGAATGTGAAAACTTTAGCGAATTTGTAATAATACAATTATTGTCCTTTCTATTTTTTCCAGGGACGGACATTGGACGTTTAGCCTTCCGATCAATTTGGTACACATACACGCCAGTAAACAATTAGATAGTTAGAAACCTGGTACATATATCCGTTTACAATAAATATTCAAAGATAAAATAAATAATACAAATAAAAGGTAACTACGTTTGTGATTAATAATCACACTTACTTTATGCGTGGACGGATGCGAGAGATTCAGTTAAATGATTTAAATATCTACTTAAAGGACTTGTAACTTACAAAAGAGAATAACGTATGGTTTGCTAACCATGAAGAAGGAATAAATTGTAGTTTTTGATGTATACTTTACACATGTACACTTTAAAATCAAATAGGAATTCGTCACAAATGTACACTTGTGATTTGTAAGCTTTGTCAAAAAAGTGGATTGTTTATAGAGATAAAATTGATCATACTAATTGTACAAACCGATTACAGAGTTTTTAATTAAAGTGTCAATTTACGGACAGTTATTAAATGGTAAGATTTCTGAGGATTATTCACTATTTTTGAATCACAGAGTTAAAATTAATTTCAAATTTAAATAAAAATTGACGAGTTTACATCTAAGTCGAATTTCCCTCACAAAGTTCGTATTAAAGTGTTAAGACGACAATCAAGTGATTTTGCAATGCTTGGGCGCCCGATCGTCAAAGTAGGGGTAGTCAAAGTAGTCGTGAGAACAATATGAGAATTAGTACATTTTGCATTTAATCAACTATTTAAATATCTTTATTCGATGGACACGCTTCTACATTATTTTAAATTGTTTGTAACGCACCTGACTTGCAGTTACTACTATTTAATTACAAAATGTAATTAAACAATAGTAACTGCAAATCAGGTAAGCAAAATTTTCTTTATGCCTATACAAACCGGGTGCCTTGTTGGAACATCGAAAGTCAATTTATTGCCCCTCTAATGCATTATAGGAACACTTAGTGGCGGCGATTCAGTGGCGGTGACTCAGTGGCGGCAAGGGGGTTTGGTTGCCCCCACACTTTTTTTGGATGTTGCCCTTCACTTTAAATAATGCATTTTTAAAAAAATAAAACATACCCCCATTTCTACAGACAATGGACGCAAAACATACCCCCTCCCTCCCCCATTTCTACAGACAATGGACGCAAGCCCATTCAACCCCTATGACATTTTTGTACTACGTGGGGGCAATGGGAGTCGTCCGCAACTGCAGTATACGATTCCGTCTCAATAAATCACTATTGAACCATTTTATGGGGATAAATAGCATACCATCATGTAGAGGAACGTGAGCGGCGTCCTCTCCCCACGCACTTCTTGTTTCCTCTGGACCTTGCCCCCGCACTTTTAGCACCCAATCACCGCCACTATGTTATTTGCATATGTGCACCCCACACTGTTTATTTTTTTATGAAAAGGAGCTCACCTATCAAGATCCCAGTTATGGGTACTTTTTTATTTCAAAATTTTAGTTAGTATCGGACTAGTTCCTATATCCAAAAGGTCACACAAGTTGAAAAAGCAGTATTGCTATGACGATTACCTTTAGTTGACCTTGAAGAGTCGTGAGGATGTGAAAGTCTTACTTGTATTCTATCCCTAATGTTGTATATTAGATCTCTTTGCAAAAACCGGATACTTATCACAAATGTACAATTGTGGTTTGTTATTCTTTTTCTGTTATTAGAATCCAACTTACCGCATACGTACTCCGGGCAGCATACTCCTGTCCTCCTGACTGCCCTGCAGCCGGGTTTCTTCGGGCAATCCTCCAGGACGCAGGCGAATCCAGGGGGTCTGCACTTACAAGCTTCGCAAGGGTCATCGGTGGGAATTGGATCGCCATTCGAATATACCAAATTGTCTACCACGCAGGCTATTATACATAGGATAAAATGAATGATTATTTTTCCTTTAAAAAAAAGGGCTAACTAAAGCAGATGTATTTTTGATAATGGCGATCCACCATTTTGAGCTTTACACACTTGCGAATCTAGGCATTTGCAAAGAGGGGTTAAAATGTCCTAAATTGACTAGAGATAGGTTCAGATGTACAAGTTTGAATAATTAAGTTTTAATTGTTTTTATGTTGGCTAAATTAAAAAAAGTACGTAGTTTGAAAATCATGTAAAAACAATTGTTAAAATTATCTGGGGAACATTATTTATAACCAACTCATTCAAAGTGTTAGTATCTTTCTACACTCCTCTCATAATATCTCCCATTTTCATTAAGCAATACTAACTACGGAAATGAGTTTATTATGTAATTAACGAACCGACAAACTATTATATTTGTCGAAAATTTTAAAGTAATAGTTAATATAAATAATGATGTAAAATCTTAACTATGCAATGGTGTATCTCCAAGCATATGCATGAGATGCATCATTAGTTCTACTCCAAAGGCAGATATATTTTATGAATTAGTTTTGTTGCAAATTCTATTTTATGACTTGTAATACAGGTCGGCTATATAATTATAAAAGTCCCCATTTTGGAGTATAAACTTCAAAAAGGGAGGCAGTTCCCAAAACAAACACTCATTTCGGAATTTTGAAAATAAGAATTTTATGCCGAATCACTTTAAGGTATGATTATTTTAAAATTCTTTTTATATATGTAGTTACTTATATTTCTTAATTAAGGTGTTTGTGTTTACTATGCATATAAAGAACGTTGAAGTTCTCATTTTTAATTAGATTATTGTTAGCAGTTTTAGTTTAATTGTTTTTTTGAGAAAGCGATTTTAACTTAACTCTCAACTATCAGGGTTTAAATCTTAAAGTCTTTGAACATCTAAAGAAGACAAAAATGAACTTTTTAATGCGTTTGACGATGTGCGTTTTATTTCGTATTGGAAATGTATGCACTAAAAGAGTGCACTGACACATTATTTAAAGATTGGAGGCAAATTTGCCAATATAGGAACGAATTAGAGTAGGCAAATTTTCTAAAATTCAGAAAAAGCAGTGGAAGAAATACTCCATCTCCGTTTCCTCACCTGCAATCTTTCTAAGACAATTAATTGCAGACTTTCGGTGGCTATTTTTACTGTGGAATCCAATACTAGATTTCATTTGGAAAGGTAACGTAATGTTAATTTATTATATTTAGTAACATTACTGACCTTGTATTATGGCGTAAAAATTATTAGCTATAAGTTTTTTTTTTAATTTTCCTACATAAATTCTTAAAATTATATCACTGTATTAATGTTTTGTTCATTAAGTCATTCATCGACACCATATGCATATTTTTTCAAAAACATTTTAGGTGCTTCATAATTTTGTTTATTTTATACACATTCGTTTTTTTATTAAGTTTTAAGAAATTTTGTGACCTTACATTTTCTTTTAATTTATTTACATGTCTGTAAAAAAATTAAATGTCGGAAGTTAATATGTAATATATATATACATACCGGTTTCATTTGCGATGTAGAAAGCTGCTCTTTTTTGAAGCCGCAATGGACCTAAAAGCAAAGTAAAAACACGTTTAGAATTAACCAACTGCGAAATACGAAATACATACTTAAGTGCTACAATACTTATTATTTACAACTCTTAAGTCCTATCCCCTTTTATACGCTTCCAAAGATATGTAACGTAATAAACAAATTACCCCTTAAATGGTATTCAATAACTGAGGGTTTTGCGCTTAACATGTGCCAGATCCACTAAATTAAATTAGATCAAAAGTGTCAATGGTTTTGTGTTGCAAATCCCTACTGAATTAGCAGTCAAATTGTAATTAAAAAAACCTTCCATTTTTAAATCATCATAAAAAATGTATATATTGATAATTTCGAAACTTTTAAGAAGTTGGCAGATAAATAAGATAATTTATTATTCGCAATGACTGTAAAACAAAAATTCGAGTTGTCTATGTATTTTGATCCACTTTGAACTCAAACGTCTCAAAGATACTTAACTTGAAATACTCTTCTGAGAAACTTTACGTTGCTGAAAGTATGTTATAAGCCTATTTTTTCTGATAATAAGATTTTATATCGATTTAGAAGTATCCACCTTACAGTGTTTACAAGAAAACTAATTTTGACTTTTAAAGCATTCCCAAGCATTGAATAAGCAAATCAAAGCGGTATAATATTTTTTAAGATTATGTTGTGTTTTATTAAAAAAAAAATTGCCCGGCATTTGTGTTTTTAATTTATTTTCTACGACGAATTATTTTCCATTTAAGAAGGACCACCTAAGATCAAAACCATGACATCAACAATTGTCTGAGGAAAGCCGAAATTTAATTCTTGTATTTAATCTATTCTCCCCCTTTAATTACATTCCTTTTCCGAGTCCTTTTAAAGTTCTTCCAATTGCATTTATTTCTCAAGTTATTACGAAAAACGCAAATGCGTCAGCGCATGACATCATCCATTGTCTGAAGATGCCCAATTTTAATTCCTTTATATAATATTCATTCTTTTTCCTCACCCTATAATTATGGAACGAATTCAGCGGTCAGGAAAAACCGCAAAACACCCTACCTTCGTCCGAAAAAAATTGCAAAATATAATTATTATTTTATTCTTTCAGGTAAGTCTGGCCAAAACTTGGGGGCAAAAACAAAAAAAAAGGTTGGATTCTTCGAGTTCAATCTCCTCTTTTAATTTTGCTCTTGCAGAAACAGACAAAATCGCCATGTGACCCGGCTTCTTTCTTCAAGGGCACACGCACGGCAATTCCCCAAGTTCTTTTGCCAGGATGATGACCTCTTCTTGCCCATGGCTTTAACCTGGCTGATGGAAGACAACAACACGCTTTCGATTTCTTTTTGAGTGTTCTTGGCGCTGTGGGGGGAGGTTCCCAAAGACGAGACGTGCATGGAATTAACTTAATTACCTAATATTTTGGAAGTCGCGAACTTCCGAGAAAAGAAATCGAAAATTAAAAGCGGGGACCTTAACCTTTTTTGGGTGTGACTAGAGGTGTTGCTGGTTTTTTTTACCTTCCAAGGGTGAATAATGGCAACGATTATTTTCGAAAAAGGCTTTCAAATTACCGGCAGACATTGCGCATGGAAGATATTTTAAGGACGAAAGCAGGTTTTCAAAAGCTTTTAAGCGTTTAAAGATTCTTTAGAGTGGCAGAGAATGGGACATTGAGTTTAAGGAGATTGAAAAAGATATCGAAATTAAAATCAGTACCGTCAGATATTTTTGTAGTTGTGGTATGTTGAATACTGAATGGCTTTTTCCAGGCAACGAAAAATAATAATTACTTTCCATAAAGAAAACTTAAAGTAAGAGATTGAACAAGAAAGTTCAGATTAGATGCATTTCAGCAAAAAATAGATGCCTTATTTTCTCGAGTTTTCAATTTTTTTAGTCTAGGGCGATTAACTGAATTTTCTTAAACTAGGTAACAGCTTGGTAATTTATTAAAAACATTAAAAAAATCATTTTGAGTTGATGGTAGAATTTTTACATAAGGGTAATATATATTATGAATACTTTTAATCCCTTTACATATAATATATATTTTAATAGTATAATATTTTTATTTAAAAGTATTTTAGAGTGGTGATAACCTTTTTTACACCACTCAATGGATAGATTATTATCAATGAATGGATTATAGTTCAATATGACATTTTATAGTTAATTATGGTTAAAATACAAATTGAAATTAGGAATTTAATTCCAATGTACAGACATTTATCTTGTCGTTATAATGGTATAAAGTAATGCCCGATGTTTATCTGACCTTTTAAAGGTTAGGAAATTATCAGTTTAAAATAATTGAGAAATATGTTCTTATCTATAAAATTGAGGGGAAATGTTTTATGTGTTACCTGTTTTAATCTTCATGAAAAATTAAAGGTGAAACTCAAAAATCATGACTGTAAAATTTATTTCATGGAGAAAAATTCATTTGAGAGATTAAAAAGTTCTTTATCTATCCGACTAAAAATCTGTGAGAGCAAATTTTAGCTATTACTGAAGTATGTTATGTTCTCAAATGTATATGCATTTTAATTTGTAACAACATGTATTATAGAATACTTTAGTAATTGGAACAATATTTATACTGCAATCAATTGATTATAAATTAAATTTAACTAATATTTAATAATAATAGTACATCTAAACCTTATCTATATAGCCGAACTTTTTGAATATGATTCGTAACTGGGGTCAAAAAAAAAAATCTGATGAATATTCAGTCATACCATGTGCCAAAACTATGTAAAAATATTATATGTAGTTTTATGCAAAGTTTTATTCAAGTTCTTCCATTTCAATAGTTGGTAGTACGCAAATAGAGTATCAAAACAGAGATATGAAAATAAAGTATCAAACAGTCAAATTTAACGTTCGTTTAAGAAAAAGAGTAATGTTATGTCAAAATTAAAAAATTATAAATTTACTCAAATTATATTACACCATAAGTTTAATATTGAAAAAGCCGGATAATTTGACTCTTCATTAATATTTGGTTAAAATTACATTGATTTAGTTATATTAAATAATAATTATACTAAATTATAAATTTACTATTAACTTATTGACAAACCTATGTAGTTTATTATAATTAATTTTAATTACTATATCTGATACTCACACTATACTAAAAAATTTCTTAATTGTAAAATAAGAACATTTTCATTGAATATTTACAGATAAGTTTGCCACGTATGTTTTTTTTTTTTTGGAAAATTACCTTTTTTTCTTGATAAAATTATAAGGGCAGTGCATTTTTCAGACTTACAATTTTCATTCGTTAAATTAACTAAACTTTTTATTGGATACGCTTTCTATCAACAAACATAGTAGGATTTTTGAATGTCTTTTCATCAAGTCAATTGAATTTGCATCCCCATTATATACCTTTTAATAAGGCTCTTTCTAGATAGGGCCATTTGAAATAGTTACCCTCTAACTGATGAGCAAGATATCAAAACTGTAAACTTGTTTTCACTGCAGAAGTGTTTAGTTTATGTTATCCACACATGCTTTCTTTTAACAAACATTTAAAAATATATTTTTATAGAAAAGGCTTTCAAAAGTTCCCCAAATGTTTAAATTTTAAAAATGTTTAAAATTCATTTTTTTAATAAACGTTTATATTATTCGTATTGTTGAGAAAACTGGCAATACCCGAACGGATATATCGTCGCCTTAGAGCAACAGTAGGATATCAGCAAAAACAGAGTTGCTTATAAAATGGATTTTAAAATTTGCTGTTTTTTCAATGCTGAATATCTAAGGCTGTAGTTCAGGGATTTCAAAGAAGACATAAAAATGTCCGAGTGTTTCACTAAATAAAACACATTTGGTAATATTAGCAAAACCGAAAAATCATTTTCTTTTTTTTTAAATGTCTTACTGTTGCTCTGAGGCGACGATATACGTACGCACCTCTCAGGTGGTTAAAATCGGTAGTGGAGAATTAGAAGTATTAAAAAGTGAGTTTATAGAGCCTTTATAATTCCTTTAATAATTATGAGTCAGTAAACAAAAAACTCTTAACTGTTCAAAATTATTTCGAAGACCTTTTATTTAATTAAAAATTAAATGTATAATGACATGTATGCGTGCACCTATATATAATGACGAATAACCTTATAATATCATTAATCTCTAAACGGTACTTTTATTTATGCAAGACTGCATTTAGGAGGAAATTATTCCAATTCGGGTTATCCCCAGATTGTAGATTGTCCTTCAAGGCTGTATAATGGCGTTGCAATCTGATTATGTCATTCCTACACTTTTTGACAATTGCAAAAAAAATAATATGTTTGTTAAATGAAAATACCGGGGAACGAAGGTTGGTAATGAGACATATTTAGTTTTTCTAAAGATTTTTGAAGGTTTTTGTGAACAATTTCTTTTGTTTGGTATTGACGGTTTTAGGAACGCAAATGGGAGTTCGTTGGAAAATTGTTAGGCAGTTCATCGTGCTGGTTATTACTGGACAAGGGTGAAAAAAAAACCCAAAGTTAAAACCCTCCAAGCGACGTTTATAGATTTCTTGTTTTTCCAGCAATACACATAATATAATATGTAATGTAATTAATTTTTATATATATATATATATATATATATATATATATATATATATATATATATATATATATATATATATATATATATATATATATATATATATATTTCAGTTTGAGATTATTGTAGAGTTTTAAAGTTGTTGAGAAATTGATCTCGATACTTAGAATTAGTTATTTTATAAGTATAAAATTATTAAAAATGTATAATTTTTTGTAATTATATTATTGTTAATATGTAAATTTTAGTGGTGTTATTTATTCGCAATAAAAGGTTAACATTTAAACATCGCAGTCATTATAATTCGAAATGTAAATTTCCTGAAAACCTTTCGGGAACAATTAAAAACAAATATGTTCATTTTTTATTGTAGTAACACGATTACTGATATACAGTGATGTTGTCGTTTATTATTTAAATTAATGTTTATTTTCCCAGTGCACAAAAAATGCAACTAAATAAGTTTGAAATGAAAATTAAATTTATATTTAGAATCAAAATTAGATGATCCCTTGAATATTTTAGTTTATTTTTATAACAAGTAACTCACCTGCTTGACTGACTTGAAGTAGAGCAATAAATAGGGCAGATGCAAGTACAGCAAACGAATTCATTTTCATTTTCTAAAAGCATACAAAAAAAAAACCAAATTCAACAAATAAATTTGATAAGTGTTAAAAAATATATAATAAATTATACATATAGACATTTTGTGATAGTCTTTTGAACTTGAGGAGTAGTAAATAGACAAGAACACAATTTCATATCTACAAAATTTCTAAGTTATTTTTTTTTGTAATACATTTATTTTTTAGCCATGTGTCACTCGGATTTGGTTATATTAATATCATTCTAAATCTGTAAATACATTGGCCAAAACTCATGATTAAATTAAAAAGGAAGACTCCAAAAGAATGCGTAATTTAGATACCCAATTAAATGCTGAGTACGACATCTGAAGATAGCTTGCCAATTATCTCACCAAAACTATGTGTACTTAATATCATACATAGGTTTTATTGATTTACCAATTACCTTTGAGTGTTTGAAAGAATACTAATATAGATAATTAAAACAAAAACGTGATTTGCAAGATAATAAATGCTGATTCTTTTTTTTAAATATAATTTTTAATTTTAAACCTTATACATACTTTAAAACTACTTATTCTAAATTTAATTCCATACGTTTTTTTAAATATGAATGTGTGAAATTAATATTTATTTTATAGTTAAGTTATTTTATAGTTACTTAAATAAAATGTAATAAAATATGACTCCTTTTGAAACATTTTAAGAATAATTTAATGTTATAGATGCATACCATAAAATAATTTTATAGCATAAAATAATTTTATAGCATAAAAGAATTTTATAGCATAAAATAATTTTATAGCATAAAATAATTTTATAGCATAAAATAATTTTATAGCATAAAATATCTTTATACCATAAAATAATTTTATACCATAAAATAATTTTATACCATAAATAATTTGAAGTAAATATGCTGAATATTTTGACAAAAATACTATAGAATAAATATAAAAATTAAATTATAACAATTTCGGAAAAATTAATTTGCAAATTAATTGCATTAATTTGGAACAAATAAAACATTGCACAATATACATTTTGAAACATGATTTCATGCATGAAGAGTTCATTTTAAGATGGGTCCAAACATCAGTATTTAAATTTAAAAAAAAAAATCAAATTACTTATAAAATTCTTCTAAACTCCTTTTCAGTATTATAATAATCATTAGGTCAAGCAGATAAATTTTATTGTAATTGCCCAGTACGGATTTTTTGAGTATTATTTTTAAATAGATAAATTCTTTAAAAAGAAATAGAAAACTCTTGCAATCTAAACAGTGTTAAGCATAAGTTTCTATTAATCTTTTTATTTGATTTAAAGAGAATAAAGTGACATTTGATAGATTTTATATGACCTAATAGTCCTTCTTCAATGTCCATTACCATAATTTTTTTTTTAATATATAGGATCTTCCTTGTTAAAAATCTCCTAAAACCTGAGCAGAATATTCATGAAGACATTTAAAATTATCGACCGACGCATTACGCCACTGCTTGACCATGAATGAATCTTGATGTAACAACTCACCTCCGGAGACTTGAACGAAGCAAGAGTGGACCACCTTTCACTGTCGAGGCCAGACAACTCTGCTGAAGGATCTGCTCTTAGCTTTTATACGGGTTCCAGTTCGCTAGAGAACCAGTCTGGACCTCGAAGCAAGTTCACCCTATGATTATTATTACCATTGCTTTATTTTCTTTATTATGATTGCGATTGCTTCTTCGCTCACCACTCCCCCCCCCCCCTTCCCCCCAAGGTTGATGATCACTTTCCCTGGCAAACCCAGAGACATTTTTTCTTTTTGAGTTCTCGGATGAAAATGTCTGGTTTTTCTTGAAAGTCGATGGTCTGTCGTTGAAGGAACCGCTGAAGCGTTGTTCTATGGCGTCGAAGAAAGTCTTAAGTTTTTTTTTTAATTCCATTGATTGTGTAATATATTTGATGTTGTATTTTATTGAAATTATCGTTTTTCGGTTGGGTCAAGAGGTAATAAAAGGTGATTAATATAGAATATAAAGAATTACCAATGTCCGACAGCTGTTTTATAAACATCTGGGCTATTATATAATGTAGTGGATGATGTTATACGAACTGAATCTATATATATAAGAAAAATTGGACAATTCATGCTTTAACGGTTTTTATCCACATGAGTATATCTTTATTAAAGGTGGAATTGAACATTTTATTTCAGAGACATGCATTAAAAGTTACCCTAATAGTACTTCATTTTCAATGTCGTGTTCTATTTTAAAATAATTTGCAAATATGTAAGGCTTGTACAAATGTAAGATGGTTTCACTCTCAGAGAATTGATGAAAGTGACTTTCTCATCAACTTCAAGAAACTTCAAGTTAAGATGCGATTCGAAATTAATGAATTATAATAATCGTGCTTCATGTTACTTTGAATAACTTTCAAAAGTAGAATTACATTCTCAACAGTGTGCCGAGTCGATTTTTAGACATCTTTTGTCAATGAGTGAACAAAATAAGAACAACAAACTCTTTTCACTTGTTCTACTTTATAATGAACTGGTGTTAACACACAGTTGTTGGATTTGAAGAAAATATAATAACATCTTTCTAGTGTTTTCTCGTTAACCCCTTGTTTTTCAAATGGATTTCTTTATCGCTCAGCCGTACAGGTTTTAATTTCATACTTGGAATTTTATCCATCTCCAAAGCTTGACCTGTGCGACATTTCGAAAAAACTATATTAGATATTAGATATTTGAACTTCAAAATAGGATTATTCCCTCCGTTATTGGATATCGCACATGTGCAATAAACTTAACAAATAAAACAAAATTATTTAGATAATATCAATGAATATATAGTTTTGAATCTTATGAATAGGATCTGACTCATTCTTTCTCTCTCTCTCTGTGTCTCTCTCTTCACGAACCACATTTAATATTTTCAATAATATCATGAACCGAGTTTGAACTTTGAGCAATTGGATATTATATTCCGTTTATGTCTATTCAGCAAAACAAAAACATGGAATCTTTAAAAAAGTATTAAAAATGAAGGTTTTAAAAAAGGTATTTGACAACATGCAGTTTCATGAAGGTTTACTGCTGAAAAAATCATCACATAAATTCTTGGAGGGGAAAATTCAGTTTGTTTTAAAGGTTTTATGTAGGAAATTAAAAATTTCAACAACCATCACGCTTTTTAAAAAGTATTTGGATTTACATACAGGTTTTAATGAAGGTTTTGATAACGGTTTTATTCTAATTTTGTTTGTTGGATAGTTTTGATTTTTTGTGTTAAATTTCCTTCTAAACTTTTATTGTGATCCATATTGTCAACTTTTGGACGAGACTGAACTTACAGAAGGAATTGTTTTATAAAATGTTAATTTAACAATATATTTGTAATTAATTAATAAATGGATAAATTACATTAAGCTTTTAATATTTTATTAGATTAAGTATTACTTTTTATGAATATTTAATTACAAGCCTAATATAAATGTAAATTATTTCTTTATAAATTAACAAACTACGCATGCTTTAGCAGAATTATTGCATATTCGAAAAATCTAAAAATATTCAATGTCGCAAACCAAGCGAATAAATTTTGTTTGTTATTCTTTGTTAGAATAATACTTGATGCATGAATAATACTTGATTTTCACACACTTTTAAAGTTAGAAACTTTTTGGTAATAGTATACAAATTTAAAAGTTTTTCACAAGCATTAATTTATTATTCCCTTTCATTAATTTGTAAGCACTGAATAATAAAATATGTTCAATTCGGATTATTTGAATTTGCCGAATTATTTTGTCAACTTAAAAACGAATGTTAAAATTACTGGAACACTCAAATATCAAATTATGTCAATTTTATTCTATGTAGTTTTAGTTTTTAGTAAATTTCTTTATGGAATTTGGAATGTTTAAAAGTTTTACATGGTATTAGTTTCCTAAAAATATGTTTCATAATCTTAAGAAATAAAAATCTATAATTTAGGTTCTATTTGACATTTGGGCATTTGTCATTTGGGCATAAATAAATATTAACTGTGACATGAAATTCAAGCTGTGTTTACAACAAAACGAGAAATTTTGACTGTACTCGGGGACAACCTAAGTTGAGCCTAAAGCAATTGAATATTTATACATATCACAGCTTCAGGTTCAACTTAGGTTGTCCCCGAGAAATAGTCTGTAAATGCACTTGATTTTTAAAAGCTTGTATTTAACTTATTCTGTTTATGTCGATGATGTCCGTGGCCCTAAATATTGTAACACAATTTAACTCTTTTAGCTGCAACTTCCTATCTAGTATTTTTTCTTTAATTATGTTTTCTATGCATTTAAATATGACATCTAATTTTGTACAGAATTTTTGTATTACTCATTTTGAAAATTAAAAGCATAAATGGAGCGTCATAAAGGATCAATTAAGTTTTTATTTATATTTAAGACTAGCTGATAAACCCGTTCTACGCACAGGAAGGAAATAAGTTACAAAATAGATACAAATACAATAATTATAAGCGAAATAAATAATATTCTTAATTTGTCACCCATCACGGGGAACGAAATAAAGTATTAAAAGTTCTAATTTATAACGAAATTTTATTAGAGTGGCGATTTTTTTTAGCGTGGTTCCGCAACAACTGGAAATATTGATATTATGGAGAAGTTGGCTGTACAATAATATGAATATATATACATATATATATATACGTTACTCCCGTTGATTAACATCCATACTTTAACTTTTAGTAACATCCCAGAAATTTAAAGAGGAACAATTCTTATAATTGTGTAATAATAACTATTATCAGAAAGGCGAAATTTTATTTATTTGGCGACATTTCTTATTTATTTGACGACATTTTGGCGATATTTAGTCATCAGCCAATCATATTGATCCTCATAGTTTTACATACTATTAAAAATGTCCATTGTTTCAATTTTATATTTTGCATTGTTATATGTTCTCCATGTTAATCCTATGGGAAGGTTTTTAAAAAATCGTTATTTTGGCAGTTCGAGTTCGAATTTTTAAAAATCATTTCGTAGTGCATCTCTACCGCCCAAGATGAACCTGTGCTCCAAATTTCAGCACTCTATGTCTTTTAGATCTGTAGATATCCAAACTAACGTTGCTACTAACATCGAAAAAAGGGTTTTACACCCCCTTAAATACGTTCGATCGGAACAAAAATAGCTTACTTTTCCTATATAAGGTATAAGTAACAACTTTGCCAAATTTCTTCTTCATAGGTATACAGGAAGTGGGAGAATTAGTGACGAGTGAATGAGTGGGGTTTTCGCATATATATATATATATATATATATATATAGATAGATAAACGAAAAGGTAATAATATTATCTTGTGAGGAACTTCTAACTTTTCGCTAAATTTTTTTTGTTAATTTATGAGGTCGAAGAGCAGAGGGAACTATAGAAAAAGTAAATGAGGTAAAAAAAATATGAAGTTTATTATTTGGTTCATTTGGGATCTTTGAAATATACGTGATGCTCGTATCTTTTTACATTGAAATATACAACCTAATAGAAATGTTTACGCAACTAGCATACTAATTTGAACTATTTTGATATAAACTTATGGAATGTTAAAAAAAACACCTAAGATATGCTATATTAGTATTCAGATAATTAAGTGATATAACAATATGTCTAAAAAAATAAATTAAATTTTTTAAGTAGAATTTATGTAATGGATTTCTATATCAAGTGATTATGCGTTCAGTTTCGCAAATGTTATGGTATTAAAAATATTAAAGTTTTGTAAAGTAAACTATAAAATACTTTCGAACTCTAATACAGGAAAAACGGTTTATAACTATTAACCGAAAGAATAAAAAGCATAATTTTTTTCTGATTACTATAGTAGTTTTTGTTAAACTGTGGTGGCACGTGTTCGTATCTCTTCGAACTGAAAAACAGAAGCAAAATTCCCTAATTAAAACTAATAATTAAACTAAATTTTGTTTGTTATGAGGGGTAATCTTCGAAATGTCTTCATCACTTAACAAATAGGCTGGCATAAGTCTGTCTATTGACATGTTTATATGTTAATCTCTAATTATCTCTTATAAATATCTTGCCTGTCTCATCTCTGCGATACGGCAAATGGTATTTCGTGTGCTGGTTTCAGTGGTTTTTTATTCTATCTATTCTCACAAATACATGACCATGATTTTAGCATTGGTTTCGGAATTGACGTTCAATTCCCAACAATTCCAACCATAGACTCATCGTATGGATGGGGCGTGTGGACGTTAAATATGGCGCACCAGATGTCTTCACGTTGATAGTGGTATAGAAGCTGGAAAAGATGTTTCAGATATTTTTTTCTCGTCTTTTGACAATAATCTTTCAATAGAGATATATTCTGAACCATTACATATTATACAGGGATAAAAAAAGCTAATAAAGATAATTTCTAAAAAAATGTGTTTCTAGGGTAATTGGGTGGTTTATTCTCAGAAAAACAATAAATTTACTAATTTTATAGACTTTGAAATAACACTTATCCATTATGTTTTTCTCACATTTAAGATTTTGCGTTGTTTCTGAGCATAACACTTTCCCAATAATTTATTTATTTTAAACTTCAGACATTTTATTAAATATTTGTTAGATTTCAAAATATGGATATAGTATTTTAAGTATAATATTTAAACAAACAGGAGGTTATTCGTGTTTCTTTTTTTAAAATGTAAAACTTTGAAGAAAAATTTATATAATTTTTTTTAAATAAGACAATTTTGCTGAAATATCACGGAATTTCAATTGTTTTACTTTTTACTGTTTAAACAGATTACTTCATACGGATTACTTCCTTACTAAAAGTAGATGCAACAACTAGCATTTTTCGATAAAATATAAAAAACTCAGATTAAAAAGTATTTGAAAATTTGGCCTAATTTTTAAACTAAATTTTGTCTAAATAGCGAGAAAAAGTTGCTTTTGTGACAATTTTTTTTTATAAAGAACATAAAATTGCAAATTTTTAAAAAAATTTCGCTGATATATAGCTTTTATTAAAAATAATTAAAATCGTTCTAGCAGAAGAAAAAAATATTAGTAGACCAGCGGTTTCCAATGAACATGAAGCCACGGACATCTAGCTAATACTAAAATAGGACCAGGGACCTCTTTTTTCATATATGCTCATGAAAGTGCTTTCTGGGCATATACGTTTAAATTTTATTTGAACAACATGATAATGAGGAGAAGAAACAATTATGATATAAATTTTATAATTTAATTTAGTATTACAAATCTTTTACTAAGAACATAGAAACAATAATCAGAAGTTTTATTACTTTTAATATCTTATGTGTACATTTAACACTGATTTAAAATCAAGAAATCATTGCAATAATAGTCACTTACATTAGTGACTGTTCTAATTTTAAAACTGTATGGGATGAGTTTTTGATTCATAATATCGTTCAAGTTTAGTTGCAAGCTTGATATTTTCACTCTTGAATCAATGCATTTTAACCATTTTTTCTTTGTGATACCGCGGACCCCCTAACATCGACTCGCGGGACCCCTTTTGAGAACCACTGTATTAGACATTATATAAGTTACAAGAATTACAAAGAACACAATGGAGCTTTCTTATAATCTAACAACAGTATATATCCGTTAATTTAAAAGAACGAGTGAAATGAACTTTCACTTATTATCCAAAGATGTCGGAAAATCCTTACGAGAATATAATTTTGCATCTGCAGTTGTGGGAAATTACATTCGCGACTTGTTGGAAATAAGACGATGAACAATAAATAATTAGAAGATCAGAGAATTCGAATTATACCTCTGCAATTTTGAAGTTGCTAGAAGTTGACTTGAAGTCTCTTAACGTAAACAACTCTCACGTATATATCAACATTAATTTTTTTTAAATTTTTTAACTGTGTCATTAAACTGTGGCAGTTTTTTAGCCTATTTTGGCATCGATAGTCTATTTTGGCATCATCATTTTATCGATATAAAGTATGTATTTAAGTAAAAATTCACAAATAAAAGCAAGAACAAGTTTATTTAACACACAGAGTATAACGCATATAAGAAATGTTTATATACACTAAAAAAATGTGGCAGTATTCACAAATACAAGCCAGATGAAACTAAAATAATATACAAATTTGCTTTGTAGTTTTGATAAGTATATACAAGTGTTCTAAAATGTACTTTCATTATAATTAAAGTATGTTGGTATATATTTTGTAAAATATGGAATTTTATTCAGCTTTTAAAAAAAAAAGAATATGAATGGTAATGATTAAATTTTTTGAGAACCATTTTCGATTCAGAATGATATGCAGAACGTAAATGTAGCGCCTGAATAATAATAAAAAGTAGTTTGATTGCCTAGAAGTTTTCAAGTTAAATATGAAAATGCAAACCTAAGCCCTTCCCAAAGAAACGAATGATATCTCTGAATGAACAGATGATTTTAAGTAATAAATTAGTACGCTAGTTTCTGTCCAAGAATGCATTCCATGTCGACATAATCAAAGATCGGTCGATGCTTTGGTGAGTAATACTGTCATGTACTAATTCTGTTCCTTGAGCCTACGGTCATCTTATCTTCAACGAATGCCCATTGAGGTTCCATTGCATCAACATATGGTGTTGCAAGATATTCCGTCTGCTGTACAGATGCATTCACTGCAAGGCTTTATAAGAGCAGTAACCTTGTCATTTATTCTGTAGTATTTACCGTACACATTGCAACCTGTAAATAGAGATAATTAGTTATTTTTTGTGAGGCATGATATTAAATAATATAAAATTAATTATATATTAATATACAGGGTGGTGCCAAACTGTTGGGTGATGGTCATTGTTTTGCTGTATTGTCATAATAAAACATTTTCCCAACTACTCTCTTATCTATCTAATACTATTAAACGAGCAATGTCACTATATTTGTTTGTTTGCGCGATCTCGAATTCCGCTCTAACGATTTTCACGAAAATTGATGTATGTATTAACAATTTTCGACGTAAAAAAATTCGATTGGGATAGGTTTCATCTTCGAAAACTGTCATTCAGAGGGTTAAACAAGCAGATTTAAAGTTCGATTTCATTCTTTTCATTGCAAATTATTCATCGCGTATGAGTTAATAGGTTATACGGCAATAACAGTTAAACGTTATTTAATTCATCCTATGTTATTTTAATTCAAAACGTGCAAAATATTTTTGATGATATATTTTTATTATAATTTTATTCTAAATTAATTTTTTTTTCCACAAACAACCAAAGAAATGTCTGTAAATAAAAATTGAAAAATCGTTTGCGTTTTCAAATTAAGAAAATACACATTTTAATCACGTGACGTTTTCGTCTACTAAATACTATAAATTTTTAAATAAATATTTAAAAAGAACTTGAACAAAAATCGTTTGCAGTTAAAATAATCAAATCTTGAACAAATTTAATACTGTGATTTTTTTACTGTGTTTATGCACTTGACGTCATAAGTGGAATATATAAAAGCAATATGTTTAAAATTCTATATTACAGATAAGTAAAAGAAAATATAATTTGAAAACCCACGTAAGTTTTTGTTATTACATGTAAAATAGATTATTTATTCCGCTTACAGTTGGTATGCATTTCTGCAAATAGAATATGGAATTTTCAAAACAAAATACGTTTGATTAGAAAGCAATTTCGTTTGTTTTGTTAAGCATTTATATTCCAATGGAATTAATTGAATAAGGTTTTATTAAAAAAATGTTACTTGTTATTTATAAAAAATATATTTAATTTAATTTAAAATGAAACTTTGTTCCAAATTACTATTTGATAAGTTTTATTTTACCAATTATTTATAAATAGAAAACTGTTTCCATCACTACGACTAATTTCGAAGAACACATAAAGTTATTCGAAATAAGTACAAATTTTTATTGATTAAACGTTTAATAAAATTATAAAATGTTGTTCGTTCCTTATTATTTGTGTATACAGAATGAAGATAAAAAATTGATTAAATAATTTATAGTTGTAAAATTAATAATTTGAACTTCATTATCATAATACTCTTAATAACAAAGCCTACTTTACATAGCATTTAAAATTTCACTCTGTTACTTCAGAGTTACATGGATGCAAAAATCCTTAATTTTTTTTCTTAAATACTGAACTACAAGAATATTGTCAGGGTTTAGCATGCAAACGAAAACAGTGTGCTACAATTGTGCGAATTGGTGTATTAGACGCTCATGATCTTAAAATATATTAATTTAAGTTAGTTTTGCAGTATTGATGCGGTATCTTTGCATTCTCTACACCTCTAATTTATTATATGAGCATTTCAAAGAACTCAAACTTATTTCGATAATGAAAAGACATTAATAAACGATAAAATATATCATGAAACGTCTGACCGTTGATATGGACATTTTAAAGCATTTGCATTTAATTCGATTCATTAGAAATTTTATTAAGTAATAAAATATGCGAGCGAGCTGGGCTCGGTCCGCTGATACTTTTAAATAATTCGCTTAGTTTTAGTAGCTGCAAAATAGTTCAAATATAATTTTTTTTTATTATGTGTAGTTAAACAGTCAAACGATGACCATAGCCCAACACTTTATGATCGCCCTTTGTAGTAAATCGGTTGAATGTATGAGTTATAATCTGAATAATTATTGGTGGAGTAGTTTTGTAATAATATTCATTAAAATACACATGACTTTTGACTTGAAAATGCAATTAATTGAAAATATTTCTAGTATGGATTATGATGCGAAATTTAAGATGTTACATTTGCATTCTTTGGAGTGAATATGTAATTCACAAGAATAAATGTAACTCGGCTATTTAAATTAATATAAAAAAAAGTTTGGATGAGAATTTGTAATATAACTAACAAGACTTCTATATAATATGTAAATTTTAAAAACATTTAGAAGGCAGATAAATCGCAGTTCCAAATTAAAAAGGGTGTCAAAATATGTCTCTCATTAAAAATGAAGCTACTGCCACTGCTGGAAAATCTAATAGCACTTCTTCTTCTATTTTTTGAATTACATTTCAATAAGCATCTATAATATAATTATGAAATTCACTAAATTTGCTTAGAAAATGTTTGGTAAATACGATGAAGGTATGTTGATTTGAATAGCTCATGCATGTTAGAAGCTATTTTATGTTTATATAAAATATTAAAATATGCAAAAATTTCCGTTGGTGAAACACTCCAAATCAGAATTTATAAATTAGTAAATATTATTTTTATAAATAAGGTTATTATTTATGTTTTTAAAAATCTAGTATGTACTGTTAATTCAGATGATGTTAATAGGTTTAAGCAATACATGGATTGGATGTATGTTAAAAGATTATTTAGAGGTATCATTATTTCCAAGACGTAAAAAAGTAGCTGATTTTTTAATTGCTATTTTGAGTTTTCTTCAAAATGATAGTATATTATAACAAAGTTTTTATGTTTTAATTCCTATTAATACCCATATAACTTGTAAGCGACAGCGTAAGGATATACAAAATTTATTTGGCCTAGAGTCAAAGTTGTTATTTTTTTTAATTGAATACGTCTTTAAAATCAGTCCATGTACAGCGATAATTGGCAGAAACTGTCGTGACATAAAAAGTGTTGATATCTCAAAGTCCCATAATATCAGGTGAAATTAACATATGGAGATAAATAATCTTCCATCATGCAGAGGAAGGTGGTATACGAAGATAAAGTTGACTACCAATTCCCTACACCCTCTTATCTTTGCACTGCGTGGTTGGGGAATGAGTTACAAACTCGCGGGCATACGTTGGATTATTTAACCTCTGTAACTTCAGTTCCAATAGACGGGTCGTTGCAACTGCAAGCTTAAATTTAAGAGAACGAAGAGTTTTATAATTCCATTTGATTAGTTAACAGTTAAACAAACGATTTGTGTGCAATAGAAAGTGACAATTTGTTGAAGATTTCATTATGAACCCAAGATATCATAATAAAGTTCAAATACGCCATTGGAAACATGTTAAAAGAGTAGGTAAAGACAAAAAAGATTATACCAAGGAGTTTAAAGGTCTACACTATACAAGTGTGGAGAGATCTAGAGCTTACAGAAGACGCAAGAAGGAGCAGATGCAGGTTACGAGCCAAAACTTACGGTACAGTGAAGATAACATAACATAAGATAACAAGGAGTTACTCCAGATATATCCGAAGGGGGAGAACCTAGGCAGTGTTGCACATTACTCTGTCGCCAGTAAATTTCATTAAAATATTTAAACGGTGAGTCCCATAAAATGGTAATTTCAAGTAAATGGACGGGTCCTTCACTACCGCTAATAAATATAGTGTTAGCAAGAATGTGTCCGTATGGATTTGTGAAGGGTTCGGATTTTCCGATGGAGCAGTGCCGCTTATGTGGTCAAATCGAACAAGCCCTCCAAACCATCTAACGCAAGCCCTTGATTGAACAGGGGTGCGATGGTGAGTAAACGAGGAAGGAAGGCTAGGATCAAGGCAGTTACCTAAAGGGGGCAGGTTATAGTAGATTTTTGGGGCCACAATCCATAAAACAAGACCGTTACAAAATATGTCTCGAAGCTGCCATTTCGCATTACATAGAGGTGTCGTGTGTAAATTAAGAACCCAGTCAAGCCGGATTGATCTTCAAATACAGTGGATATTATGCATACCCAATTTGTTTTAATTTAAGGGATAATACAGTAAGGGAATGAAGGATGTTACCTGAAACTTTAAGATTTCCACCTAATTCTGTCGACAATCCCACCAGATCAGCTCCGCCCAACGTGACCGATTCTACTCCAAAGATTTCATCAGCAGAAATGGTTGTTGGTCCTAATTTCCCGATGACAGGCAACACTGTCTCGACCTCCGATTCAGAGAAAGATTCGGACAAAGCCACTTTGTATGGAGAGAGAGTGACCATCTCGCCCAGTACTTTTCGGACACCGCTGGAATTATCGTGAATCAACGATTTGTTTTGGGATCCCTTGTTTCCTGTGGTGGGGTCGAATGTTGGTTCTGTGGAGGTCTTAGGGGTTGTCGTCCTTGAGGGGATTTCGGTGGTGACATCTTCTGTTGAGGGGATTTCAGTCGTTGTCGATGGTAAAGTCGTTTTGGAGTCTTCAGTCGCATGTGAGATTGTAGTCGTCTCTTCTACGGAAGGTTGCGTTGTGATGAGAATGGTGGTGGGAATCGGGGTGGTGGGTGTAGTGGTGGTTGTAGTTGCGCTTGGGGGCGTTGTGATGGAATCTAAAAAAATATTTTTTAACAATTTAATTGATGAATATTGTTAGTCAACCAGGGTGTCAACTAAATTCCTTTCTCACTCCTTTAACTGTTGAACGCCGATGGCAATAGTCAAAACAATGATGTTAAGATATAGCATATGGATTGTGCGCTATACGACGCGACCGCTCACAGCACCCTCTAATGGCAATGTACGGAGTTAACATAATCATCTCTCAAATACATAACATATATGAAAATGGTTAAAAACAAAGTGTTCAGAATTAATTTATTATAAAAAGATACCTTGCAAACATGAACGTTATGAATACAATCCGTACAACAGTCGTTTGCGTGCTAACGATTTAAACTTTTACGTTACAAAACGCCGCATTGGGAAAGATATTCTGTATTCGTTAGATATAAAAGAGAGTTACCGTTTGTGTAAGTTAAACAAACAGACGAGCGAGCGTTGTTTGCCTTCTATTCATAGTATTCATGTGCGTAAGGTGTCATTCCGTACTAAATTTATCACGTTAACTCCGTATATTTCCGCTAGGGGGCGCTATAATTGATCTCATAGTCATTTTATTGCGTCTAGACACTACTTTTATGACTATAGCTGACGGAGTTCAAAAGTTAATATAGTGAGAAAGGATTTTAGTGGACATCCTGTATATACGAATAAAATGCAATTTTAAGAGAGTTTATTTAAATATAATGAAATATTTTTTTGTCCGAGATTATCTGAATGTAGTCGCGAAAAAATAATTTCGCCAGGCTGAAAACTTAAAAATTAGTTGTAGTTTTAACATTTTGGAACATATTTTTGAAATGCATGATGAATGACTAAAATGGAGTTAAGATACTTTGTCTAATTTTTGATGATCACTTTCATGTCATATTTATATTAAAATGTTTAACCCCTATAACCTTAATGTAATTCAAATTTATAAATTTTCGAATTAAAATATTTATTGTCAAATAATACTGACAAACATGAACATTGTTCAAATAAAAATATTTTGAATAATAAATATACTGATATAAAGCGTTAATGAAATATTTTTAATTATCTACTCTTAAAACTAATAATTAATGATTGATGCATCAAAAGAGAGTTTTAAAATGTTTAGCTATTTTTTTATATCGTCTTCGGACACATTTTATGCAATAGAACTACTGAAAGTAAAAATTTTGTTTCTTAATGAATATTTCAATTTTTATTGAATTCAATAAGGGAATTATCATCAACTCGTTTGATCACACTTACGTGAAACAATCAATGCATTTGACGGTTCAAATCTACTCTCTTCCGGGGAAACTTCTGGGTTGTTTTTTAATATCGGGGTATCTTCGGTTGCTGCATGATCTATAGAGTTTTCTTCGGTTTTATGTTCATGGGTTGGCGATTCCTCCTTGAAAATGCTCTCTGTCGTTCGTGTGATCGGACCGTGAGGAAGAGGTTTCCATTGATTGTCCAACTGAATTGGCGGGGGTCGAACTTCTTGGCTTGTTGGTTCTGGCATACTAACGCTTATAATGCCCGGAGGCTGTTCCGGGTCTGTTTCTAAACCTGTAAAGTAATTAAAACAGTTCATAAATTGTTATTTACTGCATTTTATTATCCTGATTAAAAGATTGCTTTATATTTGCTGTTAATAGTGTAGCTTCTAAAGCAAGTTCTAATTTAAATAGCACATTTAAATCTCAATTAATGAACATTTTAATGAAATTTTAAATATTTCTTAAACAGGTTAAATATTTTTAGATATTTGAAGGTTAAATATATTTTTAGGTATATAAATGTTAAATATATTTTTATTATAAAATATATTATAATCATGAAATGAATATTTTTGTAACTTTAAAAATTAGATCAATTATCACAAAAAAGAAGGAGAAAAACTATTAACATAGTTTACAAAACTGGGCTAATGAAACTAGCCTCAGATACATTTTTTAAGGTTATATGAATTATGTAAATATTGATCTTATACTAATTGTAAAATTACTTTACACATATAATAACTTTGTTCCTTGTAAAACTGAATATTGAATTTTGATGCGTGTAAAAATATATTTAAAATGATATTTTTAAAAAAATATTTTTCAATGTTCCGAAATAAATCCT
The DNA here is from genome assembly GCA_963932185.1 of Troglohyphantes excavatus. NCBI lineage: Eukaryota > Metazoa > Arthropoda > Arachnida > Araneae > Linyphiidae > Troglohyphantes > Troglohyphantes excavatus. The sequence continues at coordinate 45,904,229 of OZ010667.1, read as the reverse complement.
GGTTGCTTTCTTTTGACAAATGAAGATAAAATAAAGTAAAATTTTATCTATAAATGAATTCAAGATAGTTAATTTTCGTTAACAAAATATTTTTTTTTTTACAAAGGAACGGGAAAGTAAATTACAGTATTTTAAATTCAGTTTACAATGTTTTAAGTCCAGTATGATCCTGAGTTAAATAATAAATTATTATGTAAATTTTCCATGCAATATTACAAGTTTTGTTTAGAAAAGTATTTTACAATGCTTAAACTATTTTTTAAAATCCCAAGCAAAAAGTATAGAAAATAAGAAATCTCTTTTACCAATTACCTATTAAGTTGACAAATGAAGGGTACAGGGGATAAAGGCGTGATATCAATCTTTTATAAAAAATGATATTCTCATACAATCTAGTATCATCCAAAGGGATCCATTTAACTGTAGTTTCATTTTGACAACAAAGATGTTATCTCATGTATAAATGACTGATAAAGTTTTTCTATACCGAAAAGAAAGGCGCGTTGTTAAAAATAAAACTTTTTTTTTGGATAAAATCATTCTAATTGACAATGCGCCTTTATCCCCTGTAATCTTCAAATTCTATAAACTGGTTCACACTATAGGAATAACACTATAGTTTCAAGAGTATTGAACTACAGTATATAGAAAAATACAACAGAAATAATATTTTTTTCTAAAACAATTATTGAAGGGATTGTCGTTTGCAAAATATTTCACGGTGAGTACCGCATGTGACGCGAGGACAGCAGTATCCGGGCAGGTAGTCCAGGGCGCAAGAGGGGTCCGGGGGGGAAGGGCACTGCTGCACCTGGCACAGAGGATGCCCGTAAAAGCAACTGCACATTTCGCAAGGATTGGCTTTGATGATTGTCTCACCGCTCGTGTAGTAACGTCCATCGACGAAGCATACATCTAGAAGAGAGTGACATTCTTGATATCAGTTTATTTTCATGCATTTTTTTATACATGCAAGAAATTCGTCACTAAAAATTGTACAAAATATTCACGAACCGAACCTTGCAGTTCAGTGGGGATAGTGACTACCCGATTTTTTTGTATAAATTTTAGTGTAGATATATTATCTTTATTTATTTAAAAACTTATTTGTTCGTATTTTTAGACTAATCCATGTTTACCTTGAAATTTGGTAATATAAACATTAATATTATTCTATGATGTGTATTCTATGTTACATTATTGAGATTCTCAGTAGAACCTAAATATTTTAGGAAGGCACCGTACCATCTAAACTTTTTTTTAAAAAGTTTTTGAAACAAAGTTTTAATGTATATTATTTAAATTTATATATAAGAACAATATTTTACACAAAAAATTCGGTAACTGTTTGTATTGTTTTAAATATTTAAACTTAAAAAAAAATTAATCTTTTTTTTAAATGCTAAGGCTTTTTTAAATTGCTATTTTTTTACTAAACTTTTTCTCGGATATTTTAAACTATAATACATAAGAATTGGCAGTAAATTTTTGTATACTACATGTATTTGATTTTTATATAAATAGTTATTCATAATAAAGCAAAATATTTCCTTAAAACACAATTTTTTTAAGTTTAGTAATTAAAAAGAAAAATACTACTCATAGAGTTAACTTCCATGCCAATTTATAATATACACATTTTTTACAATATGCTTAAAAATTACACATTTCTCCATTAATAATAAAAGTCTTAGAGTTTTGAAAAAATTAATATCAAGGAAAACCAAAATCTGAGAAAAGCATTTTAATTTAAAATTTTCGTTTCTTGAAAAACATAATGCAGCATCCAGCATAAAATTTTAAATAACTCCTTAAAGAACATAGATACAGTTCTAGAATTTTGCAAGCATATTTAAAATATTCCAATCTAAATTTTCAGGAAATAATAAAAAATATTGAGAATATTTAAATTTTTTGGGTACTGTGTCCCCTTAATAATGTAGTTATTTTATTGTTACCTGTTATTTCTCTCGAATCGTCTTCTACTTTTGGAGGGGAAGTCGGTGTTTCCGTTGAGAGTAGTGGTGGATTTTCAGAAAAGTGTTCGGTATGACTTTTGATGGATTCCGTAGTTTTTTTACTAAAATCAATCAGTCTGTGATCAGAGGGGCCCGTATCCCACCTTTTAGAATCGTCTTCAGCTCTGAAGAATTTACCATCGTTATTTGCAATGTGGCTGCTTGTTCCTTTATATTTATTCCTTACGTAACCAGAAAATGATTTAGTGGTGTCATAAGGAACAGATGGGGTAGTTAGTGTGGGAAGGTAATAAGTAGATTTAGGAAAAGGTGTTGTAGAGAACCTTCCTGTCGATGTTTCAGTGGGTGACTTTTCGGTCTCATTTTCTGAAAAACGACTAATGTCAGTTGTAGTTTTGTTTTCTTTACTTGAAGTTTGCTCAGAAGCAATGTCTGTTCGCTGAGGATTTAATTCTGTCTGGGAGGTAACTTCACTTTTGGAAAGTGCTTCAGATTGTGTAGTCGTCAACGCGTCTGTTGCCGAACTGTCATTTTCTGTAAAAGTTAGCGGGGGTTTTGTTTCCGAAGCGGTGGAATCCGTGTGAGTACTTTCGGTGTCGTATGGTTGCTTTTGAATGTTGTTGTATGTCTTGGTGGTGGTGGACATGTCATGGTCCGTGTCGTAGTAGTATTCTTCGTAGTCATCCGACCCCGGAGGTAGACCATCGCCATCGAATCGGTGTAGTTTGGGATGCGAATCTCTGAAGTGAGGATCTCTGTTGTATCCGTGATCAGGCCTGTGCATAGTGTGGGGATAAGGTGGAAATTGACTTGGTGGACGACGCTGAGAGTTAGTGGGGCGATGGTTCGAAATCTCTACAAATGAATCTTCTAGAGTGGTTGTAGTGGATGACGGTCGGAAGCGAATAGGTGGTCGTAACCTCGTTGATGTTTTCTTATGATTATTTATTATCAGAGGTGTTTCAGGATCTCGCTTGGGAGGTTTTCTATTACGGTTTGGTCCGTGATTGGAAAATATTATTTCAGGCTCGAAATTAAAACTTGGTGAAGCAGGACTTGTAGGTATATTCGTTGACTCGGTCTGAGTTGTTCCCAAAGAACTTTTTGAAGTAGAGTCTTCCAGTATCAGTTTTGGAGCTGCCAAAGCAATCGGTGGAAGCGTTTCTGAAATATGACCCTGACCATAGATACTCCTTATTGTCGTCCCATCTCTTATCGTTGGCGCTGTTTGCGTGTTTTGGGATTGAGTTATGGACCATAGAAAATCAGCAATGTCCTGCGGTATAGGTCTGGTTGATTGACGCGAACTTGTCGTTTGTGGTAATTTTTCCGGTCTACGTCTACGATTGGATATCTTTTTCTTGTTAGTAAAATTAGGACGAATATGTGGGCCATATGTTTGCGTAAATGCTTCAGCTGTATATAAATTTTTGTCAGCTGTTGGATCATATGGAATTGTTTGAGCGGTGCGAACGTCTTCAGAAGTTATAACGGAGCCTGTATACGGTCTAGTACTTTGTGGTCTTAGGTAAGTAGTTTGGTATTTGGTTACTATACCAGGTCGGCGATGTTTATGTTTCTGGACTGAGTTTTGCCTTGTTGTTAAGTATTCAGAATAGTCAACCGTTTCAGGCCTGGTTGTGCGATCAGTACCGTAAATTGTATATCTACCTGTAATACCTGATAAATTTTCCTCGTTATCACTTCTAAAAACAGTTGAATGCACAGATTGATCGCTTTTAGTCGACGTTTTCGTATTTCGGTAATCAGGATGTTCTTCTGGAACACCAGTTTTATATGCTTCAGTACCTGGTTGATTGAAAATAGTATTGATGGGAGGTTGCTTTTCTTTCACCTTATGTCGTACTTGCGTGGCCGTCGAACTCTCCCTATCTTCTTCCGTGAAAACGGTTTCATCATGCGGTTGCTCACTATAATCTGAGAAGGGATCGAATGTCTGAAGAGTATTGGACGATTCATCGTCAACGTATTCAACGTAATCGTAAGCATAATTGTCTTTCTCATCATCATCAGAACCTTCCAGCGTTGTTTTACGGATATCTGATGTGACTGTTATTGATTTTGTGCCTGAACCAGTTGTACTTAACCCAGTATGGTTCCTATTTGCATTTTTAATATTTGACTTGGTGGGTTTCGACTTGCGTTTTGAATTTGAAGTGGATATTGTCTCTGTTATGGTACTTTCTTCCTCGTGCGTGCTTGAATCGCCTTTACTTTTGGTATAATCATATGGTGAGTTTTCAGAATCTTCTCTTTCAGTGGTGAGCACCAGTACAGCAATATTTTCTTCAGGTATCACCGAAATGCTTTCCAGATCGGATTCCTCAGAAAGCTCGACCGTAATCTTTTGTTTTTCATTGCTGGTTTCGGTTGCTGTCTCTGATTCCCCTGTGTCTGTAGCAGACGATTCTTGGTTGCTAATCGTGTAAGTGTCCGGATTCTCCGTTCTAGATGTTTGGGAAGAAGTTCCGTCATCTGAATTAGATGGAGAAATAACTGTAACATCATAATTATCTGTGCTATGAGATACAGGGACATGTGTGCTGTTGACGATTTTCTGATCTGAAAGGGAAAACAATTACTATTAGTCACGTTTTTTAATAAACGTATGATTTGAGAAATGATTGCGCACAATGTTATTTTAAAATCTATATATATAAATGCGAAAAACCCACTCATCACTCATCACTAATTCTCCAACTTCCCGTATACCTATGAAGATGAAATTAGGCAAATTTGTTCCTTATACCTTAATTAGGAAAAGTAAGCTATTTTTGTTCCGATCGAACGGATTTAAGGGGTTGTAAAACCCCTTTTTCGAAACTTCTCCATAGGATTAACATGGAGAACATGTAACAATGCAAAATATAAAATTTAAACAATGGAAATTTTTAATATTATGTAACGTACGAGGAGCATTCTGATTGGCTGATGACTAAATATCGCCAAAATGTCGCCAAATAACTAAAAACTGTCGCCAAATTAATAAACTTCGCCAAATAAATTAAAATTTCACCGAATGAATAAAACATTTCGCCAAATTAATAAAATATCGCCAAATGAACTAAAATATGATCATATATGTAAAAATAATATAAAAACCGGCCCGTCGCACCGGGGGGGATTTAACTGTGAAAAAGAAAACAAAACGAAAAATGCTACGACCAAAAGTGCAAGCCATACGAAAAATATATTATCAAACTGAAGAGAAGTATACAGTATGAATAATATAAAGGTTCAAGACAGGAAGCCCATCGCTAAATAAAAGTTTGTAATTTAGCCTCCGTGCACTCAGTTAGTTTTGTGTTATCCATTATTTATTAGTTTACCTGCCGAGAGGCCAGTTATGTTACCACTCTACCTGTGAGTGAAGTTCTGTAATCTATATATATAAAAACATCGCCAAATGAACTAAAATATGAACACATATGTAAAAATACCATAAAAATGGCGAAATTAGTGTCAAAAAGTGATAAAATGTATGTCAAAATGGTGAAAATATGATTGGGTAACAGGATATTCCGTACTACATCAGCTATGAAAATTAAATTTGGCGTGGAGGTACACTTTAAGCCAAAATTGCTCACTAAGAAATGATTTTCAAAAATTCGAACTGTAAATGCCAAAAGTAAAAATCCTCGCCACTTATCCACTGACTCATTACTATTTCTTTTATTTTCTGTATACCTATGAAGATGAAATTTGGAAAATTTGTTACTTATACCTTAAATAGGAAAAGTAAGCTATTTTTGTACCGATCTAACGTATTTAAGGGAGTGTTCAATGAGACAGTGGGATTTTTTGTACGGACCGTTAGTTTTGGACAATTTGGATAGTTTTAGAATTGTTAAACTCCACATACTGATAGGGTTTACCGAACAAAGTAAAACTTCTCGAATGTTAATCAACGGGAATATCATTTATTTGTCAGCATTGTTTTATCGCCAACTTCTCCGTGTTATAAAGTTTTCAGTTCCAGCTAGAACTTGCTAATAAAATTTATTTAATTTGTTTGGGTTCGTTATTTTATTTATCTTCTGATGGGTGATGAATTAAGATTATTTTTCATCCGCTTAAATATGTTTTACTTGTACCTCTTTTGCGAGTTATTTTCTTCCCGTGCATAGAACTTAAAATTCAAAACTGAACCAGTGTTCACGTTCCCAGTGAGTAAGCGTCTTCTTCTATCTACTGGCGGGCCTCGGGCGTGGCCTGGTTGGAAAAGCGGGAATTACTTCTCAATGAATTACTTTCTTGACAAACGAATTTATTTATATCATGTTAATTATCGCGTTAACTGTGAAGTGAAAAAGGAGAAACAAAAAGTAAATATAAAGCGAATATTATCGATTCATTAACTTGGCTGAACTGTCGAATTATTGAACTTGTCGTTTAGTTTTTAAACTTGATAACTGAGTTAAGTAGAACGCAAATATTCTTGACTAGCTGAAATACCCGTTCTACGCACGAGAAGGAAATAAATTACAAAATTGATACAGATACAATATTTATAGCGAAATAAACAATATTCTTAATTTGTCACCCATGAGGGGAAACCACAGTATTAAAAGTACTAATTTGAAACGAAATTTTATTGGCAAGGTCCTGCAAGAACTGGAAAGATTGCTAATATGAAGTTGTCTACACAATAAAGTGGATATATAAGCATTACTCCCGTTGATCACCATACATATTTTAACCTTTAGTAACATCCCAAAGATTTAAACGGGAAAAACTTTTATAAATGTTAATAAAAATTATCTGAAAAAGTTTTATTAGACACCTATGTCAACATTTGTCGTTAAGTTTCACAAATTGGTGAAAATATAAGAAGAAAAAAAAACGAAAAAGAATATTTAAAAGGTTCATTTGCCAAATTCAAGATTTTCATATTTTTTCTTTTGTACGGTAAACCTTATCAATATGCGAGGAGGGATGGTTCCCCAGCACTTTTTTTAGATTTTGTCCCCGCACTTTTTAAATATTTAACTTTTTAAATAAAAAATAAATCATATTTTTTACTTCATTGAACTTTAAATCAACCCCCTACCCACTTCTCCATATTATCAATTTTTCAAGTTCTTGCGGGACCTTGCTAATAAAATTTCGTTACATATTGGAACTTTTAATTCTTTGGTTCCATCTGATATGGGACAAATTAAGAATATTATTTATTTATCTAATAATTATTGTATTTGTATCTATTTTGTAACTTATTTCTTTCCCGTGCGTAGAACGGGTATTTCAGCTAGTACAATTATATTTGCATTATAATTAACTTTATCAACGCATTTTAAAATTTATTCAAATACTGGTTATGACAAAAATCATTGATCTGTCTATAGGAGACCGGGGAATCACGCCACCTTAAAGAAAAATTAATTTTTCTATACTGTAAACTAACATAACACTTTAAATAAGGGGACTATTTAGTTTTATAGTTTCTTACGCATTGCAGAAATACGTTCATAAAACTTAAATGGTTTTTTTAACGTTATTTTTAAAGAAATTTTCAAAACATCTACACAGTGGCGTGATTACACTGTATTGTAAAAAAAGGTACTTAAAAATGAGTACCTTAACATACTCGTTTTACTTTGAGTACAATTGCATCGTAAATGAGCGATGACGTACTTAACTTTAAGTAATCGTACTTTCCCAAAAATGAGCAGTGTGATTTAATACTGCTAATCTCAGCTTCTATTCAAGCCATCTTAACAAAGCGACTTGACAAACTTAAAATAGTTGTTCAGAAGATGGTTTTCCGCATCATTTGATTTCTATTGCTTAAATGGAAACTGAATTATTACAACTCAATTATCTTACTTCTAATTTGTTTGGCACATATTTTCAACATTTCTTCTGTTTATAACTTCTTCACGTCGCCCTCGCAGTACAACGGTTAAGACACTGGATTGTTGTGCTTTAAGATCTGGGTTCGATTCCCGGAAAGTCTTTTTTGTAATTTTCGATATTTATTGTAAGTGATTTATGAAGGCAGCCTACGTAGGCAAGCAACTGCTCTTTTTATTATTTATTTTTTATTATTCATTTTGACTCATTGTACTAATATTTGAGTACATGTCTTTTTCAAAAATGAAACTTATGTATTCGGAGCTATGATAAGCGTCGAATGTACTCACAAATGAATATATTTTACTTATTTTTGTGTAGCTAATTTTAACAGTGTGGCACTGGGATAATGACCCTATCCTCTAAAATTATATACAATGAACTTGAGAAAGAAGCAATGAATATCCGTTAAATTTAAATATTTTTTTTACACAATTGTGTTTGTTATAAATTGCAAGAAGAAAATAAATGTTCTTCAGGTTCCTTAAACATTACAAAATTGTTTGTGGGATAGATTACAACGTTATAGTCATCAGTAAAACTAATTTGGTTGACAAAAGTCTGCCTAGTCAAACCCACTGCAATCTGGCCTATGTCCACTTTCCGCGAAAAATGCACCGCTCTTAATAATTTCCAGAAATTGGACAAATTTTAACATCATAAAGCCATTACCCTAATGGGACATTATGGCGGACACGGTTAGTGAAGACGCTTAAACATAGAAATTATGGCGAAGATATGTTACTGAATATTAGTTGAATGCGTTTACATACTAATTACGGCTATAAATTAACAAAGAATGAGCACTACGTCGATTTATATATAAATCAAAAATTAGAATGAGAGTGTGAAAAATAATATTTTCAACAATAACAGACAAATGACTCTAGTAAGAACTTTGACGATACTTAAACAGTTTCTGTTGTTGCTCATCAGAGTGCAGCACTTATCGCGATCTTCCCATCGGTTATGGTTTGGTTTGCTGCTTACATAGCGTGACTTCATAACCCGTATGGCGTCTTCCTTATAACTGATAATTACACTAAAGAGAGCGACGGGGAAATGTAATATTACCATTTAGATATGGAAACCGAAATCTTTTTAATACAAAATATTCGCGATGTCCCATCATTGACAGATATAAACAAGATTTTGTTCTTAAAAAATGATAGCTTTTCATCCAAGAACTAAAAGAAGAAAGAAAAAAAACAAATTTTTTTCGGATATCTGTGCAAAATTATGGGTTAGCTACCGAATGGATTTAAAAAAAAAAAAAAAAAACCTTGCCTATCAAAGTAAAACAACGAATTGGCGGCGCTTTTGAAGATTGCGCAATCAAAGTAAAACTCCACGTAATGAATGTTCCCGACAGGAGATTCATTTAAAAGCTAAATTCGAAATCTCTAAACAAAAGAATCGATATCCACCATAAAAATATAAACACATAATTTTCGTATTTTGTTTGTTTGTGTTTTGTTCTGATCTAAAAAAAAATGCTGCGCTTCTGAAAACTGCACAACTAAATTAAAGTATCGCATAATATCCATACCGGTGCTCTGTGATAAACTTTCTCACAAGATTGCCGACTGTGAAATTTCGAAATCGTCAAATAAGGGAAAATAATCAGCTACCAAAAACTCCCATAAAAATGTGAATATATTTTTGCGTTTTGTTTAATTTAAACGCAATTTTGAAATATTGTCCAAATTAAATTATACGAAATGGAAAAATTTCAAAATAAAGCATTACATTTGTCATCAAAACCGGCTAATACACATGATATAGTTTTGAAATAACTCATGTAATGTTTTATTTATTAAAGGAAAATAGATTTATACACAGAGTGCCCACTAAAGTCTTTCTCCACACCTTTAACTTGAGCGCAGACAGCTATAGTTATAAAAGTAGTGTATAGGTATAGGTAAAGTAAAAGGACAATGCGCTTTAGGATGAGACAATTTACAGCGTCATCTATTTGCAATGTATGCAGTTACCGTGAATAACTATAAATTTATACAACATATATAAAATACTTTGTTAATATGTTACACTGTTTTTGTTACCGAGTAAAATTTTAGGCATACTCTGACCTGTTTAACCGTTAGTACTTATTGGTGAGGCGTGACTAAATTGAAGAGAAATACTTGCTATACAATTCCATTTAACTAGTTAACAGTTTAGACCGGTTGTACGCAATAGATGGTCCACTGACATGGGGTGGGGGGTTATGTTAGGGGGCCAACGGGTCAATGTTAGGGATCCGTGAGGTCACAAAGAAAACTAGTTAAGTGTAATAGCTATAACAGCGGTTCTCAATTAGCATTAAGCCATGGACACCTAGATAAAACTAAAATTGGACCAGAGACCTCCTTTTTATATATATGTTCACGGAAGTATCCCTCCCCCCCCCTTCTAGGCATGTATACGTTTCAATTTTGTTTGAATATGAAAATGAAATTGAAAAATTTCTGAAATATTATTTTTATAATTTCTCTTCATTTTACACAGCTTTTACTACAGATATGGGTGCAAATTTACCCAACAAATACGTAGAAAAGATAACTCAGCCATCAGGAGTTTAACTGCTTTTAGTCTCTTACGTGTATACTTAACACTCATGTAAACTCATAAAAACATAGTAATAGTCACTTAAGTAAATTACTGTGCTGATTTTCGAACAGTGTGGATGAGTGTCTTTTTGATTCACAATCTTTTCCCCGTTTGGCTGCAAGCTCGATACTATTTTAATTCTTAAAAAATCAGTGCATTTTAACCATTCTTTTTTCTAACTCCGCGGATCCCTGAGGTCCGCGGACCATCTTTTGGGAACCATTGCTATAAAGTTTTCTATTATCTTGGAGTTATCTACTATCAAAAAATATATTTTTTTTTAAAACACCTCTGACGAAAAATCAGTACTTATTTCTTTTACAAAAGATCGAATTTTTATCTTTTTTTTGCGGCGTAAGAACTGGCAGTATTGTTACACTTACCGCATTTGTATTGTGTGGGACAGCAGTGTCCCTCGGGAACCACGGGTGTGCAACCTGGCACGCTGGGAGAGCACTCCAGCCTCCTGCAGATGACGCCCCTCTTTGTGCAGTAGCATGTTTGGCAATGGCCGCTGCTCGGGACGGCCACGCCCACGTCGAAGTCGTACCCTTCCACGTTGCATGATGTCACTGTGGAGAGAAGCACGTGGTATTTGCAATTAAATATTCAATCGACCCTTTCAAGAGGTATTATTAATTAAGAATATTTTTCTTCTCATATGAGTTTTTTTTTATTAATATATTCCATACTATAGAATATTTCTGATATTTATTTTAATTGGAAATATATATGCAGCTCAGTAGGCAAAATTTGTCATAAGAACTGCTAAATAATTCAGAAACTTAAAAAGTATATTTTGCTTGATTCGTTGCACAATACTTTAAATATTTATTTAAAAAAACTTCCATATGAAATTTGCGAGCTTTAATGTTAAGTTTTAAGCAATTATAAAATTTCTTATCACTGTATATTTTTTTATTAAATGCTTTTATAATTTTTTTTAATTGTAAATATCAAAATGCGTTAGGAGGTTATTACTCAGCCTCTTTTAAAAAATGTAAAACATTAATGTGGACAACACTGAGAAAGTACAATACTCTACTCAATGCATATGCTTTAAATGAAAAGTAGTGTCCTGATCACTCCCATCACCCCTCTCCCTCAATAATTTTGAAAAATTTACGCCTATGGTTGGTTATATGTTAGAAGTCAATTTTATTCATTCCCGTCAATTTAATATTTTATTGTTTTAAGGTAATTTTGATACTTTTAAAATCTTTATAGTTGAGGTTATTTTCAAAATAAAAATTTATATAGCAATAAAATTTTGTGTATGTTTGTAAACATACGATATGGTTTTTCTTAATGATTAATAAATAAAACAACTATTTCCTTAATAAAAGTATTTAAAACTGCAATGAAGCGCAAATTACATTGACTGATAATATAAAAGATTTCGACTATTTTAGCCTAAAACATAGCCTGTCTATTTTGAATGAAAGTTTTTAAATTCTAAAAAAAATATTATCTATAATTTAAATTTAGTTTAGCATAAAGAATATAAAATAATCAATTACTATGAGAAACATTTTAGTTTAAAAATTATCTTTATTGCACCTGCGAATAGTTTGGATAATTTTCAGGAGATATCAGTATTATGCAGGCTTAAAAATAGTAAAGTACGTAAATATATCGTATACGCATTCTAAAATTACTTGTAGCTGTGAAATAAGTTAATGTTGGGTTAAATGTACAGCTGCAAACGTCATGCTTTGTACAATATTCTAATGTATGTTCTTTATTAAGGATATTGTTTTTTCATAAATATTTAAAAAAAAATTATTATTTCTCGGACGAAACAATCGACTCTTACGACAAATACAATTCTTTGCTTCTTATAAAATAAGTATCACACTACAACAAAAACTTAACTATATCCTCAAACTCTTATGTATAAAATTTAGTCTCTAAATAAATACATGTCGGATATATGGACAGTTATTTTTTTTTATAGATTTGTATTTTTTTTTCAAAATATATTGATTCATTATTCTATTAATCAATTAATCTCTATATTTTGATTCATCTAACATAATCTAATATCTATTGATTGATTAATTCACATTTTCAGATAGGAAATAATTTAATTCTAATTCTATTTTTTATTCACATGATATTATTAATTGATTATGTCATACAATAAATATTTTTGTACCAATTATCACTTTAAATGATTTCTATAGAATATTTAATCCTATTATTATGTTATTAAGGCCAGATGTAAAGTTCCACAAACCTTTGTTTTTATATTGTGTATCATTTCCACTCACTAATGTATAGTTATCATCATTGTGATCAATAGAAGAAGCCCCAGATGAAATATCTGAAAAATTAAGGAAATAAAATTTATTATAATCGTAATAGTAATATATATAATGTCGGTATACATGGGTGGGTGAGTTATTTACGATTTGAGAGTAGATAAATTATTTGAATAAACGCGCCGACCATTTACGCCAGTTCCAATTTTTTTTATCAAGAAGCATTATATGACTTACATACTTCCAATGTAATTGGGGAATATAGACAGAAACAGCAGGGGCGTAGCGGGGCCGGTACGTGCCTGTACGGCGTACATGTACTTTTTGAGAGACTTTTCAGGGTAACGGAACTTAATTGCTAATTAACTCACACTTAATTATTAATTTAATTTAACTTAATTATAAATCAAAATTCCGTTTCTGGTATAGTCTGCTGCAATTTATACAGACATACATTTTAAACTACGATTTTCAGACGTCGATTTGACCGCAACTCTCCTAATTAACTCTTTAACTCCCAACTTTTTATTTTAAAAATTCCTTTAAATTATGTTCTCTGGTCATCTAAATTGGACTAAATTGGACACAATTTTTTTTAATAGAATTTTTGAATTACTCATTTAGAAAATAGAAAGCGTCCATGGAGCATCATAGTGGATCAATGGAGCAATCTTTAAAGCAACACATTTCCATTTTGAACCATCAGGCTTAATTGAGGCTAAAATATTTACTTTATTAGCAAAATATAGTCAAATATAGACAGATTTGAACAAATATCAGGAATTTAAGGGTGCGCTGTGTGTTGATATTCTTTCACCTGTTTTTGTGTGTCGAGTGATCGATAGATGGCAAATGGGTATGATATGAGTAAGGATGTAGTGGGGACGGTACGGCGTACCGGCCATGACTAGAAAGGCTTGCGTACCGGGTAGAATGATTTAGTACTATAATCCAGGTTAAACAGGTCTACTTTGTCAGATGAATTGATGAAATGTGTGATTAATAAGAAAACCAGCTACTTCTTATCTTAAGGACTTTGTTCTTCTTAATGATAATTATTTGAAAACATTGCGTTACTACAATATACGTTTGAAAGTTCTGGAATCATTTTCAACTCAAATTGAGTGTTGTAACTCTCACATTAAAAATATTTCAAAGGGAATAAAGGAAATAAACTCTTACTTGGAAGTTTTTTCCTTTCAAATTGTCGTTATATTCATTTTCAATAACACTAACAATGCATTTTTTGTATGTTCCATCGAGAATTCTAAACGTATGGCTCGTAAATTTTTATATAATATCCTATTTTTCCCTTTTAATCGTTCCTCTGTTTTATCCTGTCCATTGTATGGACTGCACGTTCCTCTGGGGACCATACAGAGCCCAGAAAATTCGGCTCGTTTGCTACGCCAACCAATAAGGGGTTAAAGGAAATAAATAACTATTTTAAATAGAATCAAAGGAAATTATTTTCCCTTTTCAGTATGAGAGTTAAAAACAAATTTAAAAATAATACAGTTAAGAGTTAAAGAATGAAAAATTTGAGGTCCTCACCGCAGTTGTAGTGCGACGGACAGCAGGTGTATCCGCTCTGGTATCTGGGGACGCATCCTTCTATGCTGAGATGGCACTTGGGTCTGACGCACATCTGTTGTCCTCCGATGCAGTAGCAGTACTCGCACTTGGTAGGGGACAGCATTGCCATTCCCTCCGTGTACTTGTAGCCGCGGGATATGCAGTCTGAATATAATATAGATATAAAAATATATAGCAGAAGATAATATAATAAATATAGAATATTTATAACAGAGGGGGTGATAGTGCCACTATCAAGACTTTTGAGACAAACACAGTGAACAAACCTAATTAAATGAGGGCATTAATGTATATCTATTATATAATACACCATTTTCAATATCCTCTTTCATTACTTCTATAAGAATTCACTAGATTGACATTTATTTTATTATCTTACTGTTAATTCGCAAAATTCTGTGTAAAACCGTTTCAGCCAAACACGTATTTCTATAACGCAGTGATTAGAGCATTGGGCTTAAACGCTGCTTATAAACTTGTCGCTGACTAATTTTTCATTAAGAATGAAACTCACTATTAGTAACTTATAAATTATTAAATACAAATTATTGTAATCAAATACCGTATTGTGCTCAGAATTATATAAGTGCGCCTAGTTTTAAGTCGATATGTATGACATTAAGAAGAAAATTTAAATGGGCTTGCAAGATGGGTTAAATACAACAACATCAGAGTGAATTATAACAGTTAAGAACAGACTTTCAGTTAGTTTATACTTATCTAGATTAATTTCCTTGCTACGGCGTTTATGTTTCACGGGAATACGTCTTTAAAATCGGTCTTCGGCGATCATTGGCAGAAATTTGCTCGACTTAAAAAGTCTTGATATTTTAAAGTCCTATAACTCCTATGTAGATAAATGACCTATCATTGTGATTAGGTAGAGGAAGACAATGTTTGCTACTAATTCACATCCCCGTTTGAACTTAGTACCGTGTGTGGAGGCATTAGTGCGGGTAGCATTTGTATTAAGCAAATTTTTATGGCTGCCGCTCCTACGTATAGCATGCTGTTGAATAAAGCAGATACTATTTTAGATCGGCTCATTCTCATGAGCCAAATTTCGGATATACGCAGGCCTGTTTAACCCCTATTGTAACTGCAGTTGTAATCAACGGATCTTGACGAGTGAGTCTTTAAATTGAAGAAAACAATGAGCAGCTCTGCTTAAGCAATTTGAATTATTTTAAAATTACTCCTAAGCAGAACATTTTGCAAGCTAAGAAAAAAATTGCCAGTTGCCAATGACGCCAACTTTTATCTCTTAATTTCGAACCCTGTGCCAGCCACATGAAAACATCCCATCTCGGTGTAAATAAAGAGATAAAATTTTTTAATGTGACGAAGGATTAATCTCACAGATACGTACATCCAGCCGTGTTATTCCTATCCGGCGTCAACTCATCCTCAGCATAGTCCTCTTCCTGTTCGTAGTGTACTTGAGAATCTGGCCCGTCCTCCGACCTCCTCAGACCCTTCACGGAGTTGTGTCCTCCGTTCTCCTTCATGTTCCAGTTGTAGGGGAAGGGTCTGCGTGTGGTGGGAGAGGCGATGGCCGACCGGTCAGTCCGCGGATCCATGGGCAGGAGGCCGAAGAAACTGCCCTCGTCCTGGCGAAGACGGTACTTGAGGCTGGGTTCGTTCCCCGAGTCTTCGCGGAGGTCGTTGGACTGGTCGGGGAAGTCTAGATGAAGGATTAGACGACTTAACAGAAATAATGGTTTTGATCGGATTTCATTATGCAAATAGGTTAAAATTAAAATATGCATAAAAAGTTAAATTATATGAAAGAAAAAGTAGCATCTGTATTTTCGAACCTATAGAAATACATTTACAATCAGTTAAAAGTATGGAAAGTTGGTAGTTAGTAGACAAAAAAAAACCAATTGTTAAACATTTAAAACTAAAATATTGTGCTGTTCATTAAAATTATCTCAACTAATAATAAAAAAAATATTATAAAATATTGAATAAATATTTAGTTAAGGTTCTAGTCCTTTGCTGCTTGCTTAAAAGTATTGTTTACGTTATTTGTGACAATTATAATATATCAATTCATTAAAAATTTTATAAAGTTTAATTATTTTACACAGGTCATTTGAATACTGAATTTTGTTACTGTGGCATTATTATTTCTTAAGATATTAACTTATATTCACAAACAAAGGTTTTGGAATGACCTTATTTTAGAAATAAGGGAAATTTGTTAAACGTAAACAAGTTACATTACATTTTTGACGTGAATACAATTCTTCAATTACTTTACACTTTATAAAGGGTAATGCAAAGTAAAATTTATGTTTAATTAATAAAGTTTGCAATTGAAAAAAATAACAATTAATTTTTTTTCTAATTTGCAGTGTGTTTGATTACTATATTATATATTTAAAACAACTTATTTGCAACTATTAAAACAACTAATTATTGTTTGAGAGGAACCATTGGAAAGAAATTTCTTTACCGATATGGCTGTAAAGACAACATAATAAGACTCAAAAATGTAACACCCAAAAAACGTTATAAACTTCGGATTTCTTTTTATCAAACATCGAAGTTTAAAAATGAACAAAATGATTTCACATAGAAGATGGATGACAATTGTGCAATTGAGACATTCTGAATTTTTATATACTGGTATTCGTATTTTTACTTCGATACTGAATGTTCGAGTGGGCCATTAGTTTCCGCTCATTTTGCGCGGTGTTCTTTACCTAAGAGTAAATTTCATAGGATTTATTTTCGTACGGGTAGCATTTGTATTAAGCAAATTTTTATGGCTGCCGCTCCTACGTATAGCATGCTGTTGAATAAAGCAGATTATATTTTAGATCGGCTCATTCTCATTTGACTTACGCTGGCTATTTTCCCAAAAACTGAAATATAATATAAATGTTTGAAAAATCCTTTTACCACCACATTCCAGCTGTGGACAGCATGTTCCTGACTGTTTGACAATCTGGCATCCTCGAACTGGTGCCACAGAGTTGCACGTGTGCAGGTAGCACAAGAGAATGCCTTTGCTGCACGTGCAATTGAGGCAAGGTTCTGGACTTGACACGGATTTTCCATCCTCAATGGGTTTGCCGTTGAAAGTGCAGCCTGCAATACGAATTTACTTTCAAATAATCTACAAATTTTAGTTTACATAGACCATTACTTAAAAAATCACGATAATTTAAAGCAATTTGCCATGAGTACATTGAAATTCTCTAAATTTCGAGTGAAATTTTAGCCTTATATTGTTTTTACTAATATTTAGATGATTTTGGTTAATTATTATATGTCATACATGTAATACATAGATTAAAAGATTAAAAAACTAATGTATGATTTATTTAATTGAAATGTATGTAACTAACAAGTATATGATAATAAACAAGTACACATTTTATCAGACTGAAGTTTTATTCAGTAGTATCCTGGTATAGTATTTTGAACTTAACTATTATGTAAAATAGTTTAACACTGCTAAATAACATTAATTTTTTATATTAAATTTAGCTTTTTCAATTTCTAAGAAAGATTAAGAAGTGCATGCAACGTTTTAATTCAAAGAAGTATTTTAAGACACTAAAAATGCGCTTTATTGCATTTAAGAATAAAAAAATATACAATTAAAATTAACTAGAATTTGTTAACCAAAATCGTATTGGACTGTTGTCATTAAATAGAGTAACAAACTTGTAATAGCAAGTTACTGACTACAGTAAAAATAAGTAAATATTTTTAAGTTAAAAACGTTTGGCTAGACTGGAACTAAACTGGTCCATGCAATCCGTACAATATAAACCAGTTTAGTTCCAGTGTATTTATAGGTTCCCGAAAATTAGATATCCCATTATCTTACTAGTATCTGATAAAATTATACGAAACTTTTTACCTTAACTCAAAGTCACGTATTATATTACTTTTATTAAAACTTTTGACAGGTCAGAGTTCATTGTTAAGACTTGTATAGAGCATTCTTAGATGGGCTGCATGAAGTTCTAATTTTTAAGTGATACTTATTTAAATCTGTTCATTTTTTAATGTTACAGGTTTAACGGGACAATATATCTAAAAAATATTTTTCTACTTTTCTACAGAAAGAAACATAAAAAAATACAAATTGTAATAAATAACTTGAAATTGCTTTAAAATGAATTTAAAATCCCTCATTACCTCATGTAAAATTAAAAGTCTATTGCAGTCTATATTAGAAGGAAATGGCAAATTTGGGCAATTACTTTAAAGAGTTTTATAATTTGAATAATTTTATTACTATTTTAATTATTTAATTGGAAATAAAGCAGTTAGGTACATTAAATATTATTCATTATGTTTCCTTTCTTATTTAATTAAAAGTTTTAAACTTCGTTCGACAACATTCACGTTTTTTAATATAAAAAAAAATAAAGGCACTTTTTATAATTATTTGCTCTGAAGTTTTTATTAAACATACAAAGTGGTCACAAATTGTTGGCCGGTGGTCATTGTTTGGTTGCATCACATTTAGATGTATTGACATCATAAAACATTATTTTCGCAAAACTACTTCGCTTATATTTCAAACTAACCGCTTAGCGTTATTAGAACAAGCAAAGTAATTAAAGTATAAAAAAGGGTTTATTTTGTGCAATTAAATATGCAAACAATGACCATTTTTAATTGAAGATTTCAATCACCCCGCATTTAATTGGTCACCTTGGATGGATATAATGATTGTAGCGGCGCTACAACCACATTACCGCATAATAACAAGCTAAGACGCCCGCCGCCAATAGCCCACTGTGCAGGTCTAGAGCACGAGGCGCACGTCGCCAATAGCCCACAGTGCAGCTCCAGTGCGACGTTTAAATCAAGCCAAATCAAGCAAGGATGCCGCATGCCACACCGGGTTCTAAAAACTGCGGTATGTAAATAAAGAACACATCGCAAACATATAAAAGAAGATGTAAATAATTCTTATATATAAATTAAACTTTATATTTTCGTACAAATATTTGCATTGTCTCTATGTTAATCATCGTTTCTAAGTCTAAATTTTTAATGTTCGATTTTAATAAATTTTAAGAAGATTTTATCTAGTGCTCTGAAAGGTCGCAAAACCACCAGCACTAGATGATATTTATATATCCAAAAAATCTTTTTGTAAAGATTTTTTTATTATGGAAAAATAAAAATTTGTAAACTAATGATTCCATAAACTTGTCTAACACAATGAAGTCTCAAGTAATTTACCCTGAAGTGTTTGATTTGCAGGAGAAACAATTTTGAGAACTCGAATCACGCAAAAGCCAAAAAAGGACATTTTCACGGTTGTCTGCAAGACGATTTATAACGACAAACACACCGAGGCTTGACAAATACACTCTCGCTTTATTCTTGCGATTTGCATCCATTCCAGATATTCAGGTTGGCACGTGAGGTACACCTCGTCCGCTTGAAAGAAATTGGGCGGAGATCCGCGTTTTTGCCCACAAATGTGTCTTTATAAATATGTATTTTTTATGAAAGAAAGACCACTGGAATACCATACCATGACATACCATACTTCTGACCTAAATACTATGAGTAAGGGTATTTTTACTCAACTATAAAAATATGTTTTAAATATGAGCAGATACAAGGAAAGTTGCTGTTGTATGAAATATTTTTTTTAAGGTTTGCATATTCTAAATATTTAGTGATTATACAAAAAACATTAAGTTAAAGTGAAAGAGTTTTTTTTTATAAATTCGTCTAAAAAAATTAATGATAGGTTTTTTGAAAATATTATAATTTACATTATATTAGTAAAAAGAGATTTATCCTTTTTTCGAAAATAACATTAAGTGATGAGTATAGTGGCAATATTTTCTAGAATGTAAAATTGGCATAGTTCTAATATTTGTCTACTGATTTTGTACTACGTGATCTGAATTGCAAACTAATTTATTAAAATTATTATAAAAGTAATTGTTTTAAAATGGAAAAATATTAAAATACTTTTTTATGAAGAAACTATAAATAGGTTTTAACGAATTTAAATACAAAAATTTAGAGTATTTTTAAATATAATTAATTAAACTTGCTTTGTACCCTATTAATTTAACTTAAAACGTTATATTTTATTTATATAACAAAATTGGAAAATAAGATTTTGTGTAATCCCCGGTGAATATTTATAAGTAACATACATTCAGATATCATTTAGAATCACCAGGTGCAAAATGTAAGTAAAATTTGCACACTGCACAATTAAATCTATAATTACATATGTAAACATTCATGTGCTCTTTTCTACAAAAATAAATAAAATAAAAACTATACATACAGAAACAAATTACTTTCTTACTTTTAAAAAGTCAAAATTATTTGATTCAAATATATGCGCCGAAAGGAATTGACAAAAATAAATAATAACTCTCAGAATTTACGACAATGAAAAAGGGACATTAAAGAAACGTGTTTTTTCCCACAGAGTTCCTTCTACCGCAGATTAAAATTCACAACCATAAGCGAAATATACTTTTATTTAATAGTCCTCCAAACCTAAGACGGCTTTTACAGCTGAGGTCACACCACTGCAAACCCCTTGGGTCAATGTAATACAAAGTTCTTCCGCCGTTATTTTCATGGTTCGTTTCGGGCAACCCCAAGCGAAGTGCAAGTGACAAAATCGTTCTTTTATCGAGATTGGCTTCGGTTCATCACGTCCTTTAAAATGAAGATAAGCGATATTTTTTCGCCAATTCCAACTCTTCTTGATAATTTAGTGAGGTATTTTCATTCGCTTCATAGAATAAAGCTGTGTTTTGGCGGTAATGACCGTGAATATGAATTGGAGTTTAATGAGTGACACTGGGAAAGGCAGTGGTTAATGTAACGTTCCTTTTGGATATGTTCGATTCGTAAGCAGGGTCGTTAGGAGTAACGCTCCAACACTCTGCTGGGTTTGTGGTGTTCGATGATACTAGCTTATAATTATTGTTGATGGAGATGAACTTTAAAAGTATACTACCAGGGTGGATTGAAATGGGCCATTCGTCATGGAATGTAATTTGTAAGAGGTGAACAGGGAATCGAAACACGTTTTAACCCTCTTAAGAATCAAATTATGAATAAAAATTTGAAAGCCGATTTGTTAATGGATTTGTTGTATGGATATATTGAGTTAAAGTATTTTTTTTACTTCAGTATCATAAAAAGGCTTCTGTTTGTAGTAAAATACTATTTGTATTTTAATGTTGCTTGATCTGTCAAAAGAAATATTGCTAATTCTGCAAAATTTCAATGAACCAATTAAGTCAAACAATGACAATTTATTTCCTAAATCGATGACAATTTATTTCCTAAATCAATGACAGTTTATTTCTTAAAGCACTGTCAGTTTATTTCCTGAATCAATGACATTTTGTTTACTAAATCAATAACAGTTTGTTTACTACATCAATGATAGTTTATTTGCTAAATCAATGACAGTTTGTTTACTAAATCAATGACAGTTTATTTACAAAATTAATGACAATTTATTTTCCTAAAACTATCTAATATGAGCTAGTATCAAGAATGCCATCAGAGTCAAAATAGTCATGGATTAGTATATTTTTATAATCACTATGTTACAATAGATATTCTGGTAATAATTCTTGACATATTATTATTAATTCACAATACTCACTGTAAATCCGCCGTCTTCCAGATGTTGCCAACACAATTTTTCAATGATTAAAAAGCAAAGGGATTGGCTCAAACATATTTTTATCAAGAAAATTAATTTGTATTTGATCGAAACTACGAAGCTATGATATGAAAATATATGTTACGCTTTTGCGATAAAGTGTTTAAGTATTTTTGAAGTTAATATTGGACACATACACATATGTAAGTTTTTATATAGACATATAATTTTTTTTCGCATATGTAGGTATTAAGTAAAATAATTTAAAAATTGATAATTTATTTTTAAATAACAAAGACCCTTTTAGTATATAATTAAATAGATTGGTTCCCGGGCTATACCAATTGTTTATTTCTAACACATTTTATATCACAAATAAATATACTTAGCTAGGGCTTTGTCGATTAAGCAATGTTAATTCAACCAACAAGTAAATAAAATTGCATGAATTCAAACTTACGTGGAGAGTTTGCCATTGCTATAATTGGCCTTCCGTATCCAGCATCTTTCCGGAGATTTCGACTAGAAACATTATTCCTGAATTCTGAAAGGAGAAAATATAGTTTGTATTAAAATTCGTTATATCAGTATAGTCGTTTAATTAGAATATGAAATGTATTTATTATTATTTTGTAAATTATTATTATTGTTTTTGAAATGTATTTATTATTTGATTTATTATTTGACTAATGATCTCAGTATAAAAGTTAACATATATCTAAAAAAGCTAGCATTATCAATAAATAGAAGATAATATGAATAAGGTATTTTTTTCAAACTTATATAAACAGTTTAAAAAAAGTATTATGACTTATTTTAATTTTCTAGTTGGAATTAAGAAGATTATAACTTTGCAGATTATTTTATTAGTTTTCTAATAAGTTCAACCAAAACAAGTTCTTAACAAAAATTCCCATAAATGTTGAAAGATATTTTAATGCATATGAAAAAAACGGTATGATGTAATGTTTTTTGTTATAAATAAAATGTTTGATTCTAATAATAAGTTAACAAATTTATAGCTTTTATCTATAAAATGGAGGTTAAGTATTTTATAAATTTACATTTTACTAATAGTTTTAGTTGTATACTATCATAATTTAAAAATAGATTTGTTTTTTGTTCCTAATTAAAAGCTAGAAACAAAAAAAAAATCTTATATTTTTTTAATAATTTAATAGATAAGTATTTCTATACGGTAAATACGTAACATGAAACTTTCATTGTATAAAGCTTTTAAAAACAACCTGACATCCCCCCCCCCCCCCTTTAATTTTTAGATTGGTATTCGAAAAAAATTGTAATTAATATTTTTATTTCATAATTAATGGACAGTATAATGCCACTTTCTTTTTTTTAATAGTAATTACTTAAAATATGAGTTATGCCCCAAAACAATTTGTAGACTGAAATGTAAAAAGGAAAAATACTTCCTGAATTAACAGTTACCCAAAAGATTAAGAAAAGTTTTCAATGTATGACTTTATAAATTTCATAAGAATATACATGTTATAGCTTTACGTTCTCTGATGCAGAATTTGAGCTTTCATAAAATATTTTTTAATGCAATTTTAGTTAGCAACACTAATTTTTTTAATTTCTTTTCAATTAAAAATATATTTTCTTGAAAAGTATTTCTTTGAAGCTCAAAATTCTTTCTCAAAGAATATAAAAATATCCTATATATATATATATATTACTACGACATTATAAAGTCATACATTAAGAATTTTTTTATTATTACATTTTGTGCTACAAAACATTTTGGAAAATATATTTTAAGTAATTAGATACTGTTTTAAAAAGACAAAAGTACCATTATACTGATCACTAAATATTAAATAAAAATATAAATTATACTTTTATCAAGGGTCAATATAAAAATTATGAATTTAGCTCATAATGTTGTTTTCAAAAGGTTTTTACTTCCTTTAATTATTTTTTTTTGTTCAGGTTTATTTTTATGTTAAAAATGTGAATGTAATGTTGAAAATGCGTAAATATTATATTTAAATTAGTTTATGTCACAGCATTTTTAAATTTAATTCCTCTTTTTTGTACTTTAACTGCTATTATACTAAACATAAAAAAAAACAGTAATTTTTTTATGGCTACGTATAAATTCAAGTTCAATGTGGATTCTCAAATTTGACAAGGTATTATATTTGATAATTGTATTTAGATTGTTTCATAAGTTTTTTTAAGTAAAAAAAAATATACATCATAATATATTTTCAAACGAAATCATGAGTTATCAAGTTGGTTAAGCTTCGTTACATAAGTTGATAAAATTATCACATGGTATTTCTAAAAGCCAAATGCTTCCACTCACTAAATTTCAATAAAATATTGGCGAATTAAAAAAATATTATAATTCGAAATCCAAATTTAAATTTTACCATGGTAATTTAAAAAAAAATCAATAATTTCTTAAAAATGCGCAATAGTTTAATTTATTTTGTGAGCTACTTGTTGGAACAGAATATTACAGGGTGGTCATAAATTCTTAGGCGATAGCCCTTGTTTGGATATTAAACTACATAATAAACCATTTTTTTCTGTAATAACTTAATAACTTTATTGTTACTAAAACTAAGCGACTTGTTTAAAATATAAGCGAAGTACTTGCGTAAAAATAATGTTTTATTAAGACAATACAGCTAAATGTGATACAGCCTTTTAATGACCATCGCCCAACAATTTATTACCACTCAGTATATTAAGATTAAAATTTTCATTCATATGATAGCACTTTATCCTCCCTATATTCTCTACTTGAATCTAAGCGTATTATTAAATTTAGTATCTAGGACTAGTACAGTAAGAAAACACAGTTGAAATTTAAACGATTGAACTATCAACATTTAGTGTTTGTATAACACGTTTTGAATATTCACTTAGACCATGGGTTTCCTATTAGCATTAAGCCACGGAACTCTAGCTAAAACAAAAATAGGAGAAGGGACCATCTATGCTCATGCAAGTGTACCCCCGCTTTCTGGGCCTGTATACGTTTCAATTTTGTAACATGAAAATAAAGCGTAGAAAAATTACCTTTAATTATTTAATTTTAATTCCCTTTAATTTTACACAGCTTTTACTCAGAATATGGACACAAATTTACCTAGAAAATACATAGAAAAAATAACACCATAATCAAAAGTTTAATTACTTTTAGTCTCTTATTTGTACATTAAATACTTACTTAAACTTATAAAAATATTGTAATAGTCACATATTAGCGTAGCGAATGTCTCTTTTTCAGAAAAGTCGCCAAGGGTTCCTTTTAAAAAGGCAAAACTTTCAATACATTTTACTATTTTTTCTTTGTGACTCCTCGGAACCCCCCGGGGGTCCGTGGACTACCAATTGGGAACCACTGACTTAGACAATCTCGGAGAATCAGAAACACGTTACTCGTGATAACCGATTATCGAATACTAACCGCTTCGAACCGTTTCGAAGTTCCATGTCTGTACGTGCAGTAATCTGATTAGGTTTCTGGTAAAAGAAATGTCATCCATGCTTAAAAACAAACCAACAATAATCCCCCTCGCGTATAAATTAAGAATTCCATTCATGGAAAAGGTAACTAACATTCACGGTTCACCTAATTCACTTTCGAGAATCCACTTCCTTTATTTGTTCTAACTGTTCTTTCTTCTTCCTTTGAGGGGGTTTTTAAGAAGCAAGTGAGTCGTGAAACGTTCGATTTCGCCCTTCGGAAGCCACAACAAGGTGCAAGAGACTTTCATTCATACGTGAACACCGTGGAAGACAAAGGAATAGCTTGGCGTCACGTGAAGGAAACGAAACATGTGTGGATCAGCTCATGCGTAAACTTTCAATAATTCCACGAAAGTAGTAAAATTTTGTGGTACCTTATTGATTGACTATTGTACAGTCTAGAACAGTGGTGCCTAACCCGTAATCCGCAGACCACTGGTGGTTCGTGAGAGGGTATGAAGTAGTCCGTGGATCTTGTCTCATCAACAAAATATATTTTTAAGTAGTTTTAAAAAGACAAAGGTGGACGCTATGCACTTTCTGCCTGTCACTCGGATTCGAACCGAGGACCTTCTTCATGATACGCCGATACTCTTCCAGAAATGCTAAATTTATCATTCAAGCCCAAGTGGGAGTTTCGGGTATATGACGTGACCCCCACGTGCCTTCATAAATCACTTCCAATAAATATCGACAATTACAACCAAGACTTGCCGGGAATCAAACCCACATCCTTAGGCACCGCAATCCAGAGCCTTATCCGTTAAACTACCAGAGCGATCAGAAGAAGTTACAAACAAAAGAAATTTTGAAAAGGGGTACCAAAATAAGGATAAGTAAGTTAATTGAGTTGTAATAACTCGGTTTCCGTTTACTTAATCGACATAAAATAATGGGGAAAACCATCCTCTGAACAACTATTTTAAGTTTGTCAGAGCGCTGTGTTTAGATGGCTTTAATAGAAGCTGAGATTAGAAATATTAAATCACACTGATCATTTTTGAAAATGTACGATTACTTAAATTTGAGTATGTCATCGCTTTTTTACGATGATATTGTACTAGAAGAAAAACGAGTAGGTTTAGAAACTAATTTTTAAGTACCCTTTTTTCAGTTAAACTTCGATTTTATGCTCCTGCAGTTGTCTACAAAGTTTCGTGCCGTTGGGTCAACAGATAAAATTTTAAAATGTTTTTTTGTGTTTAGTGTGTAAAAGTAGATTAAAAATAATTCTTATTTATATAGTCATATTTTTCTAGTCAATTTATAGCTATAATTTATTTCAAATGTGATTTGTACACTTTCCCCTGTACTTATTGTTAATGAACTTCTAATTCCATAACCTAAAACTATCAGAAAATTAGGCTGGGCACAAAAATGTGAACATTATGTACCAAGGGACTCATGCTAATTTAGTGTCCAGGGACAAAAATTAAGTGTCAATTTGTATATAATTTTATATTAATTTATCTCAAGCGTTTGATTTACGTTTAATAGCTTTGTTAGTATTACTGGGCATAATGACTAAATAATTATTGTAATTAAAGCTTGTTATGTAAAAATAAAATAAAAGTTTTGATTCTTTATTTCGGGTTTTAGTTGATACAAAGCATGTCATAGCACTAATAAAACTGTTACTTTATAATAGTGACTAGAGCAATAAACTTCTTGGCGCGTATATTTGTAAGAAAAACTGGCCGAGAGATAAATATCGTCTTTTTTACTCTTAAAATACAGTGTGTACCATGAAGGATGGCGTCCCTGGGCAAGATGAGTCGTAATATCAATAGATGCTTGGAATGGATTTTCTATTTTAATTCCGCGGGAAAACTATTTGTCCAATCTTTTTGATTAAAATACAATAAATGTACTCAAAAAATTATATTTAACAAACTATATAGTACATTTCACCATTTAAATTTATTTAAGACAAAACAGAAAAAGAAATATTTTTTGTCCCTAGGTACGTAAGTCTGCCCTACTTAAATATATTTATTTGCAAAAAATAAAACAAAAGTTTGTATTTTTAAACACTTTAAATCCTATGGCGGTGTTGAACGATGGAAGTCATCCATGGATTTTCAGTTTTTATAACATTGCATGTAAACTATGAACTCACAAAAATATTCGAAGTCGTGATATTTTTAAAATCTAAATAGTTGGGGTGTTTCTTGGATGCTAAATCAATTAAAATAATGAAAATTTAAATAAATATATAATATACATGCATTGGGCATGTAAAGTAAACTAAATTACAGAGAAAACAACTTTACAATTTTGCCCTCTTTTTACCGCTCAATTATAATTTTGGAAATACACTTATTTATTTTACTGGTAAAGAAATAAATCAGAAGGATTTTGTACCACAGCCAGCATGCCCATGCGATAATTGGCGCATGTGCACGCTAGTTGTGGTACCTTTCCACACACAATCTGTTTGCAAACCTTTTATGGGCAACAACAACAAAAAATCAAACAAGCTTAACGATCTGATCATAGATAGCAGCATTCACAACGGTTTGTTAAAAAAACGTTATAACGGACTATTTTAAAAACATTAAACAAATATTTGAATATTTCCGAGATGAAACTACGATTTGTTCCTGGCCCATGAAATTCTCTTTCTTTTGATATCGCATGTGTAAAAGATTCGTTGCGGCTAAGGGCCGTAAAAGGAAGGGATATCTTTACTACAGAAATAATATATATGATTATTGATTTACTACCTGAATATATAATAGATTAAAAAAATAAAATAAAGTCACAACAGATATCAAGAAATATATATTCTAATGCATATTGATTTTATAAACCCTACCATTTCAAATTCAAACGAATATTTCAGATTGTATTTCGTCGTTTTTAAATAGCGCTATTTATATCCAACCTTTTTGTTAGATCTTCCTTTTGTTTACTCTTTTAGCGCTTTATTATTCTACGGTGTCTTGATTCCTTTCAAGAAAACGAAAGTCAAAAGTTTTTATAGACCTGTATGCTATTATCTTTTCCAGTCATTGAACAATTGATTGCGGTATTTATTTTTATTCGTGAAGTTTACAATAAGGTCATAGTGAGAAGTGAAAGTAAAATACTGTTTTCTCATAGGCGCATTTAAATAAAGAAAACCAAAAGTAATTTGTTTAAAAAATTGAAATCGTTTTTTATATTTCTGATATTTTTTCGCAGTTGGAAGACCAAACAATAAAGGATATTTTTCATTCTCTTATATTTTTGACATAATGCAATGCGAAATAAACAATGCTGAGATTTACCAAATTGTCTGAAAAATATTTAAGAATATTGTTTATTTTTCTACAATACTCTAATAGATTCCAAAATATTTTTTTAATAGAAAGTTAAACTATTATAATGATATAATTCTGTCGAAATAAGCATGGAATTATTTAGTGGATACAATAGCCAAGTTTGTTTTGATCAGCAAGGGTTCTAAGTCAAAATCTCCCTCCTCACTTTGAATCTCAAACCGAGTTGCATCCATCATGCAAGCGGTATGTTATCAACCTGTCAAAAAACGATGGAAATTACATCGGAAACTCAAAGGAGAAATTCTCTAACTATCTCCAGAATGGTCAACAACGGAACTGAAATTATTTTTCAGAATGGTTTTCTCTAACTACTATTTTGAAGATTTCAATCCGCCGCGAAAATACTCCAGAGATATTTCTATTGTCTTTAAAACAAGGCTGGGTTACGTGGAATAGGGAAAAGCGACCTAAAAGAAAGCATGCAATATCGAGTTCAAAAGTTTGCCTTATTAGTATTGTCAGCTTGGGTAAGTAATTGGGATGCGGCTGCTATTGACCGATGTAAATTACTGCTTATGAATGAGGAGGCAGCAGACATATTTTGACGGTCATGGAAATTAAAATCGTAGACGAGCCATAATTTATGTTTGCTTTCAGCAGTAAGTGAAGGCATTCAGACTGCTTCCTGATTCAGAAATTATCTTTGCTTTCGATGGGACACCAAAATAATTTCATTTTTTTTGTGCGTTTGTATTTTGCTTGATTACATTTAAATAATGTAATCAAGCAAGTGGTAAACAAAGAACGTATGAAAACAAACTTATGGATAAATAGTAACAACAAGCTGAAATTTGTTCTTTTTCCTGTGCAACTCATAATTTATTCAGAGTTGTTTAAGAGAAAAGACACAAGTCAAACCACTTTCGACGTTGGCCTTTTTTCAATAATAGTAAGGGTTTATGCACAGAAAAATGTAAGTGTAATAATAAATACAGATTCAATGAGAATGTCGAGTACTATTTCATTCTAAATTAAATATTTACATACATTAAAAAAATATATGATAATATATTTCAGAAATCGGATATCAGGTTTGGAAATTAACGTGTGGAAAATGAATAACGCACCTTTAGACAAATCGAATGCATAATTTAATGAGTTATATTGGCACTTACTTGGATGTGAAATTTCTTTTAACGAAATTAGATTAAATTGGAAAAAATAATATTCTGGTAATGATAGAACACTTTTCTCCACATACTATCCAATAATTTCTATAAACCTCTTATGACTTTATATGACGAATGTCGAAAAGTCCAATCTTGGTAGGGTTAATACATTTCTGTAAAAAAAATACAGCTATTTTTGGCGAAAATGGCGTCAAAAATAAGACATTTGTGTTAAATGTTCATTAGATGATGGGCGCATTACCCAGAATGCACTAGGCAAATTTTTTGCCGAACGCCATTGTTTATATTATTCTTTTCTAACTTAAAGCTAATCTTTATTCATTTTTAGTTAGTGAAATTGAAGTGAAAAACATTGAAAATATAGAATTAAATATGTGTTCGAAGAACAAAGAAATTATCCATATACAGAATTTGTTTATTTAACGAACGTTTGGTGTTCTGAACGAAAAGTAATTCTTAGAATATTTAACTCCAGTATCACAGGCAAGTTAATTTGTTCGTATTTATTGAAATGACTTTTTAATTTAATAACATGACTGTATTTATGAATCTATGTGATAAGCAAACGCTTCTATTTTTTAATTATCGTTTGACTATGTTCTTGTGTTTAACGAAAATAATGTTTTTGTTAAACTGTTGTTTTTATTATATTTGTGTTCGACATTATTAAATGGATGTAATTTTAAACCTAAAATTCTTTTGTTGCACATTTAAAGATCTCGTATTTCAACTCAGATTTAATGAGATTACTGGTTATAATTAAGATTATGTACGTATAATTTAAGTTTTTAAAGTTAATCTTTGTTTTTTGTAAAGTAGAATTAGTTATATTATAAATGGAATTTAAATTAACTTTTAGCGTAATGTTTATCACTCTAATCTTGCGTTAAAAATACTAGTGATCTCGAACCAAAATTTAAAAGATTAAGTGACAAAAGTATTCTGACGTATTTATTCCATCTAAATAAAAGTAAAAATTTTATTGAATTACATAATACGTGTTAATTTAAAATGGAACATGCTTTTTTTTAAGTAGGATATCTATACTTTGTTATGATTGTTCTAAAAACATCTTTTGAAAATTTGTAACTTGAAAATGTATTGAAAACTTTTTTTTAAGCCGTTCATCGACTTTGAAAGAATAAATTGCGATAAACTTTTAACTAAAAATTACAAAATTCCTTACTGAAAAAAGATTATCTAATATACATGTTTCAATAAATGTAAGATGACGGAAAGTTTGATTTTTTTTTTAAATAAGAAGTATTATTTTAAATGATTTGAAATTTTTCTTATTTTAACTTATAAACAAATTATAATTAATGTTGGGTTAAAAATAAATTTTTTTATTATAAAATATATAAAAATGATAGCTGCAAAAATAAATAGTATTGTTGATGTTTTCCGAAAAAAATAAACTGAGTGGACATTTCGGATGACGTCGCAGATGCCTGCGCAGGATCACACACTTGTCAGTTTTGTGTGATAAATATTTTCTTCGTGTTTAGCATGTCCTTTTTTTAATATTTTGCCGTTTTTTTTGTTTTTTTAAAAACTTTATTCAATCTAATAGATATTTTTTCAAGGAGGACATTTCCGATTGGAACATAGAAGAAATGTTCCCTTTAAAAATAAGCTCATTATTAGATCGTCAATTAAAATTTTTATTTTTAATTTAATTGTATACTAAATTTAATTAATTTGATTCAGGTTCCGCATCATTTCAAAATTTTATCATGTATTATTTTAAAAAGGATATGTAGTTGAATTTTATTTTGGACTGCAAAATTCAATTTTGTTCCGGCATACCAAGAATTTCTCTCAAAATTTGGTATTTGGTACCGTAGTGAAACAAATATAAATATTTTAGTTGACAAAGTTTGAAGTTCTTATTAAGTTTTTGTATTAAAAATAGAACCCTCAGAATCGCCCATAAAAAAAAATTGTTCGTCGCCAAAATAATTTTTGCTTGTGTCACAGAAATTTCTTGAACCGCCTCTGAAATTAAAGATTTGTTTCAGAATTGTAGACCGCATACAATATTAATTATAACATATATATTTTAAATTAATTTCGACTATTATACTCGCCCGTGTTATTACAGTAATTGTTATTTGTAAATTATTCACCGATGAATTGTGGTAGAAGTATTGAGAGTTGGTATGAAATAAAGTAATCTTTCATTTTCTTTTAGTATAAAGCGTTAAATTACTTGATTCATTAAAACTTAAATGAAATTTAAATATACTTCATAGTATTTTTATAATATTGTAGAATATTAGAAACGTTTGAAAACAATAATCATCATCTAAATTTAAAGTTCAAAATTTGTGACTTAAATATTCCTTTTCAATAAATTAGAATAACTCACTAATGAAAACATAATTCAGTCCCTTCTTAGTAGGACTATTTTTATACTGAATTCTAATTGTCGTAGGTCTCTATCGGGTCTGCCCTTCGAAGTCTCCGTCCGTCCTTTCCTATCCTTTGTTTGGCATGTACGGTCTCACCGAAAGTATGACATACGAAGTCGACTAAGAAGGGTTTAATAAAAATTGTCAACTTAAAAAAGTCTGCTTATAAATACCCAATTTTAGAGGGATTGAAAAATATAGGCTATTTTACTGTCAGTTGCCTATTATTATTTTTTTTAAATTTAAAAATGACCCAGGTGCAATAAGAGCCCTGTGTCGGTAAAAAAAATAGAGAACCATTATTTCAATGTTCTCAAACAATATCTATTATTACTATTCCTGAGTATTTTGAGACTTTTGTATTATTCGAAAGAAGTAAAAATCCTAATAAAAATGGTGATGGATGCTTAGAAAAATAAAATAAGAACCAGCTTGTAAGATAATAGTTGAGAATTCCAAGGAAAGTACTAATAGATAAGGAATTTCGATGCTTGAAATAAACAGAAAAATTGAGATGCAATCATACAGATTATTTCTTTTCGAAATCACACACAGAAAAGAAGTTTTGAGTGAGGGTTAGTGAGTACTTTTGGATGATAACAAACAGACCGATCGGAACTGTAAACAAGTTTTATATAAGAAAAAAAATGGAAAATAGCATAAGATGAAAGTGCACAGTGTTTATTTCGTAAAATATAACAAAATGAGCGCATTTTTCCCCCCTGTTCTGAAATTACCGGGCGTAGCAGAAAGTTTTCGAAAATAAAACTCAACTAGAAAAATGGGCAAGGTACCTGTTTATGTTCGCTTTTTACCATTTTAATTTTAAATTCCTAAAAGAATATTTTTTTGAACTTGAAAGCATGATGAAACGGCGCTCTTTTTAAATTCAGATTGAATAGATAAATCAGAATTATTTTGATTTTCACTGCTTAAGCCATACGTAAGTCTTACAAACGTATAAATCGATAATAAATGGGTGTTAATATATGCAAATGCACTGTTTAAAATACCGGTGTTATACGTACATTTTACATGCACATTATTAGTAAACAACTGTGTGTAATTATGAATAAGTGTGTTTTAATTTTACGTCATTTGATAGTAAAGAAATGCGTGAACTATATGCATTATATATGTGTTTTAAATGCGCATCACTTTATAACCAAACGAAAGTGTTTTTTAAACAAACAGATGCGTGTCAATTTTTGTAAACAAATATATAATTTATTCGTAAATAAATGTATAGTAGCTTCTTAATAAACAAATGCGTGTTATTTATCAGTGAATAAATTCGTGTTATTTATCAGTGAATAAATTCGTGATATTTATCATTGAATGACTGCGTGTTTTTTATTATTAACAAATGCTCGTCTTTTAACAGTAAACAAACGCAACGATTTATTAGTAAACAAAAGCGTATTCTTTATAAGTAAACAACTGCGTATTATTTATTAGCAGATAAAGAGTTTTCGAATATGAAATTTTACGTATAACAGGATTTAATTTCAAATGCTCGTCACTCAGTAATACTAAATAATAGCGGATAAAGTAATTGTTGTTTATTAATACAGAAATGCGTTTTTACGTTATTGATTGATACAATAGAGATATATGTTTCTGACATGCTAATTATTTATAAAAAAAACTATTCAAGTATGCATGTTATATATTATTACACTGTGGCCCGGCCGGCACCTGTACGAGGAACAGGTATGGGATGTAAGACCGGAAATTCGAAAGGCCGTCTCACTCACCGTTGGGTACCGCGTCCCCCACCACCAGGAAGGAGCAGCTGAGGATGCTGAACCAGATGAAGTGTGCCATCCAGAACGGTCGTTGAACGAACTCTAACTGATGATGAAGCGGATGGAAGCAGGGACTCTTATCCCATGGGCTCGCTCTTCTCTCTCTCCTCTTCTTCTCACCACGGATGCTCCTTTCGCTACACACAACAAACCGAAGGCGGTTTCGCGACACACTTGCTGCTTTTATAGGCAGGGTCAATTGGGATGTGCGGATATGCACCGGCGACTCGGCTGCCAGGAGATCGGAATGCCGAGCACTCGATGCACACGGTCTATGGGTGTGGACGGGAAGAGGGGATTACACGGGGATTTCGGAGAAAGTGTCTGAATTTTCTGAAATTGGAATATTTGGTGTGTTTTTCTTTGGGGGGGGGGGGTACTGAAAAATTGTGTTCATCTCATATCAAGGATTGGGCAGTCATGGTTTAAACTCGTAATGGCTTAATTGGGCAGTTGTGGTTTAGTTGGGCAATCGTGGTTTAATTGGGTAATTATGGCTTAATTGGGAGCCGTAAATTAAAAATATGGCTAGTTGTAAATTTCAAATGTCAGTCGTGAAAAACGACTTTTTTATAGTGTAATCCAGCGGTTCCTAGTTAAATTTAATCCATGGTCCCGTAGATAAAACTAAAAAAGGACCGAAACCCTTTTTTTCAAAAAAAAAAAAAAAATCCGAAACTAATTTTATACTTTCTTTTAACTTTACTGGGTTTACTAAGAATATGGACTTACTTAAACAAATATATAGAATAGATAACACCGCAATCAGAAGTTTAATTTACTTTTCGTCTTTTACTGGTTATTTGTACTTTTAACATTCATTTAAATTCATGAAAATATTATAATAGCCACTTGAGTTAGTTACTGCACAGATTTTGGAACTATATGAGATGAGTGAAATCTTTCGTTTTGGTTCATAATCTCGTCCAATTTAGCTTGATATTTTCATTCTTAAATATTTAGTCCGTAATATTTAGTCCTTTGCAATATTTGTTTATTATGTAATAGTAGGTAGAAATGATTTATTTATTAAGTTGTGCAAAAAGGATCAAATACCCCAAAGTTTCCTTGTCCACTTGTTTTTGGTCACTTTAGATAATTAACCAAAATTCAATTAGTTCCTTATCTAAAAAAATATTTTTCATCGTGAATAAAATATTTTTCAATGCATTTTAATATTTTTTTTATTTGTGATTCTACGGAGCTCCTTTTGGGAACCACTGATGTAATCTACCTTTTATGAAATCATAGCAATTTTTTACCATACCTTATTAAATGTTATAAAACAAATCTCAGTTAATTCTTGAATGGAATAAAATTACTGGCGAAGTGTAAAGTGGCGAAGTGTATTCACCATGTAAAAATTTAAACTGTGTTTGATATAAAGATTTTTAAATCTAGTTAAATCAAAAAATATAGTAGAAAAAATATAAATATTTCTTAAAACATAAAACTATCTGTGTTTGAAAATTGTGCTTTTAAATTGCTGACTTAAAATTTGTGATCACAATTGGGCAGACATATATTTTCTGAGGAAATGGATATTCGCAAAATTTGTTTAGAATAGGTCCTGCTTTATATCTCACTAGTTTATTTTTAAGTCGAGACACATTTTAATACAAGGAGATTCAGATATTCAACTGTAAAATAATATGTAGATGTTCCTTCCATATGAAAAAACGTACAATAAATTTGAAAATTTTAGTCGTACTTAAGCTATCTTTTCCACTTATAATAATTGATGCAAGTAATTATATTTCAAGTTCGGAATGAGGACACCTCAAGTCCGAAAGAAAAACCATATGACAGAGAAGTGCAATAGCACGTGACATTAATATCCATATTTTTTCCAAAATGCATTTGATGCATTTTTACTCAGTGCTGAAAGGTTGAAATGATCTGGCCAGATTGCTATGGAAGATAAGAAAGGTTAAGTACATACAAGAAGTCCTAAAGTTCTGTTAATTGTGAATCGGTTATTTGAGATTGCAATATTTTTCTCCTTTTGAATATAAATACTTACTTGTTATTAAACTAGTATAAAAAGTTTAAAAAAACTGAGAAAGAAATCCGAAGTATGCAAAATAAAATATTAGAATATTTTTATATTATGTCATTCTAAGTTAAATACTTATGACAAAATCTCCGCCTCTCTCAACAGTTCTTTGTTTTTTTAGAAGATGTTCAATTCCAAGGTACTTTAATATTATGAGGCAAAGTCATTAATTGAGGATTTTAAGGATTGACTGGTATATGAATTTTGAAACAATATCATAGGAGAAATAGAAAAAAAATGTTTGTAGCGATTTGTATTTGTTTAAAGGTACATTTCGAAATATTATTAAAGGACAATCTTAAAGTTTAGAAACACAAATGTTTCTCAAAAGATCCTAACAAAAAACTCTTCAAAAATATTTTTATTTTCTTTCAAATGTTTGCTGTCCAACTATTGTTTACGAGAAAAAGTTCGTTTCATGCATTGGTGCACTCCCAAAGTTTTCAATTCGATATATTTTAAAAATAGGACTGAATAGACATAATAACCTAGTGTATAGGCTCCTCTCTTGAAATCTATAAGACTTAAACTATATATAATCATTGCGACTTTTGTAAAATATACATTTATGTTAATAATATACCAAAAGAGAGGGAGAGATAAATTATTAATATACCTATCCACACATTGTAAAATTAATCATTTAGTCGTGTAGACAATCAAATTTATATATTAATCAAAATTATTCACTTCCACTTTTATTAATTTTACAATGACATATTATTCCATTTAAGATTCCTAAGTACATGACAGTAAATTCTATTTAAGAACATCTTTGTATTCACTTGAAACATTTGCGATTTAAAGAAAATAGTTGCACAGAAAAAAATAATTGGCAAATGTTTCGTTATCGAAAAGTACATCTTTCGAGTTTTGTCAATGTTTTGTAAAGAAACTGCGAACGGGATTCAAAAGCTGACTTACTCTCATCAGTCTGTTACTCTACAGATGGGCTACCGAGATCGTGAGAAAGTAGAGGAAATGACACATGTCTTATTAAAAGATTTATTTGGCTTCTTTTATCATTGATTTTTTTATTATATATAAATTGTATTATAAATTGTTGAAATAAAGGTTTTTAATTATCGCAGAATTAATAAAACATAATTTTCAATAGTTTAGTTTATATATTTCTGGAAGATTATTTTTAATTTACGGAATTATTTAAGCATAACACACGAATGTAGCCGTAACTTTTTTACTTCAAGGTAAATAGTAGAATACTTTTGCTTATCTGTCGAAAATTGAAAAAAGTTGTGTTGTAGTCCGGCTCCGATTAATTAGCGGATGGATAACACTCCTTTAACCTGGTTTCAACGAATCAGCAAACGAGTTTGAGTAAATGGATCAATTGTTTTACGTAAAACTTATAAATAATATGACGTCACAACGGCGATACAATATGATTAAATGGTTGTTAAGAGGCGAGGGAAAAATCAAAATTATATAGTGTTTTTCACTGTAAGAGATTTTAATAAATATTTTCAAAACGTGTCTTTCGAAAAAAATAATTCAATGTTTATTATTTCATAAAGAAATCTCTTTGGAAATTTCCCAATGCTTTAGAATTGAAAAATGTTTCAAAAGGAGTAGGTCCATGCAACTGAAACTTATTTGTATTGCTGGAAAAACTGACGATACAAGGGCGCAAAAATACGACTGTAACATTTAGAAGGTTAAGAAAGCAAATAAATAGCAAATACAAGAAAATAAAAAGATTACATATCTTGAATAGGTCAGTAACATAAATTTTTTCATAGTGTCTGTTAATTTTTAATTTTGGGGTATCCTTCTATTAAAAATCCATTTTCGATATTATATAAAATTGAATATTCTTAGAATAAATTTAGTCAAAAGTTATGATACATAAATTGTTTTTCGCGAAATTTTTTATCAGAAGCATAGTTTAACTAAATAATTTATTTAAAAGTAATTTGCCTGAAAATCTTATTTTTATATATTTATTTAAATTACATTTGTCCTAACTTCCTCAAATCTGATTTGCGTTAAAAAGTCTAGAATATAATCAGATGAATAAATGTACATAACAATTAAATTGAAAGTGATGCTTATAAGCAACAAACTCAAAGAGTCAATAAGTAGCTGGTGGAAATATTTCAAAATTGCTCAAGATATTGACGAAAAATTGAGTTTTATTCATCCCTTCGTTAAATTATAAAGTAATGTTTTTCACATTTGTACTTTTTAGTATTTCTAAATTTCAAGAAGCTAAACTGTTTAAAATAGGTGCTTCAAAATAAGTAAAATGTGCTCAATTTTTAATTACATTCGATGCTTATCATGGCTCTGAATATATAAGTTTTAATTTTGAAAAAGTCATGTACTGAAAAATGAGTACAATGGGTAAAATTGTGTAAATGCTTGTCAACATTAGCTGTTTTTTACCTAATATTTTGTAAATTTGTCATTAATATATAATATAACATAAATAATTTTCGATCAATAGGCATACAGAAATTTCAAATACATACAAAATTACAATCAAGTCTTATCGGGAATCGAACCCTGATCGCCAGCACCGCAGTCCAGTGACTTACCAGTTCTACTACCATGGCTTACAATAAGAAGAAATGTAAAAAAAGGTATGCCAAAAGAATGGGAAGTAAGATAATTGAGTTGTAATAACTTAATTTCTATTTAAATAATCGACTTCAAATAAAAAGAAAAACTTTTTTTTAAAATTAATATTTTAAATTTGCTCATTTGCTAGCAATTACACTTAAAGAAAAAATATTAGGTTTAGATATTCATATTTTAAGTACCTTTTTTACATTGTAGAAGGTACGCTCAACAAATAAGTATTTTGATAATAGCGTTATTTTAATATCGTTCTGCATAGTTTACATTATAAAACCAGAAGTAAAAGTTATGTGTTAATGTAACAGTAGTTCGTTAATAGGAAAAGCAAAGCCCTTTCTGCCTTTACATAACTCACATAATTAGGGAGTCATAGAGCTGTCAAATAGAGATTTGTTCTACTTTTTTTGACAGACAAGCTGCTAAAACACTGTTGTTGTATGATTCCCTTATGTCCCTTGTGTCATAAAAGTGCCATTACTAACGAATTGAATTAGCGTATTCGTATTCTTATTTTGAATAATGTACCATGAAATGTCTAAATCGTTAATTACTACTTTCAGTGTAGGAACTTTACATTCGTCATTGTTGTATTAACTAGAACGGAAAAAAGCGCTGTAATGTCAAGGGAAAAGTATGGCCATTTTTCAAATTATTTAATTAATTGAAGTTACATTTTATTTCATAATGAAATTATTTTTTTTACATGTATTTTAGGATATAACGCTTTTCTAAATATGGAATAAAATTTCGACACAAGTAGTAATAGTACGTTAAAGACAAGTAGTTTTGAAGTCGCTTTATATTATATTAAGAAAATATACTTACTTTAAAGATGATTGTAAAAACTAAATTAAGTTTAATGTGTTATTTTATCGATGACATGTGGTGTTGGTTGGTGGAAATAACGTCGTACTAGAGTTACACTGTGGGATATCTTAGATCATTCATGATCGACCACGACAGATTTAACGAGCATCAGTCCTCGGGATTATTTTTGGTGATTGAAAGAAAAATATATTTGACAACCCTCCGATTACCAGATCGCTATACATATATGCGGCGTATCGAACATGCGGTGCCGAGTCCGAGCCAATAAGTCCTGAGCCACGCCGGCTCGTAGTGTTGCTCAGCGGTGTAATTATCATAAACTATTTTTAAAATAATATTTTAGTTAGCCCAAATAGTTTTTATTTGATTTAATATTGTTTTCCACATATCAAATGTAGCCAATTTACGATAGCCTAAATAAATAATATATATATATATATATATATATATATATATATATATATATATATATATATATATATATATATATATATATATATATATATATATATATATATATATATATATATATATATATATATATATATATATATATATATATATATATATATATATATATATATATATATATATATATATATTATCGATGTATGTATAATATATAATATTGAATGTGATATTTTACTGGCTGTTCTTTATGAACACCTCAAGTATTGTTAAACTTGTTATGCTCACCTATATTCATACCAGATTGAGATCCCCTCTGTAAATTATAACCTTGAAATCACAGCTATGAAATGACCCATTCTACAGGTTGTGATTTTGGAACCAGGATTTATCATTGTTCAAACAATAATCGATTGACTTCCTGAATCATTTGTATTCTATGGACACGTTTAGCAAGCGCAAAGGTGTTATTACACTATAACACAAAATAACGGGACGATGTTCTCCATTCATTGTGTACTCCAATGGTTCTCAACCTGTGGTACACGTATCCTTGGAAATACGTGGCGGTCAGGTTGGAAGTACGCGAAATTAATAATAATAATGACGGAAAACATCTTAGTAAAACTTAAAATAATGCCATATAAATCACCAATTTGAGTTGTTTGATGGTTTGCAAGCTAATCTAAGAACATTACAGCCTAATAAAAACATTTTTTTTTGCGTAGGAATGGGTGTGAAGTCAAGGGCAGATCAGTCGCACAGGGTAGTTTGTAGTTTGGGGCAGGGGGGGGGGGGGGGTAGTTAGCAACCTCAAACTCTTCTAAATGTTGGGAATTTTAAGTTTTAAAAATACCTGATATGGGAAAATTTATGCCTGTAGAAAACTAATATTTTTATTAAATGAAAGCGAAAACACTAAGATTACCGAGGGAAGATTATAAATTGTTCAACTTTCCTTTACTCGCAAGGTTAAACTTAAATTCGTGAGTTCGATTTTGCAGTTCACTGCATACTTATCATCGATATGACGCTGAAATTATTCCCATGCATGGCTTAATTTCAAATAATGGGAGCAGAGGGGACAGGAACATTAAGTTTAAATTAAGTTACCTGTTTAATTAATGGTACTGTACATGTATTTTATTATTAGGTTTAAAAATAAATACAGGCAAAAAAAATTCCCTCCATAACAAAAAATTTCTCTCCAAATCAAATTTTGAAATTTAATATTAATTTAAATAAAAATTATTTCAGCCAGTAATTCACCTTACGAAGCTTTGTAAACCTTTTAGAATAAAAATGATTTGAATTTTTTTTAATTTTTTTCCCTTTAAAAATATTATTACCATTTTTTGTGGATGAGCAATTATAATTTTACATGCATTTTTTATATATTTTATAGAGGTAACGTAATTTTCTAATTGTAATATACTCAATCTACTATACTAAAAAAATATTTCTGAAATTTAACTTTAAATTCTACAGTTAAATATTCTGAAAAACGGAAAGTGCATTAATTGCAATGTTCCCTTCGCCACTACAAAATATTGAAGATTTACTTTTAAATTTTATAAAAAAAGTGCAAAGAAGTTTTATTAAAAAAAAACCAGTGTAGCATAAAAGTATAACTCATTTTGAATCAGATACCACATGCTTTTTTATTCAACTCCAAAATTCTTGTTTAAGAAGATAGGACTTAAATTTCATCGAATGACCTTTAAGTTAAATGGAATTTACATTAAACACAAAAAAAATTGCGTCATACACTGTTTTGTAAAAACGTACCAATTTTGATTTTGAAAAAGTTTGTATATAATGGAAGGTGTTGGACGTTTTAATTTTTAAATTTTCTATACCTCATTTTTGTTTTTAAATTAAAGTTAAATTTACAACTAATAGGTTTATACCAGATTTTTTTTTCAAAATTGAATTTTAATTTAAAATACCTATTTACTAGCAACTTTTCGGAAATTACAAGATTTTGGATCAAAGGAACAAACAATATGTCCTTGTTTTTTTAGTTTTTTTAAGCAGTTGGTGTTATATCTTTGATCAATAATGGAAAAATATTAAAATTATATTAAATCTTTATTAAATTTGTATACTGAACAAAAAATATGAATACAAATGCATATTTTTATATAATAGTTCAGCAGTTACTGATGTAGGAAGCAGTTTCATTATACTATCGTCATGCTCAATGTTATAGACATGGTCGACCTTTCGTATAAATTTATGAATTTTACCATTTGTCACTTCAAATATTTAATTATCGCCGGTCAAAAGTCCAAGAGCCGCCTGCCTACAAAGTAGGCAAGGTAATCACCATACATTACCCCATGAATGGGCCATCGTGCTTGATTCAACAAATACAACTCCCGCCCTTCGTCGTAAGGCACTGTAACAAGATGTGATTAATGAATACCTAATTATCCGAAAACCAGAAAATCCGGAAACGGAAAGTGTGTGGGGAAGACGATTCGATTTCGACCTCGAGCTTGAAAATGGCCGATGCACTCGATTCCGGAGTGGTTGCCAACCACGTGTTAGGAATTCTGCACGAGACACCCAGAGGATGTGGCACGTGCCCCGAGTAACAATTGGGCGGGTCGACTGCCAAGTGGTGCAAGTCAAAAAACGGAGTTCCGAGATAAAAGGGTTTGAAGTCTTCAACTCGTCTTGGCTATAATGTTAAGTAGAATGACTTCCAACCCAATATTTAACAATCTATTGAACTAAGAGCCACACCATTTGTCTAAATGATAGATCTAGATGCCTTGTAGTGGAAAATGGTGTTAGTTTATTTTCGGATTTTTGTGGCTTACGCCGTTTGCCAGCCCTAGTTTGCGACAAGAAACATTCTCTCCTGCCAGAGACAGGTGTCGAACAGCCGGCAAGACATCTCCCGAAACTCGGAGACGGTTGAACAGTCAGCGAAAGGAGCAGTGACCTGCCAAGCAATAGATTCTGAAATAAAAATGTGTTTTGTGGACATTTTATTTCGTTCGGCAACCGGTTATGGTGATGAGACGCTCCTTCTGTCCGTGCCTTCGGGATTGAATTTACATCGAAGTGGATCATAAATCGAAGTTTTATGTGTGCAACTTTCGTTGGCTTCGCAGCAAGGGGCGTCTGGTATTCGAGACCATTTTCTGTTTCGTTGAGGAGTTAGTGGAGTGTCACGCCTCCGCTACCAACTTTGTTGTGGCTGAAACGATTGGGAAGACATAATACAGTTCGTTAAAAAACAAACTTGGGACTCTTACACAATAAATATTTACCAAACTGATTCTTTCCGCTTTAAGATTAGCGAAATTTCTTTCTATTTGAAATTGATTTGCAAGATTTGAAAATCTTGGAAAGTTTAGACTAATTCGGCTGCTTTACAATAAAAATGAGAAAAATGTAATTCTAATGCTTCACACTTTTAGAAAGATGTCTACAAGTTTTTCATTTTTGAAATATTTCTGTTAAAATTATTTTATTATAAGTATTTTTTGCATTGTAAATATTTAATTTTACTTCAGAATTAATTTAGGTTTTACTTTTCGATATTGTTTTTTTCAAATCGGCTTTCTTTTTCTTCAAAAGTTCATTTTATTTTTGAAACTTCAGTTTTGAAACTTCTTAGACAATTTTTCTTTTTCTACTTTTGCTTGCTTTTCTCCACACCGTAGAAAATATATTTCCAGATTATCTGGTTTAATAAATGGCTTATAAAAGAAATGTTTTTCCGAAATGGTGGCACTCGTTACTAAAATTAAATGATTAAATAAATAATTCCTGATATTTTATAAAATATACACATGTATTAACATCTTGTCCTATATCCCAAGAATGGGGTCTTTATAAGTTGGTAAAATAATTACATATAATACAATGGGGAAAACTTATAGTATAATTTTCATGCCCGTATTTCTATTTCGAATAATTTTGACACCATAATTTAATTTTAACTCATCCGTAAAAGACCTATTAACTAGACAAATTAACATAAAACTTTAATAAAACACCAGCATAAAACCTTTATGAAATCTTCATTAAACCTACGTGTTGTTCCTAAACCCTTTATAAAACCTACACGGTTTTTAAAGTTTACGTATACAAAACATTTAAAAAACCAACATTTTCCCTGCAAAAATTTCAATGAGGAATATTTC
Source organism: Troglohyphantes excavatus (assembly GCA_963932185.1). Taxonomy (NCBI): domain Eukaryota; kingdom Metazoa; phylum Arthropoda; class Arachnida; order Araneae; family Linyphiidae; genus Troglohyphantes; species Troglohyphantes excavatus. The sequence continues at coordinate 45,860,023 of OZ010667.1, read as the reverse complement.
AGCATTAAACCTCTATAAAGCCTTAAATTTTGCAATTTCTATAACGCTTTGATTATTATCTTTCTGTAGATGTGGTAGAAGGCAACTGAGAAGCGAACAATCGAAACGTTTTTGTCACATTGAAGGCGATTTGTGGGAAACCTGAAACAGCTTTTCCTAAATACATTAACTCGCATACAGATTCCATTTTTCCAAATCAATTTCAATGGCTCAAAATGCGTTTTGTACTAATGAAGTAGTTTAATTCAATAGAAAATTAAGGCGAATTCGGTGGTGTATTAACTTTATCTTTTGAAAATATAGACAAAACGCGTTTTGATTGTTTGCATCTCTTATAACCACTAGGCTTGAGCGATGATAAGATTTTGCCATCGCGGTTAATCGCCTGCCAATAACCGATATTTCTAATATATCGATACTAGCATGCACATGCAATAATTATCGCATGAACATTCCCCCCCCCCCCTCTCCCCCACGTCCCATTCGTCGTAAGGCCGAAATATATTCACTTATTTCTTATAGGCAAAAGTTTAACGTTTCTGTTCATTCATAGGCGGCAGCATTATTAACAGTTTGTTTAAGAAAACACGTTTACATTAATTATTTTAAATGCATTAGAGAAAAAACGTTGATTATTATGAGATCAATGTACGATTCGTCACTATTCCTGAAAATTCTCTCTCTTTTGATACCTCATGTGTTCAAATTCATTGTTGAGTATAAGGGCCGTAAAAGGGATCTTTACTACAGAAATAATATATATGATGTTTTTATATATACATATTGTTGATAAAGCGATACTTCTGATCGATATTTTATGATTAGAATATGTTTTGTGGAATTAAGTAATCACGAAGATGTATACATTAAACATACGTTTCGGAACTGAATTGTTTTTCAAGTCAAGGAATATTACAATTTCCCCTTTATAATTAAAAATATAATTTGCCACTTTTGTTAAAACCTTACTACTCTTACACATCTTGATAGACAAAGGCAATTCTTCTGGAGTTGACCTTTCGTGTTCTTCTAGACTTCAGTTTTTCTGTACTTCCGAGTGTACTTTCGACTAATCGTCAAATCGAAAATTACAAAATCGAAATCGCGATGATTTTTACTAACAGAATTTTGATATATATCAAATCATCGCCCTAGTCTAATAATCACATCACGTAAATAATTAAAAATATTAAAGATATCGTAATAATAATATTAAAGATAGCTGTAATCGAATTTTAACGCTCGATGTGTTTATTGAATGGCAATTGCGTACTTGACTTGGCGTGTGAGTGCTACTTAAATTATATATTTCAAGCTATCAAAAAATTATAATTTTTATTTTACCGACCTATACAGTATGATAAATATCTTAAAAATAGGCACTTTTTACCCCAAATGGTTCTCTGCCTTTGTTTCTAGGGCATGAATTTCCCGCGATGGGTCATTTCAATACGTTTCTATGCATTTCGAAGAAAACAATACGTTACGGATGAACTGACAAGCGGTAAACAAAATCTTCTAACGATTGATCGATGTTATAAAGAGATTGTGATTTACGACTTCCATTTTTTTTTTATGTTTAAGGGTTCATTTGTATTGATAAATGTCTACCATATTCATTGAATCGAACGCGTATTTCTGTAACAACATGTGTTTGATAATTCAAATTTCAATATTAAAATAACTATTTATTAAATATTTAATGCTCATATTATATACATTAAAAGCATGCCTATTAATTGTATACGTATATTAAAATGTGTAGAAAAGGTAAATAGTAAAACATTTTATGTGACTTGAAGCAGTTCACTACAGTATTATCTAGTGCGTGTACAAACAGATGTTGTATTTTTTAATTCACATATTTCCTGATTGTTTTTTAATTTATAAAGTGATCTTGATTAGAATTATCAAAATAAAGAAAACTTGCCATTTCCCATTGATTGAAAAAATTAAAATTTTATTATTTATTATTTCTTCGTTTAAAAATATTTTATTTACAATTTAAATAGCATTTGTTGGAAAATTATTTAATTAAAAAAATTCGGAACGATAGAATTACTTTTAACCGACTTTTTTCACCCAGAAGAGAGGTTAGGATCTGTCCATAAATGATGTCACACCTTCTCTGTTTATTTTTGACCCACTCTTCCCCCTCTTATGTCACAAATTGTCACACTTCATCATACCCCCCTCTGTTACATGTCACGTTCTACTACGTAAATTAGAAATAAAGTTTCAAAAAGTATAATTTCCTTCATCGCGAAAATTCACGAGTTTTCCAACTGCAATTATATCTCAGTACATGTGTTTGCAATATCACTTCATAATCGATTCAAACTTGAAGCTAATCGGCTTATTTTCAAAAAATATTTGTTGTTATTTTGTTATTTGCAATGTTTTTTTAGGTAATGTGTAGAATCACCCCCCCCCCCCCTGTCGCAAAGTATCACATCTTCATGACCCCCCCCCCCCCATCGTTTTTTTTTAAACATCCATTGTGGGCGGCCCCTTATCGATTCGACCCTTATGATTTTTTAAATTAAAAGTACTAAAATTGACTCACATTAAAAATAATTGGTCCTATGCACGATCTGATATTATTATTAAACGTGAAGATATAAGCAGACCAATATGGAAGTATATTTTGCAAAATGGATTAATATGGAAGGAATTTTACCTTTTTCAAATTAAATGAATTTCTTTTTACAAATCCAAGTTTAGCTCTGTAAATCCTGTATTTTTAGTTATGAATATCGGCGACCATGATTTAAACTCAATATGCACTTTTAATCATTACTATTAAGTTTAGTGTAGTGATACTTACTATGAAAGCAGATATTAAATTTCTTACTTAAGAAAATATTTCGTTTTGTTAGATATTTTGCCAAATATCTAATTTCTATGTTTGTTTTCACTGAAAAAGAGTTTTAATTTATGTTAATTATTTAATTATGTTAATAATTTTTTTAATTATGTTAATAATTTATTTAATTATGTTAATAATTTATTTAATTATGTTAATAATTTATTTAATTATGTTAATAATTTATTTAATTATGTTAATAATTTATTTAATTATGTTAATAATTTATTTAATTATGTTAATAATTTCATTAATTATGTTAATAATTTATTTAATTATGTTAATAATTTCATTAATTATGTTAATAATTTATTTAATTATGTTAATAATTTATTTAATTATGTTAATAATTTATTTAATTATGTTAATAATTTATTTAATTATGTTAATAATTTATTTAATTATGTTAATAATTTATTTAATTATGTTAATAATTTATTTAATTATGTTAATAATTTATTTAATTATGTTAATAATTTATTTAATTATGTTAATAATTTATTTAATTATGTTAATAATTTATTTAATTATGTTAATAATTTATTTAATTATGTTAATAATTTATTTAATTAGATTAATTTGACCTTTGATGTTCAAAAACTATTGAAATTAAAAACAAAATTGTAGCACATATATTGCCTTTGAAAAATATGCAGATACCCCCCCCCCCCCCCCTTCTGGTTACTTCCCGGTTCAATGTGGACGTGGCTCTAAGATATTAATATTGGTAACCAAATTAAATTTCGGCAAATGGAGTCCTATAATGAACTGCGACTGTTCCAAATTCACTTGAACCTATAAAAATTTAAAAGTTTAGTTAATTCGATTTTGTTATGGTCACTATAAAATTAAAGTACAATTTTTCAAAGGTCATATAAAATGGGGGATAATAGCATACAGTAAGAACAATTCAAATGCACGCGGCAGTTGAAAGAATTGCTATTAAAATGATCATATTTGTAATTACTTTAAATGCAGACCTCATCAAAACAATATAAAATACTGGATAAAATCTAACAAAAATTACAATTAGTTATGGTCTATAGTTGTAAAGTATGTTAACTTATAACCCCCCCCCCCATCTCTGATCAATAACTATTTATGTAGGTCATCTATTCAATCCTGAAGTAATAGGTGTATCAATATGCATAATATGGATGAAATATATATGCATAATGTGTGCGTCATTGTGTATTAATTGCAGATGCACACGTTTAAGATGAACATATGAGATGAACTCACTGTAATATGAATATGAACTGAACCCAGTAACAAAGAGTTGTTGATTATTAAACGAGTAACGAGTTGTCGTCATTGTAGTAGTATTTTTTGTTTTTATTGAAGTCGAACTAGGGTTACACAATTGACTGCTGATGATAGTTCGGTCTCTCCCTTGAAGTCTCATCATTCTCAGAAACGGAAACATTGACACGCAACTTTAAACTACGTTCCAATGACGAAGATTACACACGAGTTTACTTACAAATTCCACACAACGACTATTCTAAGAGCATTTGGACCGCGTTATGCAACAACCAGCCAACCCGCACAATATTCATTCTGAGAAAAATGACTTTAAAGCAAACCACTCAATAGGAAAATCCATACTACAGCAATTCACTATGTGTGCAGTGGCGTCGGCGCTAGATGTCCATCATCGCTACTGATTTTTTTTTAACACAGAAAGTGAAACCTTGAGTTTCCATTTAAATTGAAAACGATATTTTTTTATTTTTAGGTTAACCGGTTGTTGTATAATACGGTCCATTTAAGCCTCGATAGGTTTATAAATCCCCTCTACTAACCCAATCTTTACTTTGAATTTACGGCTGGTCTCATTTGTCTGGGATCGAATTCAAGACCCTCTAACATTAAGTCCAGTCCCCAGTACTTTTTCCACTACATATGGAATAAAAATATAAAAAAATATTGATAATTTATTACTACATCGATCTATTTATGCGCCTTATGTTTCATTAATTTTTTCAATCTTTCTTCAACCGTTTGATTTTAGTCGAAAATACGAAATTCTCCAGTTAAATTATTTCTGATAGTGTTTTTATTCTTGCAACGTACTTTGTGTTTTATAAATATTAAAATTTAAATTGTAATCAGTCCGTGAATTTTTAGCATGTCACTAAAGGTTAGAACATTTGAGAAGCAAATATTCTTAACGTGTTTTGTCACATTATGGTGATTCGTCGGAAAACGCAAAAAACTCTTCCTAAATGCAGTGACTCATGTACAAATTACAATCCTTGCGAATTAATGCCAATGGGATAAAATGTTATTTGGACAAATAAACTAGATTAGTTCTGTAGAAAAGTCGTAGAAGAATGCAGCGATTGGATAATATCATTTTCAGATATTTTATACATAACGTTTTGAATTTTTTCCTCAATGATTTATCTTAATATTTCATAGACTTAGCCCCTGCAGTATTTACTAATAATAAATTAAAGAGGCATGTTGTATGAACATATTAAGTTTTATTTAATATAAATCCCATTTTCTTCTAAATGATGGAGTTAAGTGTCTGTCTGTTTGCTACATTTAAGCAGATACAGAGTTATGTTATACTTATAAGTTAAGTTCTATGTAGGAAGGACTATTTATAATAAAAGTTGACGGGAATAAAAAAGTAATGTTTGTTAGAAACTGATTTTTTTAACATAACCCCTTCATCCATTAACACAATAAAATTATTATTGCAAATTTTCTGAATTTTACCATTCTTTTTAATTCATTAAGGTTTTCGGTTCATTTTGGATAATTTTATTTATCTTAAAAAAATACAGTTTGTATTTCGCCTCATTTGAATACGCTCTCTTCAACAACAATCACAGCAATAATTTCTATCATAAAGAAAAAACTTCGAAAACCAGAAACATTCCAACCATTTGAAACAAAGCAATAACACACAAACGTTGCCTGTGTACTTCTTTACCCCGAAAATGAATGGAATTTGCTTAAAGAGAGCAAGGTCCCGTCTGTTGACATGCATGGGCTCTAAACTTTGTGTGCTTGTTGGTGCTTCACAGAAATCAGCTCTGTTGAGAATGCCACTTGTGGGCTCGTTTTTCATAAGGAATTTCGCGTTCTGTTATTACTTTTGTATACTTTCACTTTTACATCCGGTAACAAAGAATCTTTCGACTCAACAAAAATGACGATGTTATTGTGTTAGAATGCATATCCTATTTAGCCTACAGTGATATTTTTTTTATTTGGGTGTGTGCTAGACATTTAAATTTAAAAATGATAGTCTGAATATTTGTTTGATAAATATATAGAAAATATATTATATGTCGTAAAATGAATTGTTTGTATCATTTTTTAAAATTACATTTATGAACAATTGATAAGAATTTGATGTCATTAAAAATTTCTTTTGATAAACAAGATTTTAACTTTTTTTATATCATGCGTTTTTATTTAATTGTTTTATATATATATATATTTTTTTTTTGTAAATAAAAATAGTGCATGTTGATTAAAATTAGTAGCCTAGAGGGAAATTGTGTACTTTGTATTGGGAAAAAAGAAAACGTTTGAAGTATTTTTTTCGATATGAACGTATTCATGATAGATACACATAAGTTAAATATCGCCAGATTTTGCAACAACATAGTTAAAATCACAGTCAATAGTTATTGTCGAAGAAAAGGGGAATCATTTTTGTTCTCTTGGTAACAGTTTGAAAAACGTAGTTAATAGTATTTACTGTGTTTATACAATAAGTTTCTAGGCTTACTAATAACTTAATCTATAGTTGAAAACTTTTTTTTGATAATTCCAAAATATACACTTTCTTTTAATTTCTCTTTCGGTCTAACAAATATATATTTTGATGTTACAAAAAAGAAAATTAACTCTTATGCTGGTAAGCAGTAGGTAATTATTTTAAGGGAAATATTTTAAATATATATATATATATATATATATATATATATATATATATATATATATATATATATATATATATATATATATATATATATATATATATATATATATATATATATATATATATATACTGAAAATCATGTGCCTTTCTCACAAGTACTCAAAAAAAGACTAAATACCTTCAGGCACATTTAAAACAAATTAAAAATGTCTTAATATAATAATAAGTTGCATCCACAAACACAAAGCATTCAGTTGTTTAATTTCTCAATTGACTTCATTGTTAATGAAAAAGGAATGTAATTAAAATTTATTCGTATCACATCGTATTCCTCTTGAAATTTTTGACCAGCCAGAAATTTGCCCAAGCCCCTTTTTCCAACCATACACTTTTCCCATTTTACTGGCACACTTCGCTTTAAGTGATTAAAATACATAACTGAATTTTCATTAAAAAAACCGGTTCTGATCCAAACGGTCAAAATCCAAAATTAAAAATGTAATCCAAAAATAATATTTTTAATATAAAATTAAAAATATTAAAAAACTTAAAAATTGTTGAAATTTAATTACATTTGATTTTCTTTATTGCAAAATTGTAATATTACGTCTACATTTCAATAAGATGTTTCTACGAAGTCTAATATAACTGAGATAAATATGCATTTAATATATTTCGAGAAACATTTCTGAATAAAAGAGAACAATTTAGATCTACTTCTAACTCTACTAAACATTCAATTAAAGCATTTATGACTTTTTAACATGACCCATATTTGTAGACATTTGTTATATGCTACGTTGTTTATACTTATAATTATTTCCACTAGATGGCAGCATTAACTTTGTTGTTCAACTGACACAGAGAAACAAGGATTGAGAGAAGTCTTTCTGCGTGGAATAATACTTCATTTTATTATTTATGAAATTTCAGCTCAAATTGCTTGCATAGAAATAAAAATATTTTCAGATATTTAAATAGTTTAGTATTAAATTATAACAACAAATCCCGCTTGTTTGGTTAATATTGGTGATGTTTTAAATCAATTATAAATAAGATGATTGTACAATTAAAAATAAGATGATTTTTAATCACAATAAGGGTAAAGTTTTCCGACATTTATACATTTTATATACTCAAATAAAATTATTTTAGGAAATAAATAATCATTATCAATGCAGTATTTCTTCCGTACGTATATAACTTTCCGAAGCACAAAAAATAATTTAAAATAAATAATTTATGGTTATTTCAAGGATTTTGAACTATTGCAGTATTTTCATTCCATTTGATTTAATAATATTACTATTATTTATTTTCGAAAAAATAAGCTCGTTCCTTTGAACAATATTTCGCTAAATATTTTATTAAAAATCTAATTTTTTTTAAAAATTGTTTCAAGCAGCACAGTGTATATTATACCGTGTTTCTCTAGAAATATTAAATTTTTAATAAAATTAAAAAGAAAAAAATGGGTCGTCTCAATCAACACTGTACCAAAGGTACAGTGTTGACTGTACTGTAAGGCCGAATTGTGATTCACCCCTTTCCCCCAAAGATCAGAGGGGGAGACGACTAGTGTCCAACCTGCGGACAATTTTCCTCTACTCTACAAGAAGGTAAATAATTTATCCTCATAGATTGATTATCTTTGGAATTATGGGGCTTTGAAATATCAACACATTTTCGCGCAAGTTTTTGCCATTGTATTTTTAACCAAACGTTGCTGTCCGTATTGAAGAGTTTAAAATAATCTTTCGTGAATATTTTTATTGTATATATGTGATGAATAGTAAAAAAAATTAACAAAAATTCTTAACTTAAATATTGAAATAAATATGAGGGCTGCGAAAACAAAACAGGCCAATGACCACAATATTTGTCTTCCAGAAAATGACACCTCGAAACGTTAGTCTTACCATAAAACGAAATATTGGTCTTTTTGTACTAGAAAGAGTATTATTGTTTTCGAGTTCGATAGCCACAATATCTAATTGTGCTAATTTATAATTCGTCAAGCTGTACACATAGGTATGTATAACTCAAAACAGAAAAATTGCACTTGTTTTATTGGTATTCTTAGTCTTCCTTGTAAGATGGATAATGTATGTTTTTAATTTTATAAATTTTTTATTTAGTACAGTTTATTTAATGAAATGATAGAAATAAATTATTTGAAGGGAAAAAAGGAGTAAAGAAAAGTTATTTAAAAAAAATTTACTTTGATTTTATTATGCACTATATAATAACAAAAAAAACTTTAGTAGAACCCGATTATCCGACCTAATTCGTACCGGAGGTAGGTCGGATAATTAAAAATTTCGGATAATTGAGAATTTTCAATGAATATAGTAAAACAACATACTAGTCATTGATATTTTCTTTAATTAAATGCAAGACTAACTTTTAAGATGTTAGAATTGTTTGAAATGACAGTTTTTGTTGTCGTAGTCTTGATAATCGTTGTTTCCTGGCTCTATTGCGAAGTTTTTCTAAAAGTAACAGTTTAGTTTAATCTGAATCTGATTGTTGTTCCAACCATGCCACTGCTTTCGAAAAACAATCAAAAGCATCCTCATTACTTATTTAGCATTGTTTGTTTTCTTCCTCCTCGCAATCGTTTTCCCTTACAGTCCTCTTAATGATTTCATAATCTATTAAACTCTGAAATCCCCAATCGTTTAGATCGCTGTTTATAACCAGCCATTAATATTCGTGGCGTCGCATTTCTCCTACAAATTTTGTAGCAAACGTTGTTGTCATTATAATTTACGTTGTCGTCCACTTAGACAAGTTAGAGTAAAAGAAACATTTAATGAAAAATATTCCGGTTTTGAAAGGGGCAAATGATTTACTCATGGAGAATTTTTTTTTATGTTAACTTGACGAACGGTTAACAGAGAGTTCTGGATAAAAGAGGGACATATTATCGATGCTCTACTTATTTTCATCGAGGCACAAAGATATTATTAACTAGACCTCAATTTTTTTTAATTAAATGATTACAAGACTTAAAATTTTTAATGTATATTTTTGCATGTTTCGAGTGAAAGAGTTTTCGATATATAAGTATAATTATTGGTAAACGTCGAAAAATATCATATTAGAATATTTTATAGTAAAACTAATTTACAGTAGATGGCAGCAGCAACCACCTCACTTTTAGAGTACTACTTGGTTGCATATTCACTTGCATACAACAGATGGCAGCACCATTCAATAATTTCATAGTCGCATCTTGGAGTAGAATTTAATTCAAACCTTCAAAAAATTGTTTAACAAGTTATTTTTCTTACTCATGAAGAACGGAATTTATTGCACAATTTCCTTAATTTTTTAGCAGTTTATAAAAATATCTTTTATTCTATAAAACAACATCTAAAATAAAAGCTATTTTTCTAAACTACGAAGATTTATTTAAGTAATGAAATAAATAAATTAATAACTTTCAGGGAGTCCACTTAATTCCATTCTCACTCTCTTCACTTTTGAATGCCGACAGCTATAGTCATAAAACTGTTGCCAATATATTATAAAGGGACAAGACAATGCCAGGGCCTGATTACCGAATAGGCCCAGGAAACCCAGACTTACACTTGTCATTTTTGAGGGGGCCCCCAAATCACACATTTTATATAAATATTTAACACCTAACATAGTTTGCAACTGAATTTTCATTAAAAAAAGTGCCATTACTTTAGCAAAAAAAAAAGTTGCCACTTGTATTACATTTGCTCGAATATTGAGAAAAAAAAATCAGACATACAGAATATTAGGAAAATTCATTACTTACTAATCTTTCCTTTTTTAATTTTATTTATAATGTGTTTTGTTTTAATGCCATTCAGAGGCAAGGATTTTAGTGCATATAAAAGCTTGATTTGATGTTCCAGTGTCAATTTAAGAGCAATGGCGCCCTCATTTAAAAGCGGGCTTCTCTTGCTTCAATGTGCTTATCGGGCCCTGGACAACGCGTTATACAGTGGCGGCTCGCCCACTACAGCAAGTACAGCCGGGCTGCACCTAATTTTATTATATTTTAAAACTAAAATTATATATTTTACTAATTTTCTTAAATGAAGATTAGAATGGAAATGGAGATTAAATTTCAACTCTAAGTAAAAAAAATCTCCGATAAATAGCAAGCGTGTTTCCGTAATGCACAAATTCAGGAGAAGAAAAAACAAAAACTCCATTCAATCAAAATTGCAGCTAAAAAGCGAAGTTCGAAATCGGCTGCATCGTTGCCATGGCAACCTTACGTAGTATGACTTCCCCAGCAAAATGGAGGATGTGACGACACAAACGTAGCGCAAAAGGATTTTTTCAAATTAGCTGTACTAGGGATTTCGAATAAATGATTGGTTCATTGCTGAATCGGCGAGGCGGGGTGGAGGAAAACGATAATTTCGAAGAATCTCTCCAAACGGAAATAGTTTTCGATAAGTTTGCACGTGTCTTGATGTTTCTTTACTTAAATTAATATTAAAATTGACCGATTCGCAAGTTTGATAGGAGGATTGATTTTATTTTCAAAAAATAAGTAAGTGTTTTCTATTATTTTTACATGTTATCTTTCATTAAAGTTGAAAGGAAACTTTGGTTTGAGTAACAAATTTTAAAGAATGTCCGTTCGTGTATGGTTGTGAAAAAGGCGAGGGAGGGGGGGGGGGGGGGGTACATGTTTTCGGCTGCACTAACATTTTTGACCACGGGGCGCCACTGGCGTTATACAATGAAACCACTTGCAGCGAACCCTGCGTGATGAAGTGTACCTATCTCTAGATATATATGAAATACAGAGCAACTTCAATTTCATACGAAAAAACAGTTTGATGTGAATGATATAAATAAAACGCGTATCTACGAAATTTCCACTGGCATGTTACAAAATGCACCGTCGGTGAGGAGGCAATAAGGTGGCAACAGCCCAATTGCGGTTGGATGACCATACTTTTTGAGGAAAAGGAGAAAAAAATTGTTTATTATTTCCCTACGTTCGAATTTAAAAGAAAACTCAGAATAGATTTCGTGTTGTCCGTTTATAGTTTAAAGTTGTCCGTTTATAGTAAATAAAAAAAATCTTGGTTTGTGACGCTGTTCATAAATAGCTGGCACCCCCTTATAACAGTCATTTTGGGAATATATTAATTCCCGTTGAGTAGTCGATATTTGGAACGGGCAGTGACACTTTGCTTTTCCAAAAAACTCTGGTACCCCCCTCGTGACAATTGAATGAGGATTCTTATCCCCTTCGAGCAGTCGTTTTAGCTAACAGTCGGTTTTGTCATCTTTTCTGCAGTCTTTTTGAGAATTTTACATCATAATAATATTTTTCATTGGAACTAAACCTAAATTAAATTCTGCAAATAATTTTAAAAGAAACATGTTCAAACTTAACAAAACCTCATGAAAAATGCATTTACAAATGTGTTATATATGCCATTCGTAACAGGAAATAAAACTAAAAGATAAATTTATTGTGTCCAAAAATGGCCGTATTTCGACCTTGCAATAATTTCCCTTTCAACATAAATTTCTTTCAATATGAAGAGGAAAGAAAAGCCGATGTTTTTTTCTTTTGAAAAAAAAGGATAGCCTCAGATCTCAATTGGAACTTTCCGGGGAGGTGTTTTTAATTTCAGTAAGTATTAAAAATACCTCCAGGGGTGTAAGTCAAGTAAACAAACGAGCGTTGTACACTACATATTCATATGCTCAAGGTGTCTTTTTGTACTATTTTGAAACTGTACTACAACTTTGCAATATAGGCGTTTCAGGGCAAACATGCCTATCCATGTAAAGGTAGTAGATATAGGTTCTTTTGCGGTGACACGCCTCGTATGTCGTATAATTTTAGAGATAAACACACTAGTTCATGCATTGCCTCTAGGAGTCGTTGTAAGCAGATTCATCGTATAGCGCATTTAATAGATCACCTTAAAGGTGGCTCTGGTCGTCAAAAACTATGAGGGTAAGAACGAACTTTAGTGGACACCCTGAATACAAAAAACCCTGAATACAAAAAAAAATCCAACAGCTCTATTTAAAAATTTATCAGCTATGGCTTAAAAACCTGTAGAGTAGAAATAAGACATCGTTTTTGCATATTTCCCAAATCTCACTTTACCAGTTTAGCTGTAAAATTTGCTGTTCTACAACTAAGATTTAATTTCATTCATATTGAATAAAAGAACAAGCTAAAAAATAAATTAGCAATGGTTGTTTCAATCAATTGCTTGGTTAGCGAATTATTTAGTAATCATGAAGCTGAACTGCCAGTTGTATCTTCTTTATTAAACTTTATATAATAATACTTAAATTTTATTCTCTTAATTGGCTCAATCTTCGCAAATCTTGATAATTTTTAATTTTAACCCTCACAAAATGAAAATAAACTAATTAAATTAAACGAGTTAAAAATAACTACTCTTTAAGTTTAGAGATAGAGATAGGTAGGTAGGAATATATTGTAAATAGGTAGGTGTAGAAAAGTAGATAGATAAGTTGTTTTTATTGTAGGAGGCCGTGAATATTGGAGATTAGATTTATTAAAACGAATTTAAGTGCAAAGTATAGAATAAGTTAACTTTCTCAAAACTATGATTAATCAATTGATTTAAACGATTTAAAAATAGTAAGGATAGACTATAAGTACCTCTCATTTCACCTTATAGGGCGTATAGAAACGAATAATCGCAAATCTCCTCTTTACTTTTTATTCTCAGATACGCAATAAATTTACTAATTATTGTATTTAAGTTTTTTTTTTAATATCTGCAAATTTTACAATTGTGTAATTCATTTTAGACAATTGTCTAAAAATATTTATTTATATTATGCCACCGAAAAATATGTAAAAAATATACTTGTGGAGTCGATCATTAAACTCCAAGAACAAAATAAGGGTACAGTGGACCAACAAATTTATTATTTTATTTTTGAAGCAATACTTTTGAAATTTTTACAACATAACAGTTTAAATTTATAACAAAGATAAAAAAAATTTAGAAGCAAAATATTCATTTTTTTTCTTTAAATTATGATTTTTAAATGTGCAAAAATTATGCAAATTTTAAATTGCTACGGGAGTTAATTTGTATGTTTTTCTAAATATTTAGACACATATTAAATATTATAGCAAAATTTGGAAACGTTTCAATAAATTTGAAAGTATTTTTTAGAAAGTTGGAACGAAAATGTGTAAAATTTTTCTTTAAAAGTTCATTGTAATTTGATATTTTACGAAAATAAAATTATATTTATTATTCTTTTAAAAAAGTGTTAATATATTTAAGCGATATTATGGTAAGGTATGAAAGTATCAAAACCTCCCGCCCTACTCTTCCCCCCTTCCATAAAAAATATGATGATAATAATAATAACTATAACAAACTAACTAAACAAATTAAACGTTATATACAGCTGAGAAGCAGATATAAATAATTAAGTATATGTTAATGAAATATACATAAATCACGATATCAGAAGTTGTAAATTATATTAACAAATAATAAAAATTCCAAAATTTTGTTGATTATTGGTTATTTTGAAAATCCACTGTACTCTTAGAAATGTTTGATTCCCTAGAATGTATGGCTTTAATTGGTCTCTAGTAAATAGGGGTTGCACTGTGAACATTGGAAAAGAAATCACACAACGAGTAAAGTACGTACTTTATTTCAATAAACATTTCCTATGCAATTAAATTAATAACATTAACGCTGACGAAAAATAATATTCACATATAAATAGTAATGTTGACACACATGAAATATTCATTAGAAAAATATATCACACTTTTGTCAATCGGGATGTGAAACAACTCTTTCAAAAGTGCATTCTACAGGAACGCATAAAAACACACACACATTTCAGTTGTCAAACATAGCGATTAACATCAAAGAGACTATTCCCAACGCGCTGCGTACAAAAGTAGACAATAACAGTTACTGAGTATAAGGACGGTATAGAAAATAACAATCGGTATACTGATTCCTTAACAATCCACAGCGTTTCTCAGTCGCAAGTAAATAGGTGAGATTCTGTTAAAAGACATTATTTAAGGCACATCAGGCAAGAGATTTATAAATATAGAATTAAATGTCGCGATACAACAAATGTGAGTCTTGCAAAGGATTATTCCGATTACGCCCGAAGAAGTTTCTTATTTTCAAAGAAAAACCTCTCTCTGTTCGATCGCCCTGAATTAGGGTTACCATTGGCATGCAAGCGCTGTAACTCGCATTATTTATGAAGCGATAATGCAAAGCATTGAGCAAGATAGGTGGTCATAACATAACACTTTCGCGTTTTACACATTCAAATGAACTAAAATGGCATGATTTGATCGAATTTCCAGTTTATTCTCTCAAGAATTGATGATGAATTTGATGCAATGAAAATTATATTTTTATGGACCATTAACTCATCTGTTAGCGTTAATTATAAACACAAATGCCCTTTTATGACTACGATTTCGTACAAATAAGTAATTCTCCATCAAATTTTGATTTTTTTAATGATTTTAAATAATTACTAATTACTATATATTAAATTACATAAAAATTAGAAAATTTAAAACACAGAAGTGTCGATTGACATATTCTTTGAGGTATTAAAATATTGTTGCATTACACTAAAATAAAACTTATTTATGTTATGCATTTGGAAACGATTTATATTAATTGAATAATCGTTTCATTGTCAACAACTCTTAAACGAACCCTGTTTCATGTGAATTTTACAATTCACGTTATATTTCATAAATAATGAGGTATGGCACCATTTTGATTTGCCTACTAAAACCACAACCAAACTTTTACCAAGAGTGAGGCAGACAGTAAAAGCTGCTGCAAGACTGGACGCAAACACCCTGAATAAGGTATTCCTACTTTGAGGAGATTTGTGGCATACATTTTTACGAGAAAAGAAATTTTCTAATCGCAATTCCCTTCTAAATTTTATCTAAACAGAATTTTGAAGTCTGTGCATGGAATTACCCTTGGTAATTTCATTCAGAACCAATACAATTCACTATATCAAATCTCCAACAGAGTAGAAAGGGCTTATTCATTTCTATAAGACTAAATAAAAAGTATAAATAAACACAAAATAAAACGCTTGACTACTTGAATGGCTTAAAAATGTACCCTCACTTTCGCCAAAGTACCAACTTTCGAAGTCGTCCTCTTCGGCGTCAATACTTCCAACTCCCAATATCAGTTCGTTAGAGTTGAAGCAATACAAAATACAACCTTAGTTCGAATATACCTTAAATGTTTTTGAGAACTTATAGTCATTTGGATCAGTGAGCTTCTGGTTTTTTTTTTTTTAAAGAAAAATACCGATTGCGTCCCTATATTTTCAAGTTTTTATAGCCCCAAATTAGGGTTACCATTGGGATTCAATCGGTACAATTCGGTTTTTTTTTCCGGAATGACAACGAAGTACGTGATGAAATACTGATGAAGCACCAAAAAGCAGTGCAGGAACTAAAGAGGAAAGAAACCGTCTCGGTCTCTTCCATGAAATGGGAGATTTTTTCTTGCTCGACGTCATTCGAAAAATTGTCTTCGGAAAGGCTCACGTTCACTCTTGATTTCTTTTTTAAAGATGGCGAAAGGGATTATTTGTGTTTAATTCTATCCCTTTCACGTTATCTGTTCCTGAAGAAGTGGTTGTTCATCTTCAGCATGAGAGGTGCTTCGGGCTTGCACTTGATTGGATCGCACCGCATGTTCCCGCCCTCCTCGCATTCGCAGTGGAGGCAAGGCCCGCTTGCTTTGGCTACAGGGGATCCCACAGGGTAGAACTTCCCGTCGATTTGGCAACCTAAAGAGATAAACGCAACAGAAATATTGTAAAACGTTGACAATAACAATGTAATATAGTCATTAATAAGATATGTCTAATCAGTTCTAATCTACTCTAAGCAAAATTTACGACTGCATAATTATCCCGAAAATGGGAATACTGCCCGATTGTGGACAAAAATTAATAAGTCATCAATCGAAAAGAAAAACGTTGGAAATAATTTCTGTTTAAGATATATTATTTTTTTAAATATTTTTCAGTTGTACTTATATAAAAACTATTTGTATAAAAATAGATTTTTTTTTCAATTACTAAACTTTTTACATGTATTAGACTCGATTCAAAATTCCATATCAAAAACATTCCAATACAATTGAGTTATTTACGATATATCCACATTCCAGCTAATCAGAAATCACGTTCACATTCACGTTTGCTGGATATAGCTACTTTGGCATCAGTATAAAGCGTAGATAGTGTGGATATAGCTACTTTTGCTTCTAGGTGATTTTTTAAAAAAAATTCTATTATTAAATAAAAGGTTTTTAAAATTGAAAAGCCTAAGCTATAAAGTACCTATTGATACCAAAGTCTCATTTTTCGAATTTTTGGAAATAACTGCTTTTGCATTTGGGCTACTCAAATATAGACTTTGATTATCAAATGGGTATGTATAAAGGCATCGTTTTAAGAATATTAGGCAATTTTTTCTTGAAGATATTCCTAAAAACAACTTACCTTTAACTTCCACTGCTGCTCTGACAGCTCTCTTTTCGATTCTCTTCTGAATGATGATTGGCTGAACGCCTTTCCTTCTTGTTAAATTTGTCATGTTGCGAGATGTGACAAGGACCGCTGCGATAACAGAAAGAGTATTATTAGAATCTGATTGAGGAGATATTAAAAAATTTAAACAAAAATCTCTATTTCTTTCAATAGGTTAATATATTTTCTTAAAAATTATGAAGCTGAAATTGTTAATATATTTTGAGATTATCTGTTAGTATACAGGACGTTTCTTTCTTACTTTCTAAACCTCTCTCTCAAAACCCTCCCTCTCTTATAGCCATAAAAGTGGTGCTAAGGTGTAATCCGCTATACAATGAAATATATTACAGCGTCCTCTATCATTAATGTACGGAATTATCTTGTATATCTCTAAAATTATATGACAGACATGAAAATTATCAACTAAAAAGTTGTAGAATAGCATCAATTTAGTATTAAAAGACACATTTTGCTACGAATTGTATAAATACAACGCGTACGACTCTCGTTTGTTTGCCTGTATTTTCTGCTGTTACTTACGAAACGCGCTACAGGGGAGGAATTTTCACTCTCAGTAGATATAAAAAATAAGTTTCGGTATTTAAATCAAACAAACAAACAAGAGTTGCACATGCTCTACTCATAGCATTCATATGTGCAAGGTGTGTTTTCGTATTAAATTGATGTTGCTTTTAACTTACTATTCTTAACTTTGTAATGGATTACTTTTATTTATGTCATATAATTTTAGAGATAGGCATGCTAACTGCGTATATTACCCCTAGTGGGTTGTAATCCGTCTCATCGTAAAGTGCATAGTCACTTTACTTTACTTAGACACCACTTTTAAGACTATAGGTCGTCGGCGTTCAAAAGTTAAGGTGGCCAGAAATGACTGTAGTATAATATTCATTAATTTATTGATATCTCTTTCTCTAGGTTACTATTTTATTGATCAACGTTAAGTGTTATATACGATGCAGGGACAACATTTTACGATTTTATTTAAAATGTCATTCATTTTTGATGAAGTTGGATAACTAAGATAGATATTTTTTTTTAATAAATATATTTGTAAATGTAAACTCACGGCAGTCGTATCTGGGACAGCAATAACCGGGTATCATAGTACTGTGGCAGTTGGGGGCGGGCGGCGGACAGGACTGCTGCAGGCAAATGATGTCTCCTCGGAAGCAGAAGCAGAACTCGCAAGGGTCAGATCGCAGGATTTGTTCGGCTGAGTGGTAGATCTGGCCTTCGAATATGCACACTGCAACAAACACAAACACATTGCATTGAAGAACGACATATTAAGAGCATATATTTTATCATATTTAAGGTTTTTGTATAATTGATACTATGTACCAAAGACGTATAATATAATTTGATTACATCTTAAAAAAATTAAAAATACAAAATGTATCTAAAATTTAATTATATTATAATTTATTCTCGGTTAGTATGACATAATTGGACGTACCTCCTTCATCAAGCAAAAAGTCATCTTCTGCCTCAGCTAGAAAAATAAAAAAATATATCTGATTAATTATCATGCAACTCTAAATATATTCATATTCATAAGCGTGCATTTGTTTTTTTAGTTACAATACCATTTCAAATTTATATTACGTTTATAATCCTTGAGAAAATTAAGTCATCTTACTAGAATATAATTAAGTTTTAAAATCTGGTTTTCAACCCTCTATCCTCAACGCTAAACCTCTAACCTAGCGTTATGTGTTATATATGCATTTGAACGTCTGGAGCTGTCTGTGAATTTTTACATTTTTCAGAAATAAATAATAAAAATACTCTATGATGAAAGATCGGTAAATTTTATGCTAGCTATATCTATAAAAATAATATTTTTGAAAAATGTTTTTTTGTTAAGTTTTAAGTTAAAGTAAATATATGTATTGGTAATATAAAATAAACTATCTTGTAATGAAACCATTTAATAATTTTGATATTTTCATCACCACTCAAAAGGTTAATTAAATTTTTTTTAAAATAAACTCGCAAATATAGAGTTAATTTCCAAAATAAAATTTTTATAAA
Organism: Troglohyphantes excavatus; assembly: GCA_963932185.1. NCBI lineage: Eukaryota > Metazoa > Arthropoda > Arachnida > Araneae > Linyphiidae > Troglohyphantes > Troglohyphantes excavatus. The sequence goes on along the minus strand of OZ010667.1, from coordinate 45,840,608 downwards.
TTTGTTTATGTTGGATAAAATTATGAATTTCCAAAAACCCAAATTTTTGCTAAGGGAAACAATAAAATGCAATAAAATTAGAAATAATGATATATTACATCCCGAAATAAGAGAAAATAAAATTGATTAAACTTGTAATGATAAATTAATTTTTTTGATGAACTTTAAATTGATTGGAAAGGTATTCAGAGTAATTTATACTCACCAGCTGTTGCATTTTCAGTGACACTTGATTCTGTTGTCAATGCTGTGGGAGTAGTTTCTATGGCCTTGTAAGCTTTAGTTGGCATTTCAGTGTCTCTCTTTGTGGTTGACTCAAATGTGCTTTGAGTAACTGTTTTCTCGGAGACTGCTTCTGTTGTTTTTTCGGTAGAGGCATCAGTAATAATACTAGAAACACTAGTACTTAGAGTGGCTGCCTTTTCTGTAATTACATCAGTTGCGTTTACCGTTGAAGCTTCAGGAGTTTCTTCTGTTGGTGCTTCAGTGATTCTTTCAGATGGTACTTCAGTCGATCTCTCAGTTGATACAGCTTCAGTGAATTTTTCTGGAGATACTTCTGTTGCTTTTTCTGTTGAAATTTCTGTGGCTAGTTCCGAAGTTACAACAGTCACTCTTTCTGTTATTGTAGATTTTTCTGTAGCTACTTCAGTTCCACTTTCTGTTGAAACTTCAGATGATGCTCTTGTAGTTGCTACAGTGGTTCTTTCTGATGTAATGGATTTTTCTGTGGATGAGTCAGGGGTTTGTTCTGTTGATGCTTTTGTGTCTTTTTCTGTCGGCAATTCCGTAATTTTTACTGTAGATGGTTCAGTGGAAGTTACTGATTCAGTAACCTTGGAAACGATGTCTTCAGTCGTAAACTCGACCTTTGAAGGTCCGAGAGCTATACGGGAGTCCTTGTCCATTGGGATGACGCTAGATGAAGTCGTTTCGGCATCTGATTCTGCAGTTACTTGAATGGACGACGTAGTTGAAATGATTTCACCTACCAAAGATGGTGTCGTAAATTTATCCGTAGTAGTTTTAATCTCCGTAGTTGTGGTGTGCAAAGATTTGCTGGTTTCCTCTTTAGAAACTATTGATTCTGTTGTCTGCCTTTCTTCTGTGGATAAATCAGTCAGTGTAGTTGGTGCCATGGTAGGAACTGGAGTTTCTGAGCTTTCAATGGTGGTCGACAAACCTACTGGGGGAAGTGATTCAGAAATGACTGCAGTTGAAGTTATAAAGAGTGTGCTTTCTGAAGAGGAAACGGACACAGTTGAAGGTTTAGTTGTGTCTGCAACTACCGAGAGAGTCGATTCGGGTTGACTAGAAACTTCTTCATCTAATTGTTCCTCTAAAGTAGTTAAAGAAATTTCTTTGTAAATATGAGTTGTTGTTTCTGCATCGAATGCTTTGGAAGTGGTCTCAATAGATTGGGCGAATAAATCATCCGTCATTGAAATGGATTTAGGAGACATTTCTTTCTCAGTGCTTCTATCGGTAGTCAATGTTGTTTTTACTTTTGTCGTTGTTTCTTCTGGCTGTGTTGTTGTTATTTCTGAAGATGAACCAGGAGGAGACGACGTACTGGGTAATTCAGTGCCAGCAGTCACTGGGAGTTTTTCGGAATCTGTTGTTTCTGATTCAGTGGTTGGTTTTGAGGAAGTTATGGATGTAATTCGTTCAGCAGTAAACGGTAAATGTTCTTCATCTGTTTTAGTTGTTATTTTCACCTCGGGTGTTGTAAAAGATCCAATTTCTGTAGTAGACATTAGAAGGGTCGAATGTTGTGTCACTGTTGTAGGTATGGTTGTGACAATGTGTTCTTCATCTACTTTAACGATTTCCGTTGGGGATTGTGTAGAGAATACTTCAGAGCTATCTTCTTGTGTGACTCCTTCTGAATGGTCGAACTGTGTTACTACTGTTTCATTCTGTACTCGGTCTATTATTTCTTCAGTGTATTGTTTCTCTGTAGTTTCAGTAGATTCTGGAGTTGTAACTGATTGTGAAGATGGTACCTCTGCTGTTGGTTCTTGAGTAACGGTCGATTCTTTCATAAACGGTGCTTCGGTGTCTAAAGATTTAATGGATGGTCCTTTGGTTGTCATAACTTCTTTGGTAATTATTGCTGAAACTTGTTCTGGAATTGAAACTGTGGTTTCTCTAAAATCTTCTGAGGATGTAGTTTCTTTTGCTTTATCAGTGAATCGAGTAGATACAAACCTAAAAACTGTATCAGTTGACTTAGCTTCATCCAAAGCAACCGTGGTTTTTGGCTGAAGAGATTGTGGTCCTTCTGTAGTTGATGTTAGTCTATCTTCTGATTTGACTGTTATAGCAGGAATATCAGTTTCAGTAGTTTCTGAAAGTGTCGTGCCCTCTTTTGACAAACTAGGAATGGTTCCCTTGTATTCAATTGTTTCAGTAATGGACTCAAAACTCTCGGTAGATTCTGCCTCTTGAGTGGACACGTGAACATCTTCTTCTGTGCTAATAAATGTCATAGTTGTGGAAGTCGGAGATACGTCAGAAAATTCAGTTTTGGTTCCTTCAGTTGTCACTGAAGATTTTTCTGTTTTTTCAATCTCTCTAATTTCTGTGGTTACTTCTAACGTTGTTGAAGGAGATGAAGATTGTTCTATATCAGGTGAAGTAAGCAAGTCTACTTCTTTTGGTTTATATTCAGAAATAGTAGTTTTAGGTACAAAATCCGTTTCTACTTCAAGATCTTTGGGTAAAGTTGATTTTTGTAAACTAGAAATAGTTTGAACCGTTTTTGTTGTTTCAGTAACCGTTTCTTGAGTTATTTCTGGCCTGGCAGAGGTCAATACTTCTGAAGTTGCAGCTGTCGATGGTGTTTCTGTGACTTTTTCACTTAATTCCTCTGATTCAGATTCCGTAGTATGAACTTCTTTGCTTATTGAGTCTGGTGTTGAATCTAAAGGTGCTTTTGTTGTTTTGAAATCATCAATTACCGTTTCGAGTGTGCTTACTGAAGAAGAAAATGAAGATTCTTCATCGGAAACTTGAGTTTTTATTTCTGTGGTAAATGTTTCTGATAGGGTACTGGACTCCAATGAAGGCTGTACAGATGTAGATGTAGTATCCGAAACGATAGTTATTTCAGGTGTCGTTTTTATATGTATACTGGTTACAACAGCTTCGTCTAAACCAGTTTCTGTGAAGGTGACAGATGTTTCAGTTTCCTTTTCAACAAATATAGGTGTTGTTTTTTCTTCTACAGTAGACTGTTTGATTTCTTTTTCTGTAGTAAATTCAGATGGTTTTGTTGTGGTGAATATCGGTTCTTGTGTTTTTGTTCTCGATTCTTCAGTAGTAGGTTTCACTGTACTTGTTATCAATTTAGGTAGTTTAGCTGGAGTATAAGTTTCCGCAGTAGTCTCTGCAGATTTTGAAGAATCTTCGTCAGTCTTTTCATCGATGGCTTTTTCTGAGACAGTAGTCTCTGCAGATTGAGTTGTAACTGTCGATGTATTTATATCGAAATAACCACTTGTCATAATACTCTGTTCTTTTGTTTCAGAAGCTTTTGTGGACGATGTTGCTTCAAAGGTAGTTTTGAGATCTTCAGATACTGTTATTGGTGGGAAAATAGTAGTAGTTCTCTCTGATTCTGATGTTGAAATGTCTAGCGTTTGAATGTCTTCTTTCGTCGTCTCGGGAATATTGGTGGAACTAATAATATCAGTAGTCGAATCAGTCGTAACAACATCTGTTGATGCAATAGTTGTTGTTACTTTATCTGTCACCCGTGTAACAGTTGATGTTGATATTTCTGTAATTTCACTTGTTGATTTTGGTTTTTCAGTGATAAGTTCGTCTTTGATTGTAGTCGCTTCTGCTGAAAACGTTGTTAAATGTACTTCAGTTCCTGCGCTTACAGATTGGAAGTCTATATCAGTTATATCTTCCAAAGTTGTTGCAGAAATTTCCTTGGCATCAGTTGAGGTAGTTGCTGTAACTTTATCTGTTCCAAGTGTAATAGATGATGTTGGTATTCCTGTAGTTCCACTTGTTACTATAGGTTTTTCGGTGATATGTTCGTCTTTGACTGTAGTCGTTTCTGCTGAAGACGTTGTTGAATGTGCTTCAGTTTCTATTTTTATCGATTGTGATTCTATATCAATTATATCTTCTGATGGTGTAGAAGAAACTTCTTTGGCGTCAATTGGAATAGTTGTTGTAACTTTATCTCTACCTAGTGCAATAGATGACGTTAATATTTCTGTAGTTTCACTTGTTACTGTTGGTTTTACGGTAGTATATTCATCTTTGATTGCAGTCGTTTCTGCCGAAGACGTTGTTAAATGTGTTTCTGTAGTAGAAGAATCTTTGGCATCAATTGAGCTTTCTTCGACCGAATCTGTCGCTAAAGTGATTGTAAATTTACTTTCGGTTTCAGTGTGACTTTCTGTAGAGGTCGGCCTTGTGTCGGAAACAACAGTGGTAATTTCAGTTCTTGATTCAATAGTCGTTATTGTATCATCGGAAAGCGTACCAGAAGTTTCTGGTAACTTTGTAGATTCCTGTGTTTTTGATATGACTTCAATTTTTTCTGACGTGGAGAGAGATTCTTTCGTAAAGTCAGAGATTAAATCTTCTTTTACAGTTGTCATTAGAGTCTGATCGTCCGATTTGGTAACTAACGTCGTAGACTGAATGGCAGAGGGAGTTGTTGAAAACATAAAACTTATAGGTATAGGGGTGGTAAAAGCTTTTTCCGTTGTACTGTGTGCATCGGCAAATGTAACGGTTGCCAGGGATCCATCGTCTGCAGCTGAAATTAGAAACATGTTTATTAAATATTTAATGAATAATTTTTTTCTTAAATGATGTTCATTTACAACAATTATATTAATTATCACAAAAAAATGTTTTCACTTTAAAAGAATTATTTACGTGAAAATACAAACTTTTTCAATATTTGGGTTAAAACAAAGTGACTTTCCTTACAGTTAGAATATTAATTATAAGCTTGATATGTTTGGCATGCTACTTTTTGAAATTGAAAAACTCTCATTTAAAATTTACATTAAAGAAAAACCAATGGTGTTTAATGGAAATAATACGCTTTAAATTTTTTTTTAAATAGAAATAGTTAAGAAAATATGCTTACAATATTTTAACACCATATTTGTTTATGTATAAATAATATGAGCTTTAACCTTCCTTTATCTAGTAAAAGTACTATTTCAATAGCCATCTATCCTCATTATACGAATTTCACAAAATTTCTACAAAACTTACTAAATAAAGAATTTTCAGATTTAATGCTTAAGCATGTAAAAAATGTATCTATCCAAAATTACAAAATATTGTTATTAAAAATTACATAATTTTATTAAAAAGCATAGAAATACTCAAATACTATATTAAATTATTCTTTAGATTTTGTATTGTGTATTTTGTGTATTAAAATATAAACTTTAGTTTTCATGGTACTAATAAGTAATGGTAATACCAAAAAAAAACCACTTGCGTGATTTTTAAAACTTAATATTTAATAACTACTATTAACAAATATGACTTTTTTTTATTTAAAAACACTTACATTACTTTAACCCTATAAAAAAATTCGTTTCAATATGTTTAACCTATAAAATATCAATAATTGCATTTAACGTGATATTACGGTTAATATATCAACCTAAAATGGTCAAGAATTTTTTTTATCACTGACAAATAATTTTAAGCAAAAAATACCTGTTTTTATAGTATCCGGATAGTGTCAGTTTTAATAGGTATAAAAACAATTTCTTATAAGATTAAAAACTGTATACTTACGACATCTATAAGTGCTGGGACAGCATTCATCAGCAAAGAACTTCTCTGCAACACATCCTCTCATTGGTAGTTTGCAAAATATTTTGAAACATACGATTTCTCCTGAAGCACAATGGCACTTTTCGCAAGGTTCTACTGTTTTGATTGGTTGTCCGCTTCCATATAAAGTTCCATTGACGAAACATTCATCTAAAGATATAAAAAAATATATAGATACTTTAAAAGACTTTTGGAAAAAAAACTGTTAATAGTTTGTAATTCTACGATGTAAACCCTAATAATTTTATGATAAGAATGTCATGTTTTTACACTTCGGTTAATATTTGAATATTTTTTTAATGTGTTACTATAATTGTATATTAATTTTAAATATATAACGGAAAATGGAAAAACATTAATGAATATGTTAAAAGTTTAAGTCAATTATGGGTTGATATATTTACAACATACGCAGCAAATGCAAATTATATTTTTATTCTAATTTTTAACTATATAATTAATATATGTATAAAAATACTTAATACATTTAAAAGAAATTACCTAATTCTATTTCTTAAACACCGTTTTACTTTATTATTATAAGAATAAATGCTCTACTATAAATGAGGTATTAAACAGTAAGTATAATTTAAATTTTTCTAAATAAGATTGTCATTATATATAAATACCTATCATCAACCGATTTAAAATTTATATTATAAAATTTAGCGGAGTTTAATGAAAAAGCAATATGCACGAAGTAATCCTTTCTTCATTTTTCAATGATAAAAATTTTATAACAATATTTGACCATCATATATAATTCAAAATTTTAATTCAATTTGATTATTACTCACTTTTTTTTTCATTATCTGCTTCAGTTGTTGTCGCTTCTTCTGCTTTCTGAGTAGTTGTCTTCACTTCAATCTCTTTCGGCGTTGTAAGTTCTGCTTCAAGTATATCGGAAGACGTACCTGTTGCAGATTCTGTAGTTGTAGTTGCTGTTGAAGATGTCGATTCAGTTACAGCCGACACTGGTTCTACGGTAATGGCAGCTATCGTGGTTGTGGTAACTGATGCTTTAATTTCTACAGGTTCAGATGTTTCTTCATGTTTTTCTATTGGTGAATCCGTTGTTTCCTTTATACCTTCAAATCCGATTGTTGACAAAGATTCATCTTCTTGTGGACTTTCAGTTGGTTCTGTTTTCTTGATTAATACACTAGTAACTGGAGTGTTGATTGGAGCTTCAGTGGTTGGAGTGAATTCTGCTACTGGCGTTTCAGACGGAGACATTGTGTCAGTGGAACTTTTGTGAACTGTTGTAGTGGGTATTTCTGAAGTTTGTGACATTGTCGAAGTCTTTACAGTGTGAGTACTGGTTTCTGCCTCCATTGTTGACTGATCCTTTTCTTCGGAAACTAGCACAGTTGTTGAAGGAATTTCGGGGGATTGTGTTGCTTCTGTTAATTTTTTCCCTAGAATGGAAGGGATGTCTGTAAATAAAACCTTTTCAGTCGTTACAATAAATTCGGAAACATCACTTGCAGTTGAAGTTTCGTGACTATCTGCATAAGTAGTTGGGGTGATCACTTGCAATGTTGTTTCTTTTACCAAAGTTTCATCTTGATCCTTAGGTATTGAGATCGCTTCAGTTTTGTCCTCAACCTCCGTTGACAGTTTCGATTCTTCCGTTTGAGTTTCTTGTGTTGTTGACTGATGTGTAGTTTTTTCCACAGCCTCTGTTGTTGTTGACAGTTTAAGTTCTTCCGCCTCATATTCTTGTGTTGTTGATATTCTAGAATCTTCCACCTTAGTTTCTTGGGTTGTTGACTGCTTAGATTCTTCTGTATGAGCTGCTTCTGTTGTTGACTGAGGTGTAGGTTCTTTCACCTCAGCTGCTGTTGTTGATTGCTTTGGTTCTTCCGTCTCAGCTTCTTGTGTTATAGGCTTTTTAGAATCTTCCGTTTGAGCTGCTTGTGTTGTTGACTGAGATGTAAGTTCTTTCACCTCAGCTGTTGTTGCTGTTGGAATTCTAAAATCTTGCGTCTCTGCTTCTTGTGTTGTTGACTGTTTAGATTCTTCCGTTTGAGCTACATCTGTTGTTGACTGAGGTGTAGGATCTTTCACCTCAGCTGCTGCTGTTGTTGATTGTTCTGGTCCTTCTGTCTCAGCTTCTTGTGTTGTTGACTGTTTAGATTCTTCCGTTTGAGCTACTTCTGTTGTTGACTGAGGTGTAGGATATTTCACCTCAGCTGCTGCTGTTGTTGATTGTTCTGGTCCTTCTGTCTCAGCTTCTTGTGTTGTTGACTGTTTAGATTCTTCCGTTTGAGCTACTTCTGTTGTTGACTGAGGTGTAGGCTCTTCCACATCAGCTGCAGTGGTTCTTGACTGCTTTGGCTCTTCCATTTCTGTTTCTTGTGTTGTTGGTAGCCTATGTTCTTCCGTTTTGGTTTCTGGTGTACCTGACGGTTTAGGTTCTTCTGTTTGATATGCGTCAGTAGTTGACTGTTTGGATTCTTCTGTTTCAACTTCTTGAGTAACTGTGGAGATTGAAACAGTTTCAGAAACAGGTACCTCTGTCAATTTTGTTACAGTCGACATTTCCTTTAATGTACTCTCTTCAGGGACTCCAGTCAAAGTTTGTTGTGTAGGTATTAGTGTTTCAGACTCAACAGTTTCAGTTGAAGATTTTACTGTTTCACCTAATAATTCAACCTTTTGAGTTGATATATCAGTAGATAAAATTTTAGGGGATGTGGGTACTTCATCTGTAGCTGAAGTTGTGACTGTTTGGAATGGTACTTCAGTAGTTTTTGTTGTCGTTGTTTCTTTTGGTGTAGTTATATCTTCAAATTTAATTGATGATGGTGTTCCGGCTGTTGATAGGTCTGGTGTACTTATTTGAATAGTAGTTATGTCTGTTTGACCTGTAGAAATCTTTTCCGATTCTGTCAGAGATTCAGTTGTTTCTTTTGATGTAATTTCAATTTCTTTTGGAGTTGTTATAGCCGAAAATTCATCTTTTGTAGTTTTTGGTAATCCAGTTGAAACTACTTCAGCGGTTGTTGAAAGCTCATCTACTTTTTCTTCAGTAATATCAAATTGTGTACTAGGATAATCAGTAATACCTGTATGTTCTGCGTCGCGCGTTTCTTCAGTTGTCAAAAATGTTTCTTTTGTAGTTAATAAGATTGAAGCAGTTTTTGTGGCAGTGTTTTCTGTGGTTTGGGCTTGAGTAATTATTTCCGGAGTAGATTTTTCAGAGATTGTCGTTGCTCTCATTGTTTCTTTCGTACCTTCATGTGCCTCCTCCTCTGATTCAGTTACTTTAATGGTAGTTAAAGGTTTGAATTGAGTAATGTCTTTTAGTGGAATAGGAGTAGTATCAGCAGTACTTGTTTTCAGTATTTCCTCAGTGGTTACCTTTTCAACTGGTGCAGGTTCCCCTTTCAGACCTTTCCTATCAATGTCAATCTTATCTAGTTGAGAAGTTGAACTTATTTCAGGTGCAGTTGATTCAATGGTTGTTCCACGATCTGTGGTCAATTCTTCTTCTATTTGGGTTGACGTAATAGGTGCAATTGTTGTGGAATGGGAAATTACCATGGAGTCTATTCCAAAAGTAACGTTACTGACTATGACTTCTTCTGACACTACAGAAGATTCCGTAATACTTTCTGTTATTGGGAAGTCAGTCGTTTCTTCAATTGTTGTATGTCTCACAATATCATCTGTGATAGCTGGAGCTGCATGGGTAGTTGTTTCCAATTTTAGATCCGTTGTAGCCTTAGTTGGTGCATGTGTCTTGAATTCAGTTTCTTTCTCTGAAGTCAGAGTTGAAACTTCTGCATCAAGAACAGTAGGTGCGAATAGTTCTTTGCTTTCACTTGTTACTTTTTCACTTATAACAGTAGTACCATCTGGAATTTTGGGAGTGACTGTTGTGCTAATTAGCAATTTAACTTCTACGTCTTCTTTTGTTGTATGGGTAGAAATGCTTATTGGTTCATCAGCTTCAGTTGTCTTTGCTTCTACTGCCGTTGTAGACTCCGGTGTAAAAATATCCTTAGTAATTTCAGTCTGAGTTTCTTTACTGGAATCAGTTGTGAACGGAGCTTCAAATTTCGTTGTGGTTGACAGAGTATATTCAGTTACAATATGTTCCGATGTAGATAAGAATGATTCCGTGGATTTTTCAGTTTGACTTTCTGTACTTTGGACACTGATTTCTGTAGTTTTCGGCTTTTCTGTTACTACATGCTCCTTGTCAGAGAAAGTATCTTTTCCAGTAAAAATACTTTGAGGTGTTGTAAGTTCCGTACTTTCTGTTTTGTGCGTTATTGATAAAATATAGAAAGGAGACTTCGTTTCATAAGTAGACTTTGACGTTGTAAGTTTCTCATCGCCTTCAAATACTTCTGTTGACAGATCTTCTGAAGTTTCGTCATGACTCTGCTTGAAATCTGTTATTGAACTGAGCGAGCTTTCAGTTGTTGACTCAAAAGAAGTTTTTGCAAAATCCGACGTGATGTCTTGTAGTGCAGATGTAGATTCAGCAGGCTTGGTAGAAGTAGTTTCAATTGGATGAATGAAAGTGGTTTCATCTGGTTTAGTAGAAATAATGTCAGCTAGTTTGGCAGAAGTAGTTTCAATTGGTATAGAAGCAGTTGAGGCAGTGTGGCCAGAAGTTATTTCTGTTTCGTCTTCGAAAGATTCTTTCGAAGTTGTTAATGTTTCAGGTGATGACATGGTTGCTTCTGTGGTATGCACAAAGGATATTTTATCATCTTCTGTTGTGTCTGTGTCTTTTAAAGTTGTTAGCTCAAGTTTAGGTTCAAATAACTTTGCAGTGCTGGCCGTGGAAGTTACAGTACTAATAATTTCTGGAATTATTGAACTTTTTCCCATATCTACTAATGTGGAAGTTGCTGCAAATGTGGTAGTCTCAGCTTCAAATGTGGAAAATAAAGAAGTCGTTTCTGGAGATGTTTTATCAATCAATATGCTTTCTGTATCCGTTGAAGATATGGTTGAATCCATAATTATTACTACTGGCGTAGTTATTTCGGTTTGATTTACTTTGAGAACATCGCTTAAACTTGTAACGGTTACTTTTTCAGGTTCTATAGTTTCAATTGTTTTTTCGCTGTATTCGGATTCGGTACTAATTTTGGGTGTGCTTGAAACAATATGTTCAATTGGTTCTTGATCACTTTCCGTTGTTGAGCTAATTGTAGTTTCTCGATCTTGTGCAATTTCTGTTATTTTAATTTCTCCAGGTGATAAAGTGCCGTCTTCCAATGTAGATCCTACTTCTGTTGATGTTTTAGATTCTAGAGTAACTCCAAACGTTGAATGTTCGGATGTAATCTCGGTAACTAATGTGTCCAGTTTTGTTGTAATATCAGGGATTTCAGTTTCTTTAGGAGTTACTACATCAGGTATTTCTGTAGAAGCAGCAGTTATTGTCGAGTATTTTTCATCTAATTCAATCGCCAGTGATGTAGTTTTAGCAGCTAAATGCGTTGTCTTCTCTGTTGATTGTATGAGTGGTGCCTCTGTACTTTCAGTTACTTTAGTTTTATCACTTTCCGTAGTAACTTCTTCTACTAAAGTTGTTTTCTTTGCTAATGACACTATTTCATCTGTAATTGTTGAAACTCGAGCTGTTGTACTTTCAGCCTCCAACTCGGAGACATAAGTAACATCACTTTTCAGAGTGGTAGCTTGTAACAGTGAAGTTTCTGTTACCGTTTCGTCCGTTACCAGTTTTTCTGAACTTTCCGAAACAGTGGTTGTATCAACTGGCGATGCTTTCTCTGTAGAAGTTATTTTAGAAATTAATGTGGTAGCATCACTTTCTAGAACATGCGTCGATAATTTTTCCGGAAAATCGGTCATTTCATCAGGCGTAGTGGAAAAGGGCGAGTCGGATTCTGCCTTCATTTCAATTATTGTTGTAAGTGTTCTTTCTGTTGTTGATAATATTTCTGCACCACTTTCTGTAGTAGGAATGACGCTTGACGTTTCTAATAGCATTTCTGTGCCAGCGGTTGCATTGTCTGCTTTAAAGTCAGTAACAAATATTTTTTCATCAACTTCAGTTGATTCGAATGATGGTGTATGCGCCTTTTCATCTGCATGTTCAGTTACAGTTATTGTTGTTTCTGGCATAATTGTGTGAGTTGTAGTTCTTGTCTTTTCCTTAATGGTTTCTATAGTCGATTTTGGAATATCATCCATTAATGTAGGCAATGTTTCATCTAGAGCTGCTACTTTTTTTGTTGTGAAGTCAATTGTATATGTAGATGACTTAAACTCTTCTGTGGTTTCAGAAGTTTCCGGTTTACTGCTAGGTGTTGTGAAAACCTCTTGAGTAGAGATTTCTGTTGTATTTAAATCTTGCAATGTCACTTTTACAGACTCAGTTATTACTTGATGGGATTCAGATGGAGATGTCGTTTGAGCTCTTAAAGTTTCGGGATCTTTGCTTTCTTCTGAAGAAGTAAATTCAATTGTCGTTTCATTCAGTTCGGTATCAAAGAGTTCTCCTGATAAAGTGGAAGTATGTAAATCTTCTGTTGGTGTTGAAAACTTTTCATAGAATGTACTGATTTCTTCTGTTTCCTTATCAGAAATAGCTGAAGTAGTACTTGACGTTACAGTTACTGACTCCGCTACTGTTGTGTTGGAAAAGGTACTCCATTCAACAGTAGGTTTATCTGTAATCGATTCTGATGTTTTACTAATTTCAGATTCCATGATTTCAGTCACAGTAGCTTGTGTTGTTACAATGTCTTTTTCAGTTTCGGGACTAGAAGTTGATAATGGAACTCTGGGAAGTATGGAATCTACTCCAGATACTTCTTTATCGTCTTCTAGTTTTTCGCTATCTTCTAGAGAAGGAGTCGTTGCCTTTTCCGAATGAATCGAAGTAGATTCTTTCTCACTTGTAATAGAAAGTTCTGTAGATGTAGAGATAACTGCTTCAGTGGAAATTTCAGCTTTGCCTGTATGAGGTGTGTCCGTTATAGTTGACATTATTTCAGTTACCTCTTTAAGTTTAAATGTGGTACTTTCAGTTTCTGAAACAGTTGTAGATTTATCAACTGATTGTAATGTACTTTTAACACTTCCATCAAGTAAAGTGGTTATTGAATCAGTAGATGTTTTTATTTCCATACTTGTTGTTTCATGTATACTTGATAAATCTGTTGTTTTTTCATCAATCTGATCTTTTTCAGTTTTTAAGGTAGTTGATATTCTGTCTTTATCTACAAAAATTGAAGTAGATTCCATTTCAGTTACGGGTATTTCTGTTGTAGCAGTTGATAGAGTAACGTGCTCTTTAGAAACGTCCGTTTCGACAGAAGCTTCAGTAAGCCCTGAAGCTGTAACCGATTCAGTAGAAACGTCAATTTCTTCTGCATCCTTAACAACAGTGCTGAAATCAGTATGTATTGACATCGTATCATCCACAGTGGTGGGTAGACCTTCCAAAATTTCATTTGTTTTGCTTTCATCTAAGCCGTCAGTTACTGTAGTTATTGAGGTAGACGGTGAAACTGTAGATTTTTCTGTTTGTGAAGATACTGTTGATGAAAACTCAACATCACTTGTTTGTGTAGCTTCAGTAAGTTTTGTTTCTAGAGTTGAGTCAGTTTCACCTACTTCTGTTTTATTTAGAGATGCCACTTCAAATTCGCGCTTCGGTGATGTATCTGTAACAGTAACAACAGTAAAATCTTCCTCCAACGTTATTACTTTTATTTCAGGAATCGCAGTTTTCACTGTATCAGTAGTTATTTCATCTAAAGATACAGTACTGGTGGATATTTGAGAATCCGTTTTTGCATCGGACACTGCTTCAAATTTAGTTGTCAATTTATCTTCTTTTTCAGTTACCTTAATTTCAGAAGTTTCGGCCTGTTCAGAAGTCGTTGGTAGTGTTGTTAAAAGAATTTCCTGCGTTGTAGATTGTTCTATTAGTTTAATTGTAGTTTCTTTTGAAATCATTGTTTCTGATGTTGTGTGTGGAATTGTTGGTTCCTCTGATACCGAAGTAGCAGTTGTAGTTTCCTTTGAGCTTAAGAATGTGTGGAGTGTGGAGAAGTCAGCTGTTGTTTCTGAGTCCATAATAGGAGATGAAGGTGAAGCTTCAATCTCTTGCTCTGCGGTTTTTAATGTTGTCAGAGAACCTTCGACTGCGCTTGATTTTGTTGTGTCGGTTACTGTTTCAGAACTTGACGTAGTAGTAGTAGTAACTAGTTCTGTTGTAAGGTCCAAAGTTTCATTCAGTTTTTCTACAAAAGGAATTCCTGCGGTTATCGCAGGTGACTGCGCATCAGTTTCATCAGTTTTTACCTTTTCTTCTGGTGTTTCTGTTGTAACAGAAATGTCCAAAATGTGAGTCGTTTCTGGTTTTAAAGTCGTAGAAGCAATTTCTGATGTTTGAGTAGATAAATAAAGGGTTGAAGTTTCAATGGATTTATCCATTATAGAAGTTTCCGATTGGCTTTCTGTATCAAATACTTCAACTGTCGTAGATAGATTTGAATCAGGTGTTACCGTTTCTGATAAACCAACTTTTGGAATGAAGGTGCTTTCATCAATTTTGTCTTCAACTACTGTAGAAGTTGTCGCTTTCAATTCTTCGGGCGAAGAAGTTTTCATAGTCGTTACAGGGGCTTCTGATACAAATGTTGTTATTTTTGATGCTGTTATATCAATACTTGGTTGAGTCGTTTCAAACTTAAGATCAGATTCTGTTATTCCAAATGTAGTAATTTCTTTTTCGGTTGCTGCTGTTGGTTTACTTTCTTCTTCTTCTTTCTGCGTAGTGATAATTTCTGTGTGACTCGCTAATGTAGTCTCCGCAAATTGTATTTTCGGAGTATCTGTAGTAGTTTTCAATGTTGTGAAAGAGGTTTCTGTCTCAGATTTTTTCGTTGTTATGGGAACTGAAGAGGACACGGAATCCGTCACAGTATATTTGAATTCCGTAACATCTAGAGATTCTTCTTGTAATGTAGATGAACCTTCGTCTTCAATTCTAGTAGTTTCTGTGGGTTTAGACTGAGTAGTAGTATCAGCTGCTTCAGTTACTATCAGTTTCAATTCAGTGGATGTAGTTTCTGATACTTCTTCAGATACGGTAGTAAATGTTTTATCTTCCACTTCTTCATCCGTGACGTTACTTTCGGTGGAGGTCTTTATGGTTTTCGTGAAACTTGTGTCCTCTGTATCTTGGAAGTATGTTGTTTCATCTGAATGTGGGATATCTGAAACAGCAGTTGTAGAATACCCATAGGTAGACGTTTTAATGCCCTCAATGGTAATAATATCCGTTTTATCAGGAATTGTACTGAGTGTCGTTTTAGCTTCCTTTTCATCTTCTAGTGAACTACTATCCGTTGTTATTGCTGATTTGCTTGTGGTAACCTTAAATTCAATTTTAGTGGATTTTGAGGAATCATCGACATCAGTAGTCTGAGTTTCATCCGTGGATGGAACAGTTATATTTTCACTTTTTATTTCAGGTTCATCGGTTTTTTCTACGGATTCAATATCAGTGATTTCACTTACTATTTCGGTTGCAAGGGTACTTTCAGCTGAAGGTTTAGGAGTGCTCAAAATTTCTACAGTTGTCGTTCCCATGGTGGAATGTGTAAATGCTGCTTCTGAAGTTGATGTATCAAAAGTTTCATGTTCATCTTCTTGAATAGTAGTTTTGACGGTTGGTTTTGTTTCTATAAGGTCTGATTCTTGTAATAGTGTCGATTCTCCATCTTTGGTTGATACGAGTTCTGAAGTAGTATCAATAGTTGTTCTCGAATCTGGTGTAAATGAACTTTCTGTGGACAGTTTCACTTCTGATGTTGAAGTCACAACAGGTGTTGCTGTAAACTGTGTTTCCTTTACTTGGTCAGTTGATTTTGATGGTACCTCTGTTTCAGAAGGCTCTTTTGTTTCGAATGTCACCGATGTCAATTTTTCAGTAGCAAAAATCGTGCTGCTTTTTGTAGTTGTGACTTCTCCTGCTTCGTCATCAGCAGCTTTACCTTCAGTAGATGTACTTTCGGTTGTTGCTCTAGAAGTTTCGGAAACCGTCTGGAATACACTTGAAGCCGTCTCATCCTCCAGTTTTTCAGATCCTTCTGAAGATGGTGGTTGAGTGGCAGAAGACTGTGTGACAACAATATCTTCTTCGATAGTAGACTCTTGTTTTTGTGCAGTTTGTGTGGTCGTTACAGCTTCTAGTTTTTCAACAAAAGTTTTCTCACTTACATCAGTTTCTGATGTTTCTTGTATTTTTTGTTCAATTCCACTCGAAGTTGTTGCTTGAGTGGTGAAAGGTTCTTGGCTGTGTTTTGTTGTTGATTCAGTGACATCTTCAGCATCTAAAGATACTTCTTGAATTCCAAGGGTTGTGGCTCCAGTAGCAGTTACTTTTCCTGTTTCACTAGTTGTTGGTTTTACTTCATCAGCAAGAGTTTTGAGATCTTCTTTTAAAGTTGTTGTTGATGTTGGTGCGCTTGTAGTTTCCTCTTCTAAAAATTAAAAATAGCATGCAAAGTTACATTATTTAAAATGAAAGCATCAACTTATAATGTTCTTCTTTGCATATCTTAATTTAAATTATTAAACTTTTTCCGGTCAGCGACTATATATATTAATACCGTAGTATATGCATGAATACATTTGGAATTTTAGCATGCCATGTATGTAAATTCATATTTTTACGTATTATGCAGGCACATATATCACAAATATGAATAGTAGTTAAGTAATATTGTGTTTTAAACAAAACTACTCAATAATGCGGATAATAATTACAAATAATCAAAATTCGATTTTATTTAATATCGTTAACTAATTGTCAACTTTCAATACTTTACTAAAAGAGTTATTAAGTACTTTTGTAAAAGTAACATAATCAACCTTAATACTTTCGATATAAATTCCGGACTAACTACAAATTTTTGGTTTAAGATTTTAAAATTTAATTTACTTTAAATATTATTTGTCTCTCTCTCTCTCTCTCTCTCTCTCTCTCTCTCAATTATAAAAAACCGCTGCTGACTAACGGTAACCATATATTCTCTTCCATAGTTTGAGTTACTACTCGAAAAGTATTTATGGAATAATTTAGAAATTACTGAGTTTGTTTAGAAATAATTGGTAAATACGATGATGAATGATTTTGTTGATTTCTTTTTATATTTCTTTCAAAGTGCAATCCGAATAATTGTCCATCCGCTTTGTTTGATCCGGATAACTGGTGTTCGGATAACTGGAGTTCTACTGTACTTGCTTTCGAAAAATGCTCAGATATGGCGGGACCACGAAGCAAATTTTTAAAGCATTATGAGAAAGTTGAAGCATGAATGAATATTCCCAAAAATGGTATATGTAACGCTCTTCGACGGAAAATGAAACAGCTTTGCGCAGCAACGCATCCCCGGGGGTGTATGAACATTAGCGAGTAGGAGACAGCGCCCCCTATTTGTAAAACAAAAAAAATGGTTGCTGCTAACAAACGGTGACCCTCTTTTCCCACGCATATTTTTAGTATCTCTCTATATTGTAAAAAAACAAATTAATCACTAATCAAGAATTAACTATCAGAAAATTATGGAAATTACTGAGTTTCTTTAGAAATTTTTGGGGAATACAAGGATGGAATTTTTATTACAATAGATTACTTGTGTTAAAAGATATTTTATGATAAAGTTGAAAAATGCAAGAATTTGCGTTGTGTCAAACAAAAATATTAAAGAAATATTCCATTATTCTAATTTTTGGTTTAATAGTAGCCATATATCTGATACAAATCGCTTTTTGTTTTTGAAAAGAGCTTGCACAGGAAAGCTCCCGGGGGTGGACGAGTGTCAGAGAGTAGGAGGAGAAAACCCCTAATTATTAAACACACACACTTGGGCCTCAATAGGAAGAAATAAATTGAAGAGGAACAGTTATATAGCTTACGAATGTCAATTTATTGCGAAAAACATTTATAGTTAATATTTTTTTTTTTGCATATTTCATTTCTTTCATTTGCATTTGCGTATGAAGTGCTGTGAATCATTAATTAAGAAAATTTACATTATATTTATATATTTTTTTTATCTTGAAACAAACAATGCAAAACAATAGGTTATAAGAATCACCTGGAAACACTTGTTTATTCAATTCATTAATTATGGCAAATAGTCAAATTCTCCATAGATTCTAATATGGTTTTAAAACAATTTATCTTATTTTTAACTTTTTTTTAACATAATAAACCCAATTATAATAAAAAAGACATTCCAAATTGCACTATACGAATAAAAGGTTGTAAATTTTTTAACTAAATTTTTTTGTGCTTTAATGTATGATGATTTAAGTTTTTGTCAAAATGCATCAAGAAAAAAAAATTAATTATTAAAATATATTTAATTCTGGCATCAAAAGCAGATAAAATACATCTGATAAAAAATGTAGATGGAAACTAATTACTGACATGTAATTGTAAGTATATTTGCGTTTAATGCCTTCTAAAATTAGCAGTATTTTATATAGGGTCAAAAGTTGGTGATTAATAATATCTAACGTAATTTAGTTTTGTCAAAAAATAAAAGTGCCCTTCATTTTTGAAACTTTTAAACATTTACTGCATTAGACTTCTGTACATTTTCGTTTTTAATTTTAATACTGTCCATAACTCTAAGAGGAAAACGAGGTGAATGTTCTTATAAATTAATTTTTACCAACCATAATATCAAAATATATTTAAGAGTGATGATATTAGTGATAGAAACGGGTATAAATGTCCATGCTTACTTTGAGATTGCATGCTTTTAGACATTTAAGTTTCAAACATTTCAGTAACCAAAAATTTCATTTAATTCATATAGTCATTGTTCAATGTTTTAATTATGATGTTTTCCATTTCATTTTTAGATTTATTTTTTTAATGTAACGTTTTTTTAAAATCGGTTCCATTTAAGATGTGCATGCAGAGCGAAGTGGACAGAAATGAAGAAATCAAATTTTAATTTGCTTATAAAACTTTGTAACTAATAATAAAATTTTAATGTTATTATTATCGTTGTTGACCTCACGAACGCTGCAAAACGGATAAGGAGTTGTTGGTCCCATGAAACAGGCCCTCAAAGCGAGGCTCGAAATAGAGTTGGCACGATTGCACCTATTTCACACCCGTCTGGCGCTCGCATAAGTAGTTTCAGGAACGAGACACAACGTAGAATGCGAACAGAAGTTTGTTCGAAATCCAAAAAGGTGTCACTCACTTGAGTTTGACGTTACCCGTATTAAACCCTGCAACCCTCTCGATAGACACGGTTTGTCTAATTTCTTTGTTAATGTTCTCATCATTGTACTTACCACAAGCATATGTTGGGCAGCATTCTCCCACAGCAGGTGGCATTCTCTTGCAGTTCTTCCTCGGTGCCACAACGCACTCCACAAATATCTCGCACTGCCACACGCTGTTCACGCACATGCAGTTGTGTCTGCAGGGGTCCAGAGAGGAAACTTTCTCTTTTGGTTTGAACGTCCTATTCTCGTGACGACATGTTCCTGAAAATGGAAGTGTAAATATTGTATATTGTTTCAATTATGAATCGTAAATATGAGTGTTTTAATATATTACATAAAATTTGACTGTGATGTAGATAAGAATAAATATCTTAGAACCCTAAAGAGTTAGAATGATCGTATGCTTTTTATGGAAATATATATGAGGGTTGTTTTCAAGGTGGGTTGGATATATATTGTTTGAGTTCATCATTGCAATTAGTATGATGCATTGCATACTTAGTTTATATAAATATATAAAATAGATTTAATTAAAAATTGTAGGAAGATAGCAGTTGTAGTGCAGAAATATTAATTGTCCACTTCGGTTGAACAATTTTGAGTTATTTACTTTAATTAACAGCTTGCATCTAAGCGAATAAGATAAAGACAGTTTTGTTAATTACTTGAAAACCTTACAAATGTCTTATTAGAAAGTAAGCCAATAGTAAATATGAAGTATTAAAATAAGTATATGTTAACTTTTATTGGCAAATACGAAAACACTTATATTAGTAATTAAAGAACAAACATTTAAAACGCGTTTTGCTTACGCGTATGACTTATTTTCATTTTACACAAATTACCTTAAAGTTATTTCAGGTAATTTGTGTAAAATGAAAATAAGTTAAACAAATGTATTGAAATGTGCATATTGCAAAATTTGCTAATTTATTACAATGGAACAAAATGATTATGTTGTTTAGCTAAATGAAAAAAACCGGAGATGTATTCTCTGATGCTTGATCACTCAGTGGCTAGTATGATAGCCTAGTAAGTTAATAAAAAAATAAAGGGCAATATAAATATACAATTACCTTCTCCTGGTATAGGTCGACTTGGGAAAAACACTGGCCTTGTTGTAGAAGTTTTGAAGATTTCGTCTGGAACTTCCGTTATTTTTGGCTCACGGGAACGTGATACTAAATCTGAAGTTGTTACGGTAACATTTTGCATCGATAGTGTTTCTGTGACCTCTGATAGAGTCGTAGACTCAGTGGTAACACTACTCGTGGTTCCTGTAACTTCTGAGATCTCCGATTCTTTAGATGCTTCTGTAGCTCCTGATGTCACTGTTGCTTCTGATATTTCTGTGACCTCCGATGCTCCTGATGTCCAAGTTGCTTCTGCGAAACTTGATGTTTCCACGACTTCTGGTGCATCTGTGACTCTTCCTAGGATTGCTTCTTCAGATGCTGAATCCTTGGCGCTCGGTTCAAACGGTTGCAAAGTCGATGTGGATACGCTTGAAGTTTCCGATTCTTGTTCTGTGGACTGCGTTCGCGCATGAATGATTCCATCGAACGTACTTGCTTCTGTTGCAGTGTATTCATGTTCGATACCTTCTGTTAAAGAAACGTTACTCGTTGAATCATCTCCAAAGGGTGCTAAGGTCGAGTGCCATTCAGGAACTTCAGTTGTAAGGGCTGAAGAGAATGAAAGAAATGTAAGGCAATTTATAATGTAAAAAGTATTTTTGACATAAAATCAAATACAATTTACTATACACATTCTGATTATAGGTATTGTTTTGATAATTACAAGAAACTTATTAAAAAGAAAACTTTTGTAATTTTTTTTTAATTTAAATAATTGAGTATTAAAGTTTAAAATGATGAAGATTGTTTTGTAGGGCATTAAGAGTCCGCCTGCTTAATTGCAATAGGAAAATAGACAAAAGAAATAACAAAAAATCCAAGACAATCTACATGCGTTAATTCCTTTCAATTAATATAAAAGTAAATTTTCATTGAAATAAAATAATTCACAATTAACAAAAGTATTCAAAAATGATTGCTTCATAATAATTGCAGATCCGTCTGTCAAGAAGTGTAAGACACACAAATCCTAAAATAAACTAACGCCATTTTTTATTAATAGGCAGCTCAATCTATCATTTGGCCAAGTGGCGTGCCATTTGGCCAAGTTTAACAGGCAGCCAACCTAATAATGTCATTTCAATTAACATTATAGTCAAGAGGAGTTGAAAAATTTAAATGCTTTTATTTCAAAACTCTGTTGTATACCACTTGGCAGACAACCCGACAAAATATGCAGTTGGTTGTGATTCAAAAATTATCAACTTACGACATTCATATTTGGTGGGACAGCATTGTCCTGATTCCACTTTTCCTTGTACACAGCCATCAGCTGGAGCTGTACATTTCTGGACGGAACAGGCAACGGCGTGCTTCATGCAAAAGCAGGTTTCGCACTTGTTCTCTGAGGGCACTGGATCTCCATCTTTGTGTAACTTATCTCCAACTCTGCAGCCTAATAAATTTAACAATGTTGTTATTAAACATACCATTTCTTTTTGGATTGTTAATTCATTTAATACTTTAGTACCTTTCTTTAAAATAAGCGCTTGAGTTTCCTGATTTGCTTTCTATCGGAATCGCGTTTGCATGCAAACACTGTATATTCTGTGTCAGTGGATGTTGATTTTGAAGCATTTATTTTAAAGAAACAGATTCTAATAAGACTACTGATAAAAGGTAGTTGTAATCAATAACAAATATTTTAAGTTTTAATTTATAATTTAATATTTTATTTGATGATACCAATTTTAATCTTTTTTAAAATATAAATTGAAAAACAAAAAAAAGTTATATGATTCATTATATAAATATTACATATTTTAGATATTTATTTTGAATGGTTATAAATATTTATAATAATTATATAAAATATGCAAATATATATTTTAATGAATAATAAATATTTTAATGAATAGTAAATATTTTAATGAATAGTAAGTACTTTAAATTATATTAAATAGTTATTTTAAAATATAATAAATATTTATTTTAAATAATAATTAATATTTATTTTAACTAATATTAAATATTTATTTTAACTAATATTAAATATTTATTTTAAATAATATTAAATATTTATTTTAAATAATATTAAATATTTATTTTTCATTATATGTGTTTTAAATCATATTATATATTTTATTTAAATAATATTAAATATTTATTTGGAATAATATTAATTATTTATTTAAATTAAATTTAAGAACGCAATTATTTAAAATAATTGTGAAAATTAAATATTAAAAAATTAAATTGTTTTAAACTATTATTTTTTACCTTCATAGTCTTCGGGTTCCATTACGCCAGGAGGAATGGTCGTAGCAGCTTCATCCGCTGAAAATTGATAAATCAAATTAACACGAATTTTGGTAAATAAATTCGAACAATATTAGATTTATAATTATATTCGAAAAAAAAATCGATTTAAAACTTAATAATATTTCGTTCGAAGACCAATTTAAATCTATAGATTAATATGAAATCAATTTAAAATATTACATTTTGACAAAACAACAACAATATTTTCATTATTCATTACGGTTATTCAATACGTTCAATAATTATTCATTAATTTTGTACAATAAAAAGTCATATTAACAATGTGTAACACATCCTTAAATAATAATAATAATATTAAAAAAAATCTCAGAAAAGTATAATCGGTAGAAATCTCCCCAAATCACTTGTTTTCTTAATGGTGTTATAGATTACACGAATCAGGTATAACAGGCGAGGGGGAAAAAAACTTCTCCTTTGCCTTCAATTCCATGCGGAGAATTGCGGAAGTTACGATCCCTAATCGAAGTCAAAGAAATGTCCGAAGGCTGTGTGATGTAAAAAAAGTAAATAGGAAATGATTTCGAGATTTCTCTCTGGCGTCCGTTCAAGATCGCTGTTTTGCTGTGAAGGTAGATTATCCTTAATGGAGGATCGTCGGTATCGAATACGGACACAATGTTGGGGAGAGTGTGTTTTCCAATTTTCGAATTGTTAAAAAATTTACACATGAGGGGATATTTAATTCGGCATAAAGGGGAATTCGGGGATTTGGGAAAGTTTAATTCTCGCATTTTTTACTTAGATCAAGAATGAAGAGGGGTAGTTGTACGGAAATAACTAGACACATTTTTCAATTATGTAATTTAAACACTGTGAATTTGTCTACTTCATTTAGCCTTTGAAATTCTGTGTTTCTAGAACTACAACCACTTTAAATTGAAATTTTGAGCATTATTTGTTTTGCGAAAGAAAATTCGTGCAAATGTAAATTGTGAATATATTAATGTAAGAAATCAAGAATAAAAAATTGCTATATTGTGCGAAAATTCATTTGTGTTTTTTTGGTAAGTAGTGAATTTGAAATATAAAATTCTTTGGAATTGTCCTACGATAATAAAAAAAAAATCCAATCTTCGAAATAATTACCATGCCACTTATTCAACAGATTTTGAAGTTCACAATACCATAATGAACATTCCATCTAAATTTATTTTTACGAAGGTTAGAGTTTTTGCTGATAAATTAGCGAATTGGAGCGCAAAAGTGAATACATGTAATAGATTTAAAAATCATAAAGTCTTAAGTAAAAAAATATGAAACTAATAACCAGTTCCCATTAATACGTAACATTAGCCTATATTTTATGTAATAAACACTATTAGCATACTGCATATCAACAAAATATTATTATTCATTTTATATACGCATATTGATAACGTATATTGCACATAGGCTTTATAGTCTTGGTACACGGTGATTCCAAAACAATATAACAATTTCAAGGGCTTTATCTCCGCAATCTAACAACTTAGAGTGCCATTCAAAGTTGTCAGGTTGTTAAGCTAAGTTGCGCACATAATTTTAAAGAGGACATTCTGAAGTTTTTTGTTAGCAAAAAAATTCTCTTTGTCATGGCACTTACAAAAAAATGTATTTATAATTTGTTCATATTGACATGGAAACCGCGCATCAGGAGGCGTATAGGTGGTGTATGATACGTTGGTGTCGTCAATTTTTAGTGAGAAAGGGTGCTAATTCAAAGGCAAAACTTCTAATCCAATGTTGGACGAGGAATCTTCCTAGCAACATATCTTGCCAAACAACTAAATTTGGAATATCCTCTTCGCAATAACATATAGAATTGTTATTTAGTTGCGGGGATATAGCTTTCCCAAAAATGTTATATTCTTTTACGATCTCTCTTTACGTAGGTTATTCATACTGTGCTGTTGAACACTTACTGCAGTTGTATCTGGCAGGACAGCAGCTGCCGGCTTTGTACTGTGGGAAGCATCCGTCCACCTTGAGCTCGCATTCCTGCATGGTGCACACCGACGTATTCCTGATGCAGTAGCACACTTCGCAAGGCTTCACGGGGTCCATGGGGATCCTGGCACCTTCATCGTAATACCTGCTGTCCAGAAAGCAACCTGGGAGACAGTTAACAATAAGTAATATTGTTCAATACTGATTTGGTAAGCAAATTACTACACTTTTATGGCTATTACTACTATTAATTACCCTTTTGTTAAGATCTTAATGAAACAAATCCCGCAAGTTCAGAAATATAAAATTCACAGTTAGGAATTTCCTTTTATAATTTTTTTTTTCATTTAACAATACGATATATAGAAAGTTATAAAATGTATTTTTCCCTGTATTTACTTGCTCATCATTTATTGGTTATTCAGTAAATTATCGTTAATTTAATATTTTATTCTTCTATTCATACTAATCATAGATGAGAATTTCATCAAAATAAAATTATTTTGAAATTTCTTAGTTAAAATTTATATTACCTGTCATAAATTCTGTGCGTAATTAATATAGATTTCAGTTATAGGTTTTAGTTAAAATATATTAATAATTTCGGATCGTTTACAAGATTTGGGTTTAGGTCATTGATATTATCCTCTTTTAATACGTTTATTAAGTCTAATAGAAAACCGCTGGGCTTTTTAATATGAGAAACTGATTTAAAATATACATTTATTTACAGATTAGTTATTTTGATTGGTTATAAGTTTGAGCTTATTAGTTACTTTTGTAGATATTTTAAAATTTAAAAAATGTTACTGAACAATTTATAAAAATGGAGAAAAGAGTTTTGCGTTTACACACTTGATTTAAAAATTGTCATTTAACTATAGACCACAGAACTGCAATTGACCTCCATTGTATAAATTGACTATATTCATTCCATTTATATGTCTACATTAAAATATATAACACATTTATAGTATTAACACTAAACAGTATTTTATTATATCCCCTAATCATTTTATCTCCTGCTCAGCATATTGCTTAAAATATAAAAATTAAACTGTTTCTCATAGAAAAATAACATTACGACAATAGAAATTATGCACAGAATTCTCAGTGACATGCAGCATATATTTGTTTTTTGTTCTCATCACAGATTACACGTTTGACAAGATCAACAATGCATCTTCTATGCAAAACAACCCTTCCCAATGTCAACAATGAATGTTAGACCACACTTCGTCGGTTTTTACGATGTGCGTACAGTTTTCTAATAACACAGACTTCGCTTACCTCTGGGTTCTGTGTCTGGTTTCTCCGTCGTAACACGAGGATACACTGGAAATAAATAAATAACTATTAGAGAGTGAATTATCTAACAAGCCTTGGATATTTTTTGTTATTCAACTCAATATCTAAAGTATTTTCTTTTCCATATGCATGTTTTCTATTCTTGTGCGTCTGCCTGCCTGAACGATGGGGAATGGGGTCTTTTAGCTTTAGCTGAAGTCCCTGCATATTTGGATGATGTGGTTTTTTTTGTTGTTTGATCTTTTAAAGAAGATGTGATGTGTTATGACTCACTCAACCTGAAATATGTGACTAACATGAAATTGTTTATCACGTCAAAACATTGGTTAAACTTGTTTAAACAATTACTGTTACCAATTGCATACGCTATACTTTGGGGGGAAAGCAAATCTAAAGTGCACAGTTGATGCATGTATTTGCACACCTTGAAACAGGTTCGTAGGATTTACTACAATTTCATAACTAATCCAAAATAAATTAAAACTTTTGCACATGTAAATATATTTCAAGCCTGTTTTAAACTATTTATTAATTTCTAAATCCTATTTAAGAATGTGCATGCATTGATGATAAAACTGGAAATACCCTGTCTGAAAAGCCCAGAGGAGATATATCCCATGTACAGTTCTCTTGTGTTAGTTTCCCGACCAGTGGAGTATCTTAAACACGAAAAATGAGGGTCCGAATCGAAATTGGGAGGGGGGGGGGGTATGTTCATAATTACCTTTAAAAATACGACAAACTGTTAATTTTTAGAGATCGCATCAATAAATTTTAAAGTAACATAAAAATATTTATTTTTGGTTTGTTTTAAGTAGTAAAATTTTAAAATTAGTTAATGAAAAAGCGTTTTCCGGCATTATTGTTAGTGCAGCAGTTTAGTTTTGTTTTCGGTATTAGACGAATATTGGCATCTGAATTGGGGAATTTATACTAGACTACAGTTTATTTCGGCATTTCAAATTTGGACGAAGTACACTTAGAGTGTATTTTGTCGAAGTATAGAAGAATTTAAGTCCGGAAGAACACTCGGGATGGCAAATATCTACTCCAGAAGAATTGCATTTGTTTATCAGCAAACGTATGAGTAGTTATGCTTAAACAAAAGTGGTAAAGTATCTATAGTTTTAATAACATATAAAGGGGAAAACAAAACTGTACTATTCCTTGATTTGAAAACAATCCAGTTTCGAAACGTTAGCTGAAGATTTCCATCCATGTGTTTACTTAATGCTACTGTACTTATTTTAATCATGAAATGTCCATATATCGGTGATATCGTAACATAGGAAATATCGATATATTAGCAATATGTAGGCATTGAAAATAGATACTTTAGAAATATCGATTAATCAAAAATATCGATTAATCGTTTATTTGGAAATTAACGATAAAATGGTTGGCGAGAAATTGCGATGGCAAATTATCATCATCGTCTAAGTCTAATTGCAATAGCAATATTTTAATTAAACTATTGTTTATTATATAGTTTTAATAAGATCACATACCTTGCGGACACCAAAACTTCGGGCAGCAGTCGCCAACATGCTTCTCCGACATACAGTTCTCGCCTACAGGCTTTACGAAGGGACATACCCTCAGATAGCACATGAGGGTACTGTCCACGCACGTACAGTTCAGGCAGGGCTCGTTGGTTTCGATCTTCTCTCCACTCGGATAGAGTTCGCTCATGTAGTAGCAGCCTGGAAATCGATAATCAAACGTTTCTGAATATTATTCTTTCTTTTTACATTGTGTATTGATTGCACTTTACGAAGGTTGATTATGGAAAATGCGATTTAATTTATGTGGTCCAGCGTCTCCAGGGACTCGTTGAAATTTGTCGATCTCGAATGCCGCGAAAATAATTCTCATAGTCCCGATACAAATGAGAGTAGTAACTGAGGGGTATCTTATGAAAAGCCAAGGGTATAAGTGACTTTTTAAAAAATATATAGTTAAGTGAGGTTATGAATATTTAATACATATGAAATGTTGGTGACAAATGGACACAAGTAAATGTCTGTCATGGGCTGAGATCTAGCGTCATACGAATCAACTACTTCAAGAATGAGCTGTTTTGTTTTAACTTTAAACTGCGTTTGCACAAAATAATGAAATTGTTACTTGTTCACTTGTCTTCTCATCCCTTCATAACTAAATGCGCATAAAATACATAAAAACAGCCTTAATTAAAATTTTGGAAAATTGGTTATTGTTGTTGCAGTTTTAAAAATTGACGTAGAACGTCAGGTCTCGGAACAGTCTTCCAAAAGTTAATTTTAAATGAAATAATAGTTTTAAAATAGTATTGAAGATATATTTTAATATCATATTACAAATGTGCTTAAACCTAAAAAATGAGAAACATTCATTTGAAATTAAGTAATTATTATATTATTCAGGAATCTCTAATAAGAAGTGAAAAAAGTTTTTATGATTAACAAATAATACACGTAATATAAAATTGTAAAATTACAAATTTTTGGAAGTCAACACAATTATTTTTAAAAAAAGAATAATCAAAATCGGTCTGGTTGATGTGATAAACTGTAGAGTAAAATAAACCGATTTCTCACATTAAATTAAATAGTTATGATAAAAGTATTTATTTAAAGCTTATTTTATATGAAAGATTAGGTTATGCAAAACTATTCGCAATCACATTTGAAGTAATCATATTTTAACTATTTGTATCAAAAGTGAGTTAAATGTTAAAAGAAGACTATTTGCTTCCTTTTTAAAAGTTAATACTACTGTATTACATTTTATTAAAATATAAAAAATAAACCGTAAAAATATTATAAATGTCATTTTATTAATAAATATAGATAAACGTCAAAATAAATTAACTTAATTTATAAATTATCCAATTACTTTATAATGAATGTTTAGTTCTATTTACCTTTTTCATTTGTATAGCGACTCATTGCTGTCTCTTGTACTGGTGCTGCAAAGAAATTAGATATATTTACAAATGATAATTTAAAAAAAAAATTAGTTAAAGTTCTAGATAAAATCCTTTATAATACAAATAACTGATATCAATTTAAAGAAATCTTAACACTTCTAGCTTGAACTGTTACATTAAATGCTTTAGACTGAAAATATTTTGATTAAATCGTTAAATTGAAGACTCAAAACAATTTGTGACTTTTCAAAACAGCCACTGTAAAAAAAAGATAACCATAACAAAATATTTGAGAAGAAGAAGCCCTTTTCCCTTAAAAAGTCATTCACACACGTGTTTTACAAACTCCTCAACTTCATACACAGCAGCCTTCTATTCTGCGTGTGACATAATGCTTTCGGAATTTATACAATACTGTTTAAGTTGTTTTATTCTCGAATAAAAACAGTGTGTCGTTTCTGTTATGATCTTCAATGCGCGCACTAAGTCAATACAATGAAGAGTGTAAGAGCTGTCTATAAACTACTTACACAATGGCACGGTAACGATAACAATGACGAAACCTTGTCTTTCACACCACTAGCTACTGCCCCCCCCCCCCCCCATCACCGGTGTTATTGAACCTTCCCTTTATAAGGTATCATCTTCAATAGTCATTAGACTTATATAGTTTACAAAACCATCAAATCCATGGCTACTGACCCCATGCCCTCGGAATAGTTTTATACTAAAAACTTAAGTGGCCATTTGCTTCATAAAATTATGTTATACGATGTAGTGCTTCGAATACATTACCTAGATTGTTAAGTTTGATTTTCATTTATTTTTTCGAACATTAGATGCAGTCCCCCTATTGTATCCCCCCTCCCTTGTAACCCTTTAAACAATAAAAAAACAATGAAATTGTGATGATGAGGCCATTGGCATGCGGGCTAAGAGAATCTGGTTAAGTGAATGTTGGAAAATATAAATGCAATAAAAGTGGAAAATCGGTTTACATAAAAATTAGGATTCAGAATACAACACTTATACCCTTAAGGGGGCGCAATACCCAAAAAATTGTAAAATTCTGTATTTTTCTTTATTTGCTAAAGTTATAGTTTGGAATCTTTTAAAAATGCTTGGAAAATTCTCGATCTGTTTCTATGTTATTTTAATGAGTTATCTGGGATTTTATGCTGGATGCCAGGTATAATTTTCAAAGAACGAAATCTTTAAATCGTTTTTTTTTCTCAGTGTTTGAGCTTTCTTGATATTTGAAAAGTTTTTCGGCACGCTAAGGTTTTTTTTTTAAATTATAATTGGAGAAATGTATAATTTTTTAAGCATATTGTAAAATATTTATATATTATAAATCGACATGCGAATGAGCTCTATGAGTAGCAGTTTTTTTTTAAATTTACTATAATAAAACAATTTGAGTTTTAAGGATTTTTTTGGTTATTTTGAATAACTATTTATATAAAAATTAATTTTACAAAATTTTAAGGCCAATTGTTATGTATTATAGTTTATAGGAGCTGAGAAAATGTTTTGGAAGTTTGGAAAAAATTACACATTTACGGAATTTTTGTGTGAAATTTTGTTTACCTGTATAAATTAAAGTAATATACATTAAAATTTTAATTCAAAAAGTAAAAAATAGTTTAACTGGTTTTACAATTATTTTATTACTTTAAGGTTTAAAGTTTTAGTCAAAGAAGCCAAGAATAGGATGCACGCGCATGTGGCCGAAATGTTTTTTTTATTTCATTTATAAGATGCGATAGAATTTAACATAAGACGATACATTTTTAAATAAAAACAACTATATTTATTAAGAAATATTACTGAATTACAAAACAATGATTCTAGTCCACATTATCGTAGTTATTAAATAAACAAAATTAAACACCTTAATAATCTAAAACCACTATAATGAAACACAATAACCAATTTAATCAATTAATTAACTAAAAATTTTTTTCTTATGTCGATGCAGAGGCCATGGACGAAAGCACCTGTGGCACTCCTCTAAGGAGAATCTTGGATATATTTTTAGCATATACTTATCCATATTTAAACATTTGCACATTTGTATAAATACGTGTTTCAGACTGATTCCGTGTATTTTAGTAAATTGCTAATGATAATAAGAAATACATTACTTCCTTGACAAGAATGACGCATGAAGTGTTTAACTTTTGCATTAGAGTCATTTCAGGAAATGTCTCCTTTTTCCATCAAACTGATGTGTCAAACTTGTCGATTAGGTATTGTGAAAATTGATGAATTACGATCAAATATCGATGAAGAATATTTGAGGTCAATATAGATTTATTTTGATTTACAAGTGTTGTTTCGCCTATACGTTAAAATCATATTATTTGTATTTTTAAATTTTACGCATGGAACTTAAATTCCCATCTACTACATTATCTCTTTGGAAGATAAAATAAAAGCTATTCTCATAAAGAATAAGATGTAAATATCCATTTATAACTTATTCAAAACTAGACATAAAAAATGTTTATGCTATAGAAAAGGTAAGAATTCAGTTAGATATGTATAAATTGTAAATGAACGCATATTTTGATAAAATTGCGGTTTTGGGTTTGCCGGAGCTATACTTATAGTGAAACAAAAATAATAAATGTCGCCACTTTTTATTGAAATAAAAAGATAAATTAGCTATTTAAAATCTCAACTAAACCTACATTCACGCGCGAATGAAGATGAAATGCAGTTGTTTTGTCTAGTTATGCTATCGTTGTCAGTTCTATTATTTCACGAAAGATACGAATTGCGGTCTTACAAAGAATGGAAACAAAATATTTTGTTTCTGAAGCAATTCCAAACATCGTGCATCCATAAAAAAAATGAGAGTTTTTGACTTTGAAGAAAGGGAAATGAAAGGTTGACGATTCGTGGAAGTGATCAAATTCCTGTCTAGTTTTGTTTAAAATGTCTTGGATAATTTTTTCGTTGTTTTTAAGTGTTCTACCGATTAATGTTATTTTTGTGAATTATTTGTATTATTTTAAGGGGATTGTAAATTTTTAAGAAACAACATTTCGATAGGTCTAGTTACTTTCGGTTGAAAAGGTTGTTCACATCGTGCTATTTCAATCATCCATTGAAATCCATAACAAAACTGCCCAACAAAAGCAATGCTTTTATTTTATGACGCAGCACATCAGTTTATTTTACATTTTAACGCATTCCTTCTAGTTATTTATTATAAACACTAATTCAAGTTCAAAAATTCTCGGCTATTCTTTCGAAGCCGCATCTATTTTTCTCTATGTAAACATGTTTTTGTGTATAATTTAAAAAAAAATCTCGGGGCATTTTTTTTTATCACAAAACACTTCAACAGATTGTAACCCTTTTGTTGAATTTCTCCCTTTGGGTTATTGATAACAACGAAAAAATCGCGTGTCTCAATTTAGAACTTTTTATAAGCTTATATTTTTTATACCACTCATGCACGGAACCGTGTTTTTAAAAAGTTTATTTCGTTTGTGATAATATACGCAACAAGTATGAATAATTTATCTAGTGAGTTTTACCGTGTAGTCCTATTCTGTATACAGTCACCATAAAAATTACCAATATTATTTTACGTTCATCAAATGTTTCGAATAATTTATAATATGTAAAACAAGTGTTTATTCAAAATAAAATAGAAAAAATTAATCGAATTTCTACTATGATCCTCCTTTTTATGTTATTAGCGAATTTATTTTTAAATTGTCTAAATTTAACATATTATTATTCAACTGGATAAAAACTGCTTTTTTGCAACCTAAAGTATGAAATTAGTACAATTTAGTTGTTATATATGTTTAGTATGTTGTGCATTGACAAACAAACAAATATTGGTGACAGTTTGGTATCTTCTGAGACGGGAACACCACTGCTGTCAGATAATAAGAAAACGTCTGAGACTACATCCCACTCTCTAAACAACCACACCACAAGTAACTTGAGGACATGTGGTTGATTAAATTTGAATGTACATCAAACTATAGCTACGGTATTGGTTATTAATGACGATTCGAGATCTATCCCGAAAGAAAGACATGGAACAACTGCCTCATAATTTTGAATCACGAGCCAACACCTGAGCTGGCAAATGTGGACCACGGCAGATTTCTATGAGGAGAGTTTTCAGGTAGACTTACCTTGGTCTCTCCAACAACGTGCGAGTAGTAGATGGTCCAGTGGCCCCAAAGTACTTGACTCATAGCTCATAGTCGGAGAGTTCTGGGTTCGAATCTATACTTTGAGAGTACAGCCAGTTCGTGATCGTTTGTGATCAACGAGTTGCCGGTTTCGTTCCTCGTTTTTTTTTTTTTTTAATTCGTCGTGTATAGGGGACGGGTCCACGCTAAATTTTTCGAGTTATTTCTTCCGGCCCACGTCAGATTCGTGGTTTGAGGTGTGTGCTCAGATGTTGTTCTCATCATCTGACCATGATTTAAAGTTATATTATAAAACAGTGTTTTCAGATTTTTCCTTCGGGATACATTCTGAACCGTCCCCAATAACCCATTGTGTATTTATAGTGTGCCGGTAATTCAATCAATCAACTGCGTGTTCAACCATACTATCACTGCCTCCAAATAGCAGTCTGCAAAAACCATTAACAATATTTTTATTAAAAGTGGGCTTCAAACTCCCTGACTTCCCTATCAATTAACAACAAGAAGAAGCGACCTAATAGTCTCTCCAAACTACAATCTTAGGAGAAAGTGGTGCACGGAATTCTCCCTCTTCTCCCTCCTAGTTAAAAATGGGAAAATAATAGCCTGGTAGCCGCATACCGCAGCGTGAAAATGAAAAAGCATGCCCTACCTTCCCCTATTCACGCACGTGGTGATAGTTTGCCCATGGCCCGGTGCCGATGCCTATAATCATTCCATTTCCTCATCTCACCCCAGACCCCTCTAATGGCCCGGGTTCAAGAAAGGCAAGAGAGCCATCGATCTTGTTGTTTCTCCGATTCCTGCTCAATATGGGAGGCATCCCACTCTTGCCTGGAAGATCGCCCCTAATATCTGCTGTTTGGTTGACATTGAAATGGCCAGGGAATCGAATTGTTTGTTTTATTGTTGTTTTTATTGGCCTCTTTTTTTTCTTATTCTTCTTCTGGAGATCGTTTTCTTGTTGGCCACTGTCTTGGAGGCCATTGAACTTTCCAAAGGTCGTTCTGTGTCTTGGGGCGCGTTCGAGGATCGCAGACGACTTTCTCCTCAATGGATTGGTCCAGAAATATTCCTGCCCATCATATTCCTTTCCTCCAGGTGGGATTCAAAGTTGAGGGTCGAGTTTAAGTATCAGGAGTCCGGTTCCCTAGACTTGGCGCCTTATCACTCATCGACAATCTATGTCACTGTTCCATTTTATTTTTATTTGAGAGTGTTCATCTGTTTTTCTTCATTCCATTCGCATTTGTTTCATTCAACTAATTATAGTCAGACTCCTATTAATTGGCGGTTGGACGAACGCCCCTCTTAAATGGGATTAGCGAATCAACAAACAAATTTGGACGCGTTGACCAATCAGCTTGTCTAAGCCATGCAAACAATGGGACGTCACAGAAGCTATTTAGCCAGAGACCAACACTAATAAACTTTTTTTTCGCACGCTTTAATGAAGTGTGTCGGTGTTATTGATGACACTTGCATATGCGTCAAAAACATAACTTTTTACAAGGAATTAAAGTGATTCACAATTTAAAAATTTAAATGAATGGGAATTAATTAAAATTCGAAAATATCATTTCTGATTTTGTGACTGAATAAATACTTTTCAATGGAACTGGATAAATATTATATAACGTGCAATGCAATTAATCTCATCACTTGACAACGTATCAGATAGTTTAAGGACTGCCATCATTGATCATTACTCAAAATATGTCATAACAAACACGTTTGCATTAACCGCGAGTCACATCTAGGGTCCATTCTTCATGAACGAGTAAAACGCGCGTGAACGTTTTCAGATGGCTTTGTGATTCGAGCATACAAACCACATGGTTTGGGTTCTCAAATAGCAGAGCCATTTGAAAATGTCACGCACGTTTATCACGTTCGTATAGAATATGCATAAGCTGTGGGATTTCTTAGGCAAGAAAGATGACAACAAAAGATTTTAATTGAAAAATAAATTAACTATATCATTTCAAGTTCTGTATTTACTATCATAAAAGGAATTTTTTTTGAATTTGAACTTATGATTTCAAAATGTAGTAAAAAATCATATGTACGATTATTACCCCCCCCCACCCCCCACCCCTCTCCCTATACGTTTTCTTTGTATATTTAGTGTTCAAGTTATATCATTATATCCCTATTCTGTTAGTGTTTAAGTTATATAAGCATAGAATTCAGTGTAAATTATTTTTTAAGTAATTAGAATTAAAATGCCTGGTATTAGGCGCTTTACACATAAATACAACCTTTTATATTAAACTAAACTACGATTATTCAAATATTGGCTTCACCTTAAACCACATTTTTTTTGGTTTAATTTTATTAAAATAAATTTTGTATGAAATATTAAATAATATAACTCATAAAATAAAAAAAATAGATTGTAGATATCTTAATCTGAATAAGATCCTCCCCCCCCCCCCCATGTAAACACTTTTGTTCCGAATTCTACATTTATTTCTTAGACAAAATGTCTAACCGACATAAATGAATCTAACTCTCTCTGCATGGGTAAATAATTTTAGGCAAATAAACCTTTTAGTCCGAAGAATCTGTTGCCAGTTTATTTTGTGTTGCATAATCCGAACGCAATTACTCTGCATCACGCCCATACGTTATACCTGAGCAATTATGCGACAGACTGGCGTCGCCTCATCCGACTGCGCCCAACAAGGCTTGACCATTGAAATGGTATTTATCTCAACAGCACAATTGTATTCTTCTCATTTTTGTAAATCGATGAGTCATCTGCAAACTGTTTGCCTAACGACATTTCTTCCTTTGAATGAAGAAAAATAGGTTGTTTTTTTCACAAATTAGTGACTGTTTCTAGGAACTGAATACTGTTCGAAGTTCCAAGCTAAATTGATTATTTAGTTTATTTGAAGACTACCAATACATTCCTTGAAATAAAATGGTTGTAATTTGTTTTAGATTACTGCAAGAAATTTATTCTTAATAGCAGTATTCCCTTTTCTAAGAATTAAGTATACAATGCTGTTTTCAAATCGTGGCTAGAAAGAATACTCTATCTCTGGTAAGAAATACAACTTAAATCTGTAAAGTGCAGAGACCATATGTTATTGCGCAATAATCGCTGATTATATAAACCAATTACAAAGACGTAATCATTCAAGTTTTCCTTCTTTATTTGACATTTGTTTCAATTTTTAAAAATTTAACAGTTATATTTTTAATGCGTCCGTAATACCTTTTATAGTATCCATCAATACCAATGCCAGCGTCCTCTGGCCCTCAGCCAAAACTTTGAACACAGAATTTTGAAAATTCAAGCCACTCGTACACAATTAGAGGTTGAATAGTATCTATATCAAATTTTTAGACACGTCCGAGTTAGTGGAAGATATTGTTTTGCATGACACAGACACACAGATAAACTTTATTTTTTATTTTTATTATTATACATTAATTAATTGATTATAAAATATTCACAAATTCATTATATCGTAATACTTTTTATCAATAAACAAACTACACGAGAACATTTTTTTTTAATAAAAATGACAGTTTCCTTAACCGATTTAAAAACAATATTTGTTTTAATTAAAGCTTATTATTTTATAGAAATGTTATCAAAGTGGTCCATTCTGAAAGATATTCAAAACTTTATTAATTTAGGTTTTTCTCTTAGAATGCTTAAAAAATACTTATAAAGTTTTGATTATATTAAAACAACGAACACTAGGCAAGTCTCTTCACTGAGCACGATGATATTTGACGAACGCGAAACAAACCTTTTGAACCTTTCCATCGTAGAGGACTGAGCCGAGCCATCGCTGAGATTAAGAGGTGAGCGCATGCCTCATTGTATAACAATCACAATCAAATAACTCCGAGGTTGCCTTGAAAGCCGTCAACAATCATTTACACCTTCCCGCCTTTTCTCTTTCAGCATTCTCCGCATCGAGATTCAGAGTGAAATTCTGACCTCTCGCACCATAAATCTTTCCAGGGTTCGGATGAATCGACAGGTGACGGGCTTTCCGTCCGATTCTTCGGAAAGATGACGGGTATTCTTTTCCCTGGCTTTTATCTTTAAATCGTGAATTAGTGGGTAGGCCTCGAGTGGAATGCGATAGAAGGTTCTCATGATCGATTTTATGCGAAAAGCTTGGAAATCGTGTTCGAAACTAAAATAATGGGGAAGTTGGTCACAATGCAAGAGAAAACTTTCTCTGACCCGTGAACTTGGCGTTGAAATCGAATTATTTTTGGTGCGGAATTGTTTTATTGGGGATTTCTAGTTGGCTTAATGCTATTCGAGTTTCGTCGCCAAATCAAAATGGCGATGGCTATCTCACAAAAAAGCCGTAAAGAACTCTCATTAGGGATTGTTGAAAACAATCCAGGGAAGAAAAGGGAATTTGAAGAACTACTAAAAACATATTTCACTTAAAAGTAATGTAAAGTAGAGCAATCACATTCTCATAAAAAGTTTTGAATTTAAGCAAACAACAAAAGCATGTTATGTAGAAATGGTGAGTTTTTCTTAAGTATTGCTCGTGGTAAAAGATAGGAATAAAATTTTAGAAACTTTTACTCATCTATATGGCACCAATATTTCAAGCTTAGGGATAGTATCTATCATTTGAAAGTAATTTTTTCTTCTAACAACGCATTCAAATGCAAATTAAAAGTTAATGCTGCCCAGTTTGATTTTTATTTAATGAGTGTTCTTTCTATATAAAGTTTTAAAATTAAACTTACATTTATACTTTTAATTAATTAATTTTTTAATTAATTAATTTTTTAATTAAAAAATTTTGCCTATATTCTTTATTTACTGATATACCATATTAAGAATTATTTTAGATAAATTTCTTACAAACTTCGACGCTGTGTCAAATTAAATAATTTTCTTAAAATTAGTCATGGTATTTTATGTCACTAATTTTTTTTACGTTTCTGATGACACAATTTTTTTTAAATATTAATTTCAATTTAAAAATAAAAATTTAAACAAAGCAAATAGGTCAAAGTTTTTATAACACATTAAAGTGTTTAAAATATTAAAACATTCAGAAACTTTTTTAAATGTGACGTTTTCTTTCAGATTTTTCATTAGATTAATAAAATTACATTATTTTAATTACTACATTGAATAAAAATTATAAAATCTTTGTTATTCACAAAACTAAATTATTCAAATTCAATCTCTTACGCTAAGCGAAGGGGAAATAACTCTTCTGATATAATTCTTTATGCTAGTTTTGTGTAAAGTTAGATGTTTTTTATAAAAAGCTTTGTGTATTTTCTTAGAAATAATTTTACAATATTGTAATTAAAAGTAGTGATTACCAAGCTTTAAATTGGGGAACAAAATGAATAATATTTCGTAACATTTTGTATATTAATAACCATTTAAATCAATACACTAAAAATCATTTAAAAATAAAATAAAAATTTATATTTCAAACTCGTTAATTTTATATAAATCTCAGTATTCAATGACCTGTAAATGATCATAATTTAAATAAAAGTTACAAACTTTCCTAATCTCACAGAATTACTACTTTTGTATTTTAAAACTAGAATATATTCATAAACACGCGTAAACTTCCTGATAGTACAACGATCTTTCAATAAGTCTCACTGATTACAAAAATAAAGCAACACGCGCATTGACAGCCAACACATTAATGAAGGTGATTACACGTGCAATTAATAACTTAAGAACACAGCCTTCACCACCCAGTGAAGAGCGGCTATTACTTTGTTTCCCGCACACCGATTTCGGCTCTCATAAACAAACAATATGCACAAGTGAAGAAGTAACCTTCGCTCAGCCGTCGCCTCCAGCCAGTTAATTTGGGTAAGATAAAAGGAGAAAATTACGTGCATCAGCCCTTGAAAGCTTGACCACAACAACCTTTTCAACTCAACGGGTTTTCGCTTTGGAGAATGCATCATTAGAGAAAGTGGCCAAACTTTCCTCATTATTGTTTGTATCCATTCTATTGTTTGATCGGCCCTCGACGTTTTGTTTCCAATAAGTGTGTTTAAATTAGGCTCTCGCTTTCATTTGCTTTGATCTTTGGTTACGGATTGAAATAAATCGATTTGCATTTTATGGGTTTCCTGGGTTTTTATTATAATCCAATTAGAGAAAAATTCCTAGTCAGAATTTAAATTAACATCTAGTAAGGTATATGACCTTTTATGTAGAAGAATGCATAAAGTTATTTTGTAGCGTTACAAAAAAATACCTAAGTAGCTAAATTTTTTTTAATATTTTAATTTCTCAAGTTTTAGTTATATAAATTAAATTATTTTAATATACATTAATAGTTGCCCGATCAATTTAAGGAAGACCGTTTTTATTTGTTTTAATAATTATAGGGACGCACAGGCTAAAGATTTTTGATCTAATGGGTGGTTTGAATTATAATTGTAATTTTCTAGAATCCGTAAGCAGAAAAAATAAGATTTTTTTATATGCATTAATGCAATAACACACTTAAAATGAAGAACACTTTAAAATATTTATTAAAGAAAATGTATGGTTATGCACGGGATATTTAAACAGTAACACATGCACAATATTATACTTTGATGTTAAAAACTTTATTTTTGTACAAAACATTGTCAAAAATACATGTATTTTTTAATTTAAAGCAATTTATATATTTTTTTGTTTAATTTTTAGAGAATTACATAATCATATATTTATCCACTAAAGCAATTTTAGAGTTCATAAATATACAGTTTTACGATAAATAGAAATTATTCTTACATTTAAAAATATATTAAAACAATAAAAATTAGACAGCCGTAATTATAAGATTTATTGGTGGCTTATACTGTCAGTAACCATCCTGCGACTAAAAATGAATTAATATTCTCACACATGTAGCTTAAAACGGATTTAAGAATAAAAACTTACATTCAAGCCTTTTCCAGGATTCTAACCAAGCACGTAATTGTAAAAATGACAAGGTTTTTGTTGAAAGAATTTCCAGAAAGAATAATACGCATTTATTAATTCTTGGCGAAAAAATGCTATTTTACAAAATATGTACTTCGATAATAATAATAATAACAATATCTCTGTTAAACACACACTCACATATCAAAATAATGAGGAAGACATTACATAATAAGACTAATGTAACTCTGATAGTTTACCAATTATTATTTTTTTAACTAATGTATATATCTATATTTTTGGCTATTACAATAGCTCAACGTAATCTCATCTATTGGTCTCATCCCTCCAAATCAACAACATCCTTCAGAAAAAAAAAACATTCAATCCGTTGCTTTCTTCAAATTGATTTTTAGGGACACAACTACAAATTAGCATTCTTCTATCACACAAAAAAAAAATCTACCACTCATAGAAAACAATTCTCACGAGTTTCCGCTTTTTGCCCACGTTTCGCAGAACAGAATCAGTCACGCGTGCAACTACAGATGGGATGACTGTTATTTATATTTTCCACTCTTTTTTTGACACCACATCGAAAGAGAGCGTTGGCGATTATTCCAAGGTAATCAGCCAATTATGTCCTTAATGACGGAGATAAAGAAGACGTTATTCGGATAATTTTTTTGCACTCGGACTTTTTTTTACTTTACAAAGCGTTGCACACATTTCCATATGCGGAAATCTTGAGTCCAAATTGCACGTTTCTTCTATTAAATGAGCATTAAAAGCATTATCGGAATGTTAGACGGCTCGGTATTATATGCATCGCGTCCTCTTTTGTGGTGATTGTGATTTGTTGCTTTTAGTTTTTGCTCTTTTTGATCTGTTATTGACAGTAATTATACAGTGAGGTGTTGGCAGGGGCCGATTTTTATATTGAAGAAAGGGAAGCCCGCCTTTAAATGGGGCCCCCATGGCTCTAAAATAGATCCTGGATTATCAAATTGAAATTTTACATGCACTAAAATCTTCGCCCCTGAATGGCATTAAAATTAAACATATTACAAGAAATATAACAATATATATTAAGTAATGAGTATTCCTAATATTCCATATGTTTAGATTTTTTTTCTCCAATTTTCGAACGAATTTAACACAAGTGACTGGTTTACTAAAGTTTGTAATACAGATTGACGGAGAATACAGATCTGAATACAAATTTATAAATGTAAATTTAGTAGCAAACTATGTTAGGGGTGTTAAATATTTATATAAAATGTGTGATTTGGGGGTCCCTCAAAAATGTAAAGTGTAAGCCTGGGCTTCCCGGCCTATTCGGTAATCAGGCCTTGGGCGTTGGGCATTGCTTTCATGTGTGTTAAAGCTCTATCTTTAATTTTTACAATATGGTAAAATTTTCTGACCTAGAAACCAACATTCAAAATTATATTACTATACTATTATAAAATTAGTAATTG
The DNA here is from genome assembly GCA_963932185.1 of Troglohyphantes excavatus. NCBI lineage: Eukaryota > Metazoa > Arthropoda > Arachnida > Araneae > Linyphiidae > Troglohyphantes > Troglohyphantes excavatus. The sequence goes on along the minus strand of OZ010667.1, from coordinate 45,799,377 downwards.
TATATATTTAAAATCATAAAATATACACATTTTATCGTTATTTTCCAGAAAACAAATTTAAATATTGATCAATTTATTATTTTTTGAATAATGTTACTTAATCAATGATCCTAGAGAATATTAATTTTTTAAATAAAACGACATATAAACTGAGTGGCCAAATTTTTATAATCACCAGACGTTTTTAAACAAATTTGCTACAGCGTAATACTGCGTCCTCCAGTGGGCGATAGTGGTATGAATAAAGGAAAGATGCTTGATCACAACGTTACTAGAAGCGTTTTGTTCGAATAGGTAGGAGTAAGAAACGCTATTTGACTTACTTCGAATGTGGGATGATTGTGGATGCTCTGTATCAATACAGAAACCGCTGCATTTGTGAAATGTTTAAAAACTGCTGAAGTAAGAGTGTTTAATGGCTGTACTGCTAACGCCAAAACTGGGTATTAACTTGCCTCCTGTGGGCATCACCTTCTACTGGATGCCCGAGAGGGAAAAATGGTGTCTAGGTTTGTAAGGGACAACTTAAGGACAACAGTGCAACAAATTACAGCAGATTTTAATTAAGGATCCTCTTAAAGGGTCTCTGAACGCACTATTTACCGTACACTAAAACATATGGGATATGAGTATGGTCATAATATTTTAGCAACTCAGAGTAATTTTATTTCAATTATTAATATTATTTTAAAAAAAATTTAATTAAATTAATTAATTAATTAAAATCGAAATATATACTACAGAGCAAGGGAGAGATTTCTACGTATTTTTGCTTTAGTTGTTTTCAAAAGAATATTTTGTGTTCATAACCTAAAATGGATTCGCATTTTTATATTCATTAATTCGTAAAAAAATAACTTGTAATTTAATTTAAGTAAACTTTCCTTACGTTTATAAAAACAAATATTACAGTTTAAAAAACTATTGACTGTTCAGTTTTAAGTATATTTTTCACAAAGCCTTGGCATTTTAAACATGATCAAAATCCTAAATTTTTTTATTTTGAGTAGATGACGAATGTTGCAGACGAAAAGTAGGTAAGCAAATGATAAATGTAAAAAAGTATACATGTAAAAAACGTATATTCTTTTTCTTCTACTGATTCTTAAATATGTATAGCATAGTTTTATGCAAAAAAATTAGCAATTTTTTTGGAATTTGGTGGTTGGGTCTCCCATAAAGTTTTTTTTTTTTTAATTTTGCACACAAATACTGACAAATCGTCTTTATGCGCCATTAGCTTCGAGCTATGCCCCAACCCATTAGCATGTTCCGCACGTGTCCAAACAACCCTTGTTCAAACTTGTCTAATCACACACACGAAGTGAACATTGCTTTCAAGTGAAAGAGTCGGGCGGGAGAACAGTCATGTCCTGTCAAAAGTATAACACAGGTAACAACCGCTTATCTGAAAAAAAAAAGCTGAGAGCGAGATTCTTATCTCCCAAAAATGATGGGCTTTGGCTTCTTCCGCGAGGCGTTTAGGATTGCTTTGTTGTGTTTGGATATTAAATATTTCAGATTGATTTGGAATTTAATCTATAATATTCTTTCTATAAAAATTAATTTCCATGTTAGAAATACAGGCTGATCACATATTGTTGGAGAATGGTCATTGTATGGCTGCATCACTTCAAACAATGACCATACGCATCAAACAATAACCATCCGTCATTGTTTTGCCAACCCAGCTAAACAATGACGAATGGTCATTGTCTTGCTTTATTAGTAAAAAATCCTAACTACTTCAAGTCGTTTGTTAAAACTATGAGCGAAGTAGTTAGTAAAAATATTGTTCTATTTTGTCACTAAAGATAAATTTAATACAGCCAAACAATAATCCATCCGTCAGAAATTTATTGGTTTTTTTTGCATACATTAAATTGGTTTGTATTAACTAAACAAAAATTTTAAACAAATTTAAACTTTATTATATAGGACTTTTATATATATGATATACTTTATATGTCATTTTCATTTCCTTTATCCTTGGATATATATGAGCATGCTACTTCGATTATCCACGTTGCTTCAAAAGTCATTTATCGTAAAACTGCATTAGTATTAACAAGACAAAACGTTGTTAATTGTATTGAAGGTATAGTCAATTGAAATACTTATCCTTTGAAAACTACTTTTACTCAAAACTTTTTTTGGAAATTCGTTTCTTTTACGGAGCAGTTACTTGAATTCCTATTTTTCCCCTAATAATCTTTCTGCGCTTTTAGATTACAAAAGTAACAATTTGTTTATAAAACAGAATAATGGAAGAAAATTGCTTTTTAAACGCATGGACCTACTATTTTCGTTTACTTAGACTTAGAAGAACAGGGACTTAGAAGAACAGGAACTTAGAAGAACAGGGACTTAGAAGAACAGGAACTTAAAAGAACAGGGACTTAGAAGAACAGGAACTTAGAAGAACAGGGACTTAGAAGAACAGGAACTTAGAAGAACAGGGACTTAGAAGAACAGGAACTTAGAAGAACATGGACTTAGAAGAACAGGAACTTAGAAGAACAGGGACTTAGAAGAACAGGGACTTAGAAGAACAGGAACTTATAAGAACAGGGACTTAGAAGAACAGGGACTTAGAAGAACAAGAACTTAGAAGAACAGGGACTTAGAAGAACAGGGAACAAAGAACAAGCCGTTACTCAATTTAAAAACATAAATCTTTTAATATGTGCGTGCTGATATCTGAACGTATGGCAGCAATTGATCTATTAAGACCGAAGAACGTGTTATTCATTTCTTATATTTTTTTTTAAATAACAACTTTGGTTTAGTTTGATTTTGTTTATTGAATAAAAGTATAAAAAAAAACATGATGGGCATAAATTGGTGGGCGATGGTCAATGTTTTGCTGTTTAATTGCACGTAATAAAAAAAATTTAAATATATATTTGAACTACTTTGTTTATTGTTATTAAATCTAAGCGATTTGTTTAAAATATCAGCGAAGTAGCTAGGCAAAAATAACGTTTTATTATGCCAATACAGATATCTGTAATACAGACAAGCAATGAACCTCATCCAACAATTTGTAACCACCTTGGAGTTGATAAAATTATACTAGTAAGGTTTCTTAATGTCTAAATCCCAAGAATCTTCATTAGACGTACGGATGAGCATGGTCAACGACAGATCAAATCACTGAGTGTAACTTTGTCCGAATCCATCAAGTCGAGTAATTAGCCTTTAAAAAAACATTTTATCGCCCATTGAGGCATTTCCCATTTTACGCTTTCATTCCCTTCAATGGAGATTGCTGAATGCTCAACTTCTGAAGTGGAATAATTACAGGATTTCATTTGTTTTTCTTATTTCTTAGCGTAACATTGACTCTCTGGGCTCGAACGACTCGGACTCAATACGAAAATCGATATATAAGTGGAATAAATGGAGGGAGCATTCGTAGTGATTAATCGTTTTGTGTGTATTTTGTCGGGTTTTATTGGTGAAATCGAATTAATTTTTTCTCATCGAGTCTTTTGCAATTCAACATTCTCAGAATAAACGGAATAATTGCTAAGAAATAGAATGTATTGTCAATAATGTTATTTTGGAATGTATTTAATTTTTTTTAATCTACAGTTAAAATTATAAAGGAGATATGTGGTTTCCGAATTTTTTATTTTATATATTTGATGCTCCCTCATTCAAACATCTGTATTCAAACTATTGAATAAACTATCGAATTCTTACAAAAAAAAAAAAAAAAAAACGTTTCTTTTAATAATTCTTTTTCGAAATTTTGCTTTTGTGCTTTGATTTGCAAGTGAAAATGCAATGGGAAGAACGATTATGGTTCACCTGGAGTGATTTTATACAAAAATAAAACAAAGTTCCATGTCTCATATATACACAGCATTATGATCTCATAGTCTTTTTACTAACTACCATCATTCTTTCATTTTTTCCCAACCAACTTGTCATAATGAAAATACGCCTTTGCAGCTAACATAAGCGATGTTGTTTCGATATCAACGATATCGTTGTTCCCCCGTACCCATTGAGTAAAGCAAAGGATGTGATAACTACTAACCTGCGTTGATTCGTGTTGTGCTCGCTGCCAGCAGCATAAGCAATGCAGTGAAGACGCCCGCACTAAGCGGTGACGGGCGGCCCATTACGGCCGGTAGGAACTGCTTCTGGAAAAACAAAGATATATATTATTTTTCTGAATAATTTTTTAAAATTGCATATAGTAAAAATTGTATTGTATTTTTGTTTAACGTAATTATTGAATTAAGATTTAGATCGCTATATCTAAATCGTAATATTTAGATCGTAATATATAGTTTGTGAAAGGAAAACATCGTTTTTCTAAAAAGACAGGTTTTACATTACACAATTAAAAATTCATGTTATGTTAAGTGTTTTAGAAAAAATTGTTTAAATAATAGGTTTAATATAATAATTTATAAATTAATAAATATTAGTTTTTTTTAATTAATAAATATATTTTCATTGAATGTGTTAAAAAATCAATCTTTATTTAATATTTTATATTGCATTTTCAGAAAAGTATTTAAATATGAAACAAAATTGTTGATATAAGTATTAATTATTATAAATACTTTAGTAACATAGATGTAACTTAAAACTGTCTTTAAATCCCAAGACATCCATCTAAGCTAATAAATCTGTAAAGCTACAAACACGCCCTGGAGAGTTACAGAAAGTTAGTTAAAAAATACTTAAAAATTATTAATTAAAAAATATTTTAAAAGTTTTTTTATTAAAAAAAAACGTCAACATAAGTTATATGGTTAGAATAATTATAAAAAAATATTAAAATTATTCGAACTATATAAACTTATTTAGATATTTAAAAAAAACTTTTTGATGTATTTTAGATAAATATGACCATTACGTAAGAAATTCAAATGGTAACAACATACCTACCATACATTTTCTCAGAAAGATATTTTACCGTTACAAAGTAATAAAAATAACAGAAAAATATCTAAAATCCCATATAAACAATATACATTTTTAAGTATCTATTCTCCAAGATGAATGAAATTAAAGAAATAAAAAAAATTAATGAAACCTATACGAAAACCCAACCACCTTGGAGAAGAAAAAAAATCATTATCAACAGAAATCTTCCCCAAAAGAATGCAGGAAAACCCCGTCATCAAATTTTATAGCTTTCGCTTTTCACCAGCCCCAAAGTGGAGACATAAAATAACACATAGTACAAAGTACAGCATTTTTCACGCAGCAAACTATTTTTTTATTAGTGGCACCCACACAACCCTGTGGCTACGCGATGCCCTTTTCACCATGTCGAGCAGCGGTGGGGTCGAGCGCAAGCCCTTTTTTCTTCTGAGTTTATCTGACCGTTGATGAAAGAACTCTCGAAAAATATTGCTCGTGTATCTTTTTATTGAAAGATGTGACCCCTTCACCTTCAAGGTGAAGTGTGCGGAATGCTGATGGGGCTAAAAATGTGATGGAAGAGTTTGTTAAGTCAAGAATGGATCTTCGCTGCGAGTCGTTCATTATCATTTGCCAGTTAAGAGATAATCAACATTAAAGTGTTGGTTTTGCATCCTCCAATTCTTATTTTTCAATGGTTGTCCATTAAACAAATTTAATTGTAAAAAATATTGTTTCCAAATTGTAAAAAACAAATTTTAATATTTCCAGTTTGCATCTACATATGTAAAAATTAGAGAAATGTTACTTCTAAATTAATGCTAACAAGTGTTTACTTGATTTAAAAGTAATCTTTATGGTTTTATTTTTATCTTTTTGAATATTATCTCGATTACCTAATTGTTCCGAAAATATAAGCGGGATATCAAATATTATTATTTGTATAATAACTCTATTCTATAAGCTTCAAAAATTACCTAATAGTAAAATGCATAACATAAGGGCTATTTATTACGTGAAGCACTCATGGGGGTGAGGGGGGGGGGTTAAAAAGAGAGTCTGTCACGCGTCACTATAACGTGAAATGGTAAAGGAGATCTCAGTGGTTGTGTGAAATAGCAAAACTTTGTAAAAAAAAATGTTTTACTTGCTTCATTAATTTTGATATAAATGCATTTATACATATAATAATCTTTCTAATGGGATGTTTGTTAAAACTCTTGAAACCGCAAAAATTTATTATGATGTGACATGTTGGGGGAGGAATAAGGCTAACGGTACTTAGCGGTACTTGGGGGAGAAGTTGTTATATAAAATAATTAAAATTAGCGGGGCACAATACTCCTTAATAGTTAATATAAGAAAGTGAAGTTTTTATTTGACCAAATAGACATCAACATGAATATTTACAGGGTCTAAGGAGTAAGTAAGTAAATTTAAAAAAAACTTCTCAACATAAATAGAATATATATATATATATATATATATATATATATATATATATATATTTAAACACAATCCCATTTCCTTTCCCCATAGCTCAAGATATTTCCAAGAAAAGGAGGTCTTTGGGTAAATTCGAGACCACAACGGCAGTGGGTTTTTTCTACGATGTTGCATGCATATCTCAAAAAATAAGTTAGTTGCCTCGCCTCCCTGCCAAAAGCACCCCGAACCAGTTCTTTTAAATTGGAAGTCGGTTTTCGTCTGAAAATTGCATTGTCAGGCATCTGACGCTAACCCCGCCATTCCGGAGGCCTTTTCGCGCCACAACCTTTGCCCCCTCGCCAAGGGGGTCAGCCCAGGTTAACGATCCCTGAGTCTCTCCCAAACGAAATTCACTGGGCTTCCTGGACTCTCTGACCATATTAACCCTCTTTGGTCCGCGAAGGAGTGGCCAGGGCAAGGTTAACGCACTCGTAATACGCGAAGAAATGTCCGTGCTTGTTTAACCCCCCCCCCCCCCACCTGCACAAAAACTATTAAAATGATACAAGAGGGTTTTAAAATATTTGAAAAACAGCCATGCAGATCTTCTACGAGTCACTCCATTTGAGTGTTCATTAGTACATAACGTACTTTACATAACATATTTTAGTACATAACGTACTTTAGTACATAACGTACTTTAGTACATAACGTACTTTAGTACATAACGTACTTTACATAACATATTTTAGTACATAACGTACTTTACATAACATATTTTAGTACATAACGTACATTAGTACATAATGCGCGTACGTATAACGTTATGCGGGTTTTGTTTAGTTTCATTTGTTGAGATTGAGCGTCAACCAGGTCAGCGGTTAACAGTCAGTGGAATTTGGATATTTATAAATTTATGGGCTTAAATCTAAATTTCTAAATTTTGGGAAATGCTGTGGTAAGGGGATGGATGGTTTTCATTTTTGTTTTTAATCACAATTCTTTACAAGCGCTTCTTCTATTAGATACAAGGATCGAAATTAGCGGTCGTTAGTCGTATTTTACGCATAAAATTTTCAGTTTGGCGACCTTAATTTTACACGCAGTCGTCATTTTTGACGCCTAACTTTTTTTTTTATAAAAATTTCACTTTGACGACCATATTTTGTCGTCATTTTTTACATCCTTCCGAATGTCCAAATGACGTAGAAAACGGCCGAAAAGACGGCCAGATTTTAAAAAATAATGTATTTCATTAACGAAAAAATGTGCTTGTAAATTATAAAATGCCTTTGTTTTGCTTATTATCATTAAAAGTATTTCGATGCCTGTATATATGCATACATTTAAGTAAAGCTACCAAGTAAGCCGGTGATATTTTTAGAACATAAATGGAAACATTCTTCAAATTTTATGCAAAATAATCTTTAACTATTAGACAAATATCGAAACAGTTGGCAGCTCTGCTTAAACATTTGGAATTATTTTTATATTGCGCCTCAGCAGAACGTATTCGCAACTAAAAAAATGCTAGTTGCCAATGGCGCCTAACTTTTATTCCCTAATTTCGAATCTTGATTAGATAATAACTTTTTTCTTATTATATCATATTGTGTTATATCAATCCATACATAAGAAACTATTATATATTCGAGAATCGTATGTGTATAAAGTTGATTGTTCTTAAAATTTGTGTATATTGTGTAAAATTTGTGTATAAAATTTATGGAATATCGAAATTTGTTTGAATGAATAGATATACATTTTCATGGCAGAATCTTATTAATATAAAATTAAAGAGTACTAGTGCATGATTTATAACGCGATTTAGAAAATAAGAGCCCAAACATTATAATTTTAAATTGAAAGATTGTCTTTTATTTGAAAGAATAATATAACTCACTATGTTATAGTTTTATCCCAAAACTTGCAATTCAATTTAATCTCTTTCTAAATATGTTATCAATTTAAAACTTTGTATAATTATCCAATCCTAATGACAATACATTATAAAATTAGTAAATAATATTTTGATTATTTATTTAAAAATTGAACATCTGCATGTTTTGAACTCGGGTTATCAGAAGAATGCTTAGACAATGTGTTACAACGTCGTTTAAAAGGAAGAATTCAAATTCACAGCTAATTATCCAATAGACTCTAAAGAACACAACTCCACGATATAACGAACCATCCTTTATAACGACCATCACTGAAAGTTCCAACCAGTTAATTAGTTTGTACGTAATCAAAATCGCTACATCGAGCTTTCACTATAAAGACCCTTTTACACAGGTGTTTCGTGAAGGGTCGCTATATGGAAGATCTGCTTCAGTATGATATTCAGAAATAACGTGATACATTTAGTTCATCTACTTCAAATATTAAATACGATTTATAAATTAATTAACTTTGTTCTTTCTTTCCCAACCTCATACAATTAATATTTTTGTCACGAAACTTTAAATAATATTGCTTTTCGGTTCCCTCATCTATATCGACAGCGTTATTTGTGCAATCATGATATTTCATGAGATCGATCACTCGCATAAGAGAGCTGCCATCTTTCGTGAAATTAATTGACTGGTGCGATTGCGTGCCAAGGTGAAGTCTGATTGAAAGTTTATGGCGATCGAAGACAATTCCATTATTCGGATCCTTGCAAAATGGCTACCGATCAAGGTCATTCGAGGTCATCCGGATCAGACACTAGAACAGATGTTCTGGTCATTTTCGGTCATCCAGATGATCCCGAGGAAGCACGGTAATGAGTATTTATTTCTGCATGGGTAAGTATGTCTTTATGAAGGTATTGTTTTCTCCTTTGACCGTAAAATATCTTTTTGTTAAATTGAAAGCTGGAAAAAGGACTCCTTCAGAAAATATGGGCAGGACACAAAGTTTTAGTCTATTTATTATGTTTTGTTAACTTGCATGCAATTTTTAAGGATACAACAAGGCACAGATTTTTCATGAAATTTCATAATAAGTCTATGGACGCACCACCATAGAATCGTCCTTCATGATTAAAAAAATATCAAAATTGGTTCACACAGTATTTTACTAAATTATGCTCCGACAACATAAAATCAATCGTTATTATGAGGCTGTTAAATTATAGATTCATAGTTGTTTCTTTTTTATATAATTCGAAATGGGGCTTTTGAAAGTAAAGAACTCAACTACTGAATAATCGTAGAATTTTTTATTTTTAAAATAAAAAACTTTATTTAAAAAGTAATTTACATCATTTATTTTATATTTTTTAAATGTACCTAATTCCTATATCCATTACAACAAAAAAAAATATTTCGCATATACCTAAAAATACTTTATTTTCGTTTAAAATATTTTTTAAACGAAAAAATATCACATTCAACCTTAAAAAATTTTCATCAAATATTTTTTAATTACCATTTGCTATCTGTATAAATTATCCTAAAACTTTAAATTTTTTTCTTATACATGTTTCGCTCACAAAATAAACTATTCGCGAGATGATTTCATTTCCTACTACTGTATTAAGATTAAATGCAAAAAGTATCATAAATAAGTTTGTCAATATACATAGTTTTAAAATAACTCATATGCCAAAAATGAATAAACATTGAGGGGGGGGGGGGGGATATTACACACTCCACAATTTTATATAAATTAAACATGAATGGGTGCCGAATTATGCTTTAGAAACAGATATTAAGTTCTTGATCTATTAAGATCCGCCACATGTGACAGGTAGGAGGAGCCACAACTACTTTTAACCACCTGGTAACCCATTTGATAAAAATGAAGTTACTCAATTCCATCTCCCAGTAATAAAGCTTTTCGGCGTGTAACACAAGTGCGCGGCCATTAGAAGGTGTGTGTGAAAGTTCCTAGGAACTAAACAGGGGTTCTGGTTCATCGACCCCCCCCCCCCCCCCTTCTCAAAAACAACAAACGATTTCCATGAAAATTACAGGATGGACCCCGTCCAGAACTCACACCCAGGGACAACAGAAAGAAAAAAACACAGAAAGAAAACTACCCACCGTGCGACGACAAAAGCAAGAAACGAAGAATAAAACGAAAGAAAAGAAATGGACACTTTTATTTATATTTTAGCAATGAACGAAATTGCGAATTCTCCTCTCTTGCCCTTGCATAATTACAGAGTTCCGCCGTCACTTTCAGCGGGATCTGGTGGAAAATGAACTTCTTCTGGGGTGGAAGAGGGTTAAAAAAAAGGGGCATTGTCTTTTTCATCGTCCGGATATTCTGAACCATTTGTCGCAGGGTCTTTCACCTTGGGCCACCCCCTCTCACAGTCAACACCCTTGGCCAGTCCTTTTCTGGGTGAGTAGTAACTCATAAATTTACGCTGTTAAAAACATGTACTTGAAAATAAGTAAAATGTACTAATTTTTGATTACGTGTTGCTTATCATGCTTACATGAGTTTCAATTTTGAAAAAGACATGTACTCAAAATTGAGTACATGCTTGCTTACATAGGCTGTCTTCATAAGTCACTTTCAATACATATCGACAATTACAACCGAGTCTTACCGGAAATCGAACCCATATCCAGTACAGCAGTCCTAGAACATCATCCGTTAAACTACCAGGGCGACATTAAGAAGTTATAAACAGAATAAATGTTTAAAAAAAATTATGCCAAATGAATGGGAAGTAAGATACTTGAGTTGTAATAACTCAGTTTCTATTTAAACAATCGACACCAAATAATGTGGAAAACCATCTTTTGAACTAGTATTTTAAGTTTTTTTCAGGTTTCATGAAGATCGCTTGAACAGTACCTCTTTATTTTACAGTGTACACGTCACATTTGAAGGTAAGTAACGAAGAGTGTCCAATTCTTGATGAAATCGATATATCAACGCCTTATGTCATGTCAGTTACAGGTAAGTTCTTTCATTCTACCAAGTTATGAAATGGGAAGAATGAAGATTGATCGTCAAAAAATCTTTAAAAGGTTAAAATGGTGAATATGCCCATGAGAAAGTTTTTTCGTACTCTTCATAATCACTCTGGTTGGATCTTTATCGTTCTTCAACTTAAGCCAGGGCCACACTCGTGTTCAGGCTGATCCAATAGTCATTGGCAAATATTTCCTTCCAATTTTTGCCTCAACAAACTGAAACGTAACACAAACGGTATAGGCTGGCTACACGCTGTCCCAGCCTGGCCTAATGTTTTTGGTTTCTTTGACTTGGGGTTGGGCCTGGGAGGTTCTGGTCCTCTTCGGCCAGCCTTCTAATACCTTTCAGCCTCTAAAATGTGATGATCACTGCCAATGGCCACACTAATTGGCCATGACTGACCTTGGAACGTACTGGGCCGCCAGACTGGATAGTATGGCCCTGGCTTTAGACTGCAAATGTAATAACGTTAAGCAATATCTAACTTCAAATCGGATAGGGAGAGAATAAATCATGATAAATCTTAAAATTAATTGAATTGCTAACTACAAAAACTTAAATAATTCAAACCAACACATTTAACCCAAGGATGGTCAAGAATGTGTTTTTTTTATCTTCCTTCTAGGTTTTCAAGTTTTTCCAAGATTGCATATGCGATTTTTTTATTAATGAAACTACTTCATTTTATAATAATTTTAAATCTTCTGCTTTGGAGGCCAAGTGTCCTCTTGATCGTTGAGAGATTTGGAAGGCAGTTCAGGTGTTCTCTTTCCCATTTAATGGTGGTTAAAAGTAACAAGGTAGTGTTCTCGCGTCTTCCCTTTATAATATATCTCAAACCGCCCACTTTAATACTTTAACGTTATTTAGCCAAACAATACATAATTTTTATTTAAGTTAAAATATTATTTAAATCCGCACAAAAAAAATTACGAATCATTATATTGATTCAATTGACACAAAATAAAAATTAATAATATTTTTTCTTGTCATTTTTAAAAACAAGTTTAATATGACACTAACAATTTTAAGTGCGCTTTGTAACTAGAGGTAATTAATAAACTGTTTCCAAATGAATTGATAATAATGGTTGTTCGAAGCTAAATGACGAAAGGGCCGCATTGCGCCATTGAAAAATAATGAATATACGATTAAATCCAAAAGCGTGATAATTACACGTCCCAACGTTTGACACTAATAAAGGAAAACCACAATATAGTTCGTCCAATGAACCGCCCTGGACATAAATTCATCTCTTTTGATTGCGAGGCACCTTCACTTGGGGCTGAAAAAGGGGGCGCCTCAGAGAGCACCCTCCAAGGTACCAGCCTGACACGTTCGAACCGTTGCATGGAAGTATAGTTTATGACCTTAAAAAATAATAATGCATCGGAATTTCCACCTTTCTCCATGTAAAAAAGGTTGGGATAAAAGCCATCATTTGGAGATTTCCCAACGTGCGTTTTGAAAGGTGGGGTGTTTTTTTGTGTGGAATAATGAGCAAATGATTTTCTAAGCTTCTAGAAAAGTTAAAAAAAAGTGAAAGTTTTTTTGTGGTTTTGAAAGATTTCGGGTCTCAATTTTTTGTTTTAGTTTGATGTTTTGAAACGTTATTTGTTTACGAAATCTTTTACAGTATTTTTAATTGATAGCGCAACGGGAAAAATGTGCCGAGCAAGCAAAGAGCAAAATTATATATCAGCCGTGGATTAATCTATATTTATTTTTTAGTATAATTTTGTCGGAAACATATTATTTTTTATTTTAACTTGTATATAAGTTAAATAAAAATTTAAACTATAAACACATGAAAGCATAAGCCTATTTTACTTAAAGTTATTTTTTTAAATAGGCATTTTTCGAAATCTAAATATTGTTTTTCAAAAGTTTTTGAAGGCATTTGAATAGTTTTTTTTTTAATTTAATATTTTTACTGAAAAAGTAAATACACAATATTTTACATATAAAAAAATTTAAACTGCAAACAAACCGTTGTATTGTTGACTTTGCATTTTAAAATTCAATCTAATTATTTACATTGGCTGGAACTCTTATGTCTATTACGAAAATACGTGTAACATTTCATGTAAGACATACAATTTTTTAATTATTTCACATTTGATGGGCTTAGTTTCGCATTCTTCGATATGTTTTTAGAAAAAAAAGACAAATGAAAGATAACGGAAAATCACTGGCAAGAGTATATTTTAAAGAAAACATTGATCAAATATTGAGTTGTTGCTTTCTACTGTTCTAAAACATTTTGTACTGAATAACAACTGAATAGAAAGGGACCACACAACGCAACGTACCTAAATTAAAAATAAAAAAAATCTCAGTACCTTTATTTAAATTCAAATCTCAGTACCTTTATTTAATTTCGAAGTATCTGTAATAACTTATCTGTAATATCTTATTAATTCAAATATCCTTTATATAAAGGCAGAGCAATAACCCCTCATTCATAAGACACAAACATTTCCAAACTAATTTTCTGTTTTATATTTCTATATCAATTACCATAATACGTAAACATCTATTCTCATAAAACGACTTATCACTTCCTGAAATGCATACCTAAAAAAAAAACTAAATCGATCTCAAAGCGAATGAGTATCGAATAATTTCCCTGATTAAAACAGGAGGTACCATTTTGCATTCCAATGTAATTAGTGGTCTCGTGCCCACGAACTGCTCAACTTTCTACTTCCCCAGGAGATTGGTCAAGAAAGTAACGGAGGATCATAACCAGTGAGGAAACGAAAAGAGAAAAAAAAAGGGATCACTTAGCTACAGGCCTACGGGTGCCATAACATTCTTCCTAAAGTGGTGTGTTGTAATCTTAGTAAGTCATCAACCTGAGGAAGGCATTCAGTTTTTTATTCGAGTTCTTTGTTGGTATCTTCGGGTTTTTCGAACGCATGTTTTTTTTTGTTTTTTTTTTCTGCCCGATGTATCATCACCTGTCACATTGCCCAGAGTGTATCGGCAAACAGACCTTTTTATGACCGTGTCGCGTGAACTTGGGGTAAAAGCGTAAAAGTTTCCTTTTTCTCGTTCGGCAACAAGAAGTGAAATCGTGTTTATTTTTATGTCTAGGCCTAGAAGGCTATCCGCGGCTGTTTTGTTTACAAGACGACGCGCGCTGGGTCGCGTATCGAACAAGCCCATTTGTTAAGTTGAGTGACGGGCTGTAACACAATAAATGGAAGTAAGGACCTTTCGCATTTAAACAAGCAATGTTGACGAAAGCTTCCACACGTCGATTTTAAATTAAAAAACATGGATGGGAAAAAGGACGATCACCGCAAGTATTTTTGTTTGGAAAGTGATATAGTGAAGTATTGTTCATAAAAGTAGATAGAGATCATTAACCTTCTTGTTCACTTCGAAAAGGTTTGTCAACAGTTAGGAGATAACGCGTGAATACGAAGAACAACTGAACGGAGTGACCATCAAAATGCGTTATCTAAGAGGAAAACTGGTTATTAGACGTAAGCACACGAACAAAACGTCAACTTAGGAGGTTAACAATCAAACATCTGTAATGTAATATTTAATTTTTTCAAGTTAAAAAAATTGTGAGTGTTCTTATTCTTCTCGTTGTTAATTTAAATATAATATTACAGTCTAAATTACACCCTACTCATATTTCAATGAATTTATTACTTTAATTCCAATATAGACAGTCATTTATTGCAATCAAAGTATGAATTTGATTGTGCCTAAAATTGGGCATATTGTTGACTTAATTAAATAATTAATGACCTAATATTTATGGAAAAAAAGTTGTTCGGGATGGGTTTGGATCACGTCCACAACATGCTCTCCCCCCCCCCCCCCTTTCCAAACAATGACCCCAGAATATAGCAACCTCTTCCTTACAACGCTGTTACTTAAAATCCCAGTTAATTGATGAGTTTGTATGTACTCTATAACAACATTCGTTATAACGACCGTTTCATACTGGTTCCGTGAGGGGTCGTTACTTGATGGGTCTACTGCAAATAAATTATTAGAGTAAACAAAGATCAGATCAATGATCTGAACTTGTGATTCAAAGTCGCCACGTACCACCATCCTACTCGTCTAAGCGCCATCTCGGATTGTAAATGTCACGGCAGTAACTCAGCGTCACGTCTTTGATTTGTGTGACAAAACTTCTTATCATTTTAAATACCAATAAAAATCTCCTACGTGCGTGTCTGTAAAAACCTACACGTCGCGAGTTTATCACCCACTGCGCCACTGACATTGGGCAGTGCAGCACACCAGAACAATGTCGACAACTTTTCCAACTGTTTGTGGGTTATTTTTTTCACTTTCCCTTGCAGACCCAGACGCGAAGCAAAAAGACTGGGCGTGGAGTGAGTGAAATACTAGTTTGATTCTTTTTCTTTTACGGTGGGTTGAAAACTGAGCTCTAAGGAAACACACCGTCTCCACGGACAATTATTCATTAATAAATGTCAATACTTTGATTTGGTGTTTATTAGTGAACTAGTTCCTTTTAGGCCCATTCTATGTTATTTGTGTAGTGAGCTCAGTTTAGCAGACAGGCCAGAAGAGACCGCAATTTGGGGGGGGGACCCATGTGTTTAGGAGGCTCATCGAGTTGAGAAACAAATGTATAATGCATAATTGCAAATAAAAAGACATCTATCTCAAAACAAAAAGACACGTCGTTGTCTGTAACAACAATAACTTTTGAATGTATCAAAATTAAATAAATATCCCCTCGAAGATAGTTAATAATTATTGATCCGTTTTTGCTTCTAATGATTACTTTTAAAACTCTTGCATTTTTATCTGTTTCAGCTCAGCAAGAAATTGCTGTTTCAGTAGGATTTTGAGAGTAGTATGGGGTCATATAGTGGGCCTCCAGTTCTGATTTTGGTTTTCAAATTTTTTGTAATATTCAAATTAAAATTTTAGGTAAAATTTCGCTTGCCAGTATTCTTTAGTAGCTATTTTAAGTAAGGGGGACCATAATTACTTTTTGCGGAGTGGCCATAACAGTTATACAACATTTACCGTATAATCATTAAATATTGTACAGAGACTAATAACTGATACGACTGGCCCTTGAAAAGAACCGGAAAGGAATCTGAGTAAATTACTTTCGTTAAAAAAAATTGAGGATTCTAATTTCGCCAAAGGTTACGTGATTAAATGATGAAAATATTGACAAATATGAGTGCATTTTTAACAGCGTAAGTAGGTTTTTCGTAATAAAACCATACTCAAGTCTGTGAGTATGGTAATAATAATATTAAATTTATTTAAAAAAAAAAAATTTCAAAATATATTCAATTTTTGAATACATTTCCGTTTCAGAAAACTACATTCCAACACAATGCGTTTAATTGAGATTTTCAATCGATCATAGAAACTTCACATTTTAATTTCATTTTTTTTTAAATAAAACCACGAGAATTGTTTACGTAAATCTTTTTCTCTCTAGATAACATGATCAAACGGTTTATTCCATCTTCTGTTGAGGGCAATGCAATTCTCCTCTTCAATTATGTCTAGACTTTTTTGATTATCCATCCCGATATCCCATTTTATTGTTCATGTATTTTTGAAATCGGTTCCTAACCTTTGTCCAATCAACCCTATTAATATTCACAATTCAGATTACGGCACATCCCAGAGCATTTAAGCCCAGTTGCTCCTCTTTTCTTTTTTTCTTTATAGATTTTTCTTCTTGGAGAATTTCTTTTAAATATTTCCTTCAATTCGTAGGACGCATTACAAATTCATATTTCTCTTTTAATTATTTATATCCGAACAGAAACAGCAATTTATTTTTATCCGTAAACTCCTCTTCGACTCGGATTGGAGGAAAAATAAATAAAAAAATATTACGTATGGAGTTCAACCAACAAGCAATTTTTTAAATAAAAATATTAAATAATGCATATTGGAGTGGTTTGTTTTATTTTTTTTCAATTTCAGCTATGCATTTTTCGTTGTTTCTCTTTCCTGTAAACTACATGAATATTACATTAGATGCTAATTGTCTTTTAACAGCCGTGATTCGAAGAGTCCTGCTTCTCGGTAAATCTTGGGTGAATATCTATTGTTTGGCCTGTGATACGCATCATAATAATAGAGTCACATTTCAATATCAACATTCCTCTACTGAAATTTAGTTTTTGACGTGCATACGTTTTAAATCAATCAGAGTAGAGTGGTCATCGGCAGAAACTTGAGCAACGTAAAAAGGGTTTGTATTTCAAGGTCCCATAAATCGGGAGAGGGGGGGACTATCTATGGAGCTGATTACCCCTGGATTTAATGTTGATTTAATTATTACATCAGGTTTTCCAGAAAAATAACCTATGATAGTATAAAGAAGGGTATGCCGCGTCGACTAGATTGATATCGACTAGATTCCAATCGACAGATCGAGGTAGAGAACGCATATTGAAGAGAACGACGATATCTACAATTCCATTTGACTAGTTGACAGTTTAAACCATTTGTGGAAAAATAGTGCGTAGCGGAAAATGACGAATTGTTGAAAATTTCACTATGAAACTAAAATATCACACTAAAGTGCAATTGCGACGTAGGTAACTCAAACACGTCGAAGGAGCAGTTCAAGACAAACAAAAGGATACCAAGAAGTCGAAACCTATACAAGTGTGGAGAGTAGGCTTGAGCGATGATGACATTTTGCCATCGCGATTAATCGCCAGCCAATAATCGATATTTTCTGTATTTCTAATATAGCGATATATACACAGTGTTGTTATATCAATTTTGCGATATATCGGTATTTTATGAGTAGAATAAGTACAGTAGCAATAAATAAACACAGAGGTGTGCAACTTAAAAATACATTATAGGAACTGGATTTTTTGTTTTCAGATCAAAGACTAGAATAATTTTGTTTCCCCCTTTATTATTAAAAATATAGACACTTCGCCACTTTTATCCCGAGCATCCCGAGTGTTCTTCCGGACTTCCTAGAGTACTTTCAAACTATTGAGTGTACTTTCGACTAACCGTCAAATTTAAAATTTACAAAATCGAAATCGCAATGATTTTTTACTTCCGGAATTTCGATATATATCGAATCGCCTAAGTCTAGTGGAGAGATCTAGAACTTAACGAAGATGCAAGAAAGAGTAGGTCGAGCAGGTTCGCGGACAAAGTATTCACGAACCGAACTTTATGGTACCTATGCCTGCCCAATATTTATGTGTGATGGTTAGTATTACTCATTGTAGTTTGAAAAAGATATGTTGCGTTTTATTTCTGTATACTTAGCAAAAGTATAATAAAAATTCCAAAAATACGTTAATAAAGGTAAGTAGTAATGAATTAAAGAAAAAAGTCATACATATAAACAATGTTGGCATATTTAAATTTTTTAAAATTGATTTTGGTTTCTTAAAAAAAAATATTTAAGTTATAATTCACAAAGTTCGATATCACAACTTCACAAAGTTTCGTAGTTCATTTTTGAAATTCATGAAAATAATAACGCATAAAAAAATATGCCACTGAGCAAATGAAGCAGTGAAAATGGATGAATGTGAGATGATTACTTAATTAGTTTGTAGTTGAATTTCTTTGAGAATAATAAATGATGTTGGTTCGAATTCTATTTAATATTTGACTTTTGTGAAATGGATCGAAATTAAAATAAAAGAATATTTTCGGGAGTTATATAAGACGACTTTTTCCAACTACAATAAGAATGTCGAATAAGTCCATTGTTCTGGTACTTCCGTATATGACGAGTGCTTGCCATTTCAAGAAAGGAATGTCAATGTTTAAAATTTACGGGATTCCTGATACATTGGTAAACAAACTTAGACTGCGTCCAATCTATTGTTGTTTACGCAACTATAATAAGAATCCTGAATAAGTTCGATGTATTGTAACTTTAGTAGATAATGAGAGTTTACCGTTCCGAGAATTGAGTTCCACCTTTTAAAAGTTTAGGAATCCCAGTTAAAGTGCATTGGTAAACAAACCTTCCCTGCGTCCAATACAATCATCTATTGTTGTTTACGAAGTTCCCTACTGTGGTACTAGAGGGTGAATACCTTCTTCTCATCGTCAAAGTGACGTTTTTCCGAAGTACGGGGAAGATTTCCCCTCCGATCAGGGAGGTTGAATTACTTACACCTTGAGGGTTCCAAAAGGCGGAAAGGGAACCAGGAACCCTTGACCCCTACCCCCTAAAAAGGGGATGAATGAAATTGAGGTATGTTTATTGGCGGTTACTGAATCTGAATGGGAGTTGTAGTGTTCCCGTTGCTGTACTATCCGATACCTACATTTTTTCTGTTTTCTTTCTGTTTCTTCAAACTCTCTTCTGCTTTTTTCCGAGGAAAGTATTTAGAGATTCTGCTGTTTGGCGATATGATTTTCATAATTGTTTGTTCTGTAATTGTCTTATATTTACATTAAGGATATTATCGAAAGTCAATATCAATAAACAAAAATTAGGTGCAAGTCTTCGTATCTTATTTTCTGATTTGAGAGTCAAATTTAAAATAAATGTAAATATTTAATCGTATAATTTAAAATTAAGATTTATAATTGTGTTTCAAAAATTATAAATATTATTTTAAGTAAATTGTCTCGACTTGTTTGTTTCTTGTACAGGAATTTCCGGTTTTTCCAATAATGTACCCAATTTTTAAATTCATAAAAATAATTTCTAGTTTTCAATTTTTTCAATTTATTTTGTCAGTTACAACTCATAAGCTATCTCTTTACAATGAGTTAATTTTTTTTAAAATAATCTAAAAAAGCAAGCGCAATAAAACTTAGTTTAACCTCCAAGCAGTGAAAAAAACTTCACAATTGCAAAAATTACTCGAGCATGTTGGTTAACCATCTGACGCTCAAGCGATTTTTGCTATTGTAAAATTGTTTTAATTTTTCTGAGGTTTTTATAATTTTTCCTTTAAACGTATTTTTTTTGACAAAAATATTAATTCGTAGTAAAGAGATAACTTTTATATTGTGCCTCAAAATGGCAAATTAAAAAAATATATATAAAATTTTATCTTTTTACGAATTTAAAAATTGAGTACATTGTGACGTGATATTGCGTTCAATAGCGCCAGGGGTTAAATATCCTGTTTATAGCTTAGTTTACAATATTATGTTTATAGCTTACCGAAACATACAGTATAATTAAATAATCATGATAATGGAATTGCAGTTAACTAACTCCCTATTACAAATCAAATTCATAACTTTATGCTCATCGACTTCGCTGTTAGTTTCTTATTAGATGCAATTTTCAATTTTTCAGCCCATTCACGAGCAGTACCTTTTCATGTATGATTTAAGTATAATGGATTCTTATGCAAACGTCAAATGAAGTTGAAGAAATTGAATTTGTCGAATTGTGTGCGTATTCGCCGTTTGAGACATAATGGACCTTCAAACGACGTAGCAACGACTTGTCAATTGAGTTCAAGGAGGCGGGCGTTTGTTTTCTCAGACATGTAACAAACTCGGTCCAGGGTAAATAGATGTAATCATATGGGCTGAAGCTCGCATGATCTCCAGAAAGGCTCCAGAGATGATAGACATCACCTCCTGTGACCTTTTGAAGAACCAACTTCCTTTAGGCGGTGAGGTGTTTATTTTAAGAGGTGATATTCGGTTGCGTTTTATTTTATCATCAAATAGGGTTCCCAGATAGAAGTGTGTGAAGAGAGAGACATAAAACTCACATTTTCCGACACTTTTTGTTTCATATATCCTGTAACAGCGAGACTTAATTGAAAGTTTATAAAATGTGGACTGTTGGTGGTAGTTGGGTCAACGATTTCAAATAAAAATATAACATTTATGGAGTATGGGTTGTTTTTTGAAGGATTGATGTTTCTTCTTGAGTTAATAGCAAGCTAGTTAGGTATGTAAAGTATCTTTATAGTAGGAATGATTTGGGGACCCCCTCAGAAATCTAAAGTGTAAACCTGGACTTCACGGTCGGTAATCGGGCCCTGGTGAGGCCTTCTAACTAACAATTTAAGCCATTGCATTCACGGTTAAAAACAACGTGCATTGCCAAATAACCAAATGCGTTACCATCAAACGTTGCAATCAAACTTTTACAAACATTAACTCTCGATGCCATCTAAAACCTTGCTTGCTGTGAGATTTATGCAAGGTATATTCTATTTGTAAGATTTTAAAATTCGATTAATATTTGAAAATAGAAAAACTGAAGTGATAAATTATGGGCGACGACGATCAAACCTTCAACTTTCATGCATTTCCTAGTTTTTTAATGAAGTCAAAAAACACAAAAACAGCATCCATTTAGCAGCATTTGTGCATGTTTTTAATAATAATAAAAAAAGAAACGTGTAATCTCGCATCCATCAGGAGTCTCATTAGCTTACTTCCTCAAAACAGCAGGCCCGGCCTTACCCATCTCACGCGCAGCACGATAAGTGATCGATGCATTTTGGAGTTCTTGAAGGCGCACTGAAAAGGTTTGGCCTACAGACAGTTACGAGGATGTTATGAAAGAGAATTAAAAAAAAGCCATTTCATGTCGAGAAGAACCCACTGAGAGCACGTTTGCCGGTAGTTCTGATCGAGAGTTATTTTACCTAAATAAAGTAAAACCGCTCACGTTGAAAACTCTTGAAAAGCAGTTATATTCATCGAAGTTCTTTACTGAAATACTCTCTTAATATGTGTGTGTCTGTGTAATGCTATAATTCAATATAAACATTTGTTCATGAGTGTGAAGAAAACGAATTGAAATAAACTATTTTGTGCATCAATTATTCAATAGTTTGTTAATTTTAAAGTCATAATATTTTCAGATGAGAATATTTTGTCTAATTATATTATAATTGTCATTTTAAAGTAGTGGGTGAATGTGTTCGGAAATTCATTTTTTGGTATTAGCCCATTTTTATTTCAAGCAGAAAAATATGACACGACGATTTTCTTAAGTTCACTTGTTTTATAATTTTTATGTTTTGATAATTAACGCAATACTTTACTGCTTATACAAAGGGATAAGATATAGCAAATATCTTCCAAATATATTCATAAATGCTTATATGGTTTTTCCCGTTTCACTGGAAACAAAGTCTCAGACTCACTAAAAATGTTCCATTCTAGTTAGAAACCAGAGCTATTAATGTGTTTTATTTCTCCAGTTAGGACATTGCTAGAAAACAAACAGTGAAAACCATTTATTTTGACGACGTGTGTGTGTTACCACTGAATCCCAGTAACTTTTTTTGAAAGCTTTGCTCCATACAATGCAAAACAAGTTTTCTTTTTACTTTCTCTATCTACTGCCGTCTATCGCCAAATCTTACAACTCAATTTGTGGGTATTTTAAAACATTGTTATTAATAACGTTTCCAAGAAGAATTGCTATGTTCCTTCTTTAGAGCGATAAGTATTGACTCGGTCTTGTATATCACCATTAATACTAAAATTATTAATATTCGTACTTTATTTAAATATATTAAAACTTTATTTATAATAAAATGAAAATCGTATAATTTTAATTATTTTAAGTAAATAAATGTTAAGTAAAAAGTCATATACGTCAATATCTTGCTACCAAGGTAAAAAAAAACCTCAAACGAATTGAATTGTTACTTTTAAATAAAAATGCATGAAGGCAATTCATATAGATAAGGATAATTTTGAATGTATGGAATGAAATTCTATACAAAAGTACAGGAAGCGTAGTCTTAAATCATCACCTTAAAATAACATTCTGTGTTTTTTTCCAACCATGAAGTAAGCTTCTTTGTTACCAGTTCGGCAAGAAATCCTTCATCGAAGAGGTCAAACTTTTCTCTGAAGAATCTTTTCTTGTTTTTTTTAATTTAGAAATGACGATTCCTGCCAGAAAAGTTTCACTGTTGCAATTTCGAAAAACATCCCTTAAGGCAGATCGGGAGGGATCAAGGCCTGGAAGATGAGTCAGTTGGTTGCCCGTAGATTGCACACAAATCTTGAGGGATAGATTTATGTGAAGTCTTGTAACGTTTTGAGTGACCTTCGTTTGTTTCGCAGATGACTTTAAGTCGCCGGTGTGGCCGAAAGTCTTTAAAAATTTTCAACGTAAAGCGTTGGTAAAAATTTATTTAAAAACTCAGATTTGCAATTATAAATTATGTGGTAAAATTGCTCTTTAGAACTTTAAAAATGTGTATAAAAAGTGTTAAATTTTTACATTTAATTCTAGATTGAATATTAAATGTATAGTCTCAGATCACTCTATTTCTTCTCTTTAACATTAGTCGAAATTTAATTTAGAGTTCATTACAATTTTATACAAAGTTGACTTTACATATATTTGAATTTAGATTGCAATATATCCTTAATTCTTACTTGTGAATTATTTATTATTAGCTGTGAATTAATTCTATATTTTTTAAATTCACGTTATACTTTAACATGTTTAAAATCAACTTTCAAGAATTTGGCTTTAACACAAATAATTTGAGCGTTTATTAAATTAAGATTTATCATATGTGCAGTAAGCATGTAACATAAATGTCAATCTAGAAAATGTTCAATGCATTATGATTAATTTGACTATTTATTTATTTTTAGTTGATAATTTTAAAAAAATGCAAAACATGTGTAATTTTAAACCGAAGGCATATATGATATGAAAGAAAGTTCAAAATTGTGATGTATAATATTCGAAGTAAAAATGGTGCAGTCCAAATAAAACCCTTTTAATATGTTCACGTCATTTTATTTTTATTTACTATTTTATCAATGTATTGTACTAATCAAATTTACCATACTAACTTCCTTTTTAAGCTTTGAGTTTTATCAGAGCTTCATAAACATATTTCTTACAAGTTCTTGAAAACAATTTGAGAAAAAAAAAGTAATTTTGGCTCACAAATAACTACTTGGAAAAATAGCATTTACTGAAAAACTCAAATAAAATATTTTTTGATGACAGATAACGAAAGTAAGTTCCTTCACCTTTTATAAAATTGGGATAGAATTTGAAGTATATCAACTAGTTGATCGCGTATTGGTGATTTCATCTGCATCTGTATGAGTAATCAATCCGCAACTCGTCATTCAAAAGAACAAATTGATAATGACATTTTGCATAATCAATAAGCGACTTTTAAAAAACAATTCTTAGTTTTAATATGTCTTCTTCATGCTGATTGAAAACCGGTTTGCTGTTTGTGTAAAGACAAAACAGAAAGAACAATGAAAAAATGCCTGCATGAAGTTTTCAAGTACCTTACGTGATACAGAGCATTTGCCAAAATATGAAGTAAAATATTATTTAATAATAAACGTAAATTCCTTGACCACATAAAATTATCAGATGTTTAAAGTAGTAGTTCAACCTTTAGGTGGCCACGAACAACTGCATCAAGAATTCGGCAAGTCCCGGAACACCTTCTTCTAATTACGTTAAACAATACTGAGGTACTAAATGTAATTTATGTGTTTAATATACCTCGCTTATTAAAACCGTAATATAAATAAATGTATTCACTAAAAAAAGTCTACAGTTTTTAACGTAATTTTTCTAATCAAGGCGAAAATATCGAACTAGTTTCTAGTTAATTATTATCAATGCCGCCTTTACCAACCGCAGGAATCCTCTACATGAACTTATGAATAAGTCTAAATAAAACTTATTAATAAGTTTGTCAGGGAAAGCCAATCAGGATTTTTTATAAATTACAAATGTAGTTGATAATCAACTACAAATGTTAGATGTGGTTAAATTTTATTTGCATAGTTTAATGTGCATTATTTTGTTCCATTTATGGAAAATTAAAAATAAGCCTCATATTTGATCAAACGAGTTGAAATTCGTATCAATCCAGCTATTTGTCACGGAATGGATAACTCTAAAAGCGTAGAATTTTGTTTATATTGTGAGACCCCTTGTAGTTGTTTATAAAAACGTTTCACGTGAAAAAAATTCAATTTCTGTAACATTTTCATGTTGAGCATTTTTTTTCTTCTGAGTAAGGCCCCTTCAGAAGCGCGGGGCTCTGTGCGGCGGCACGAGTCGCCCATCCCTAAGAGCGGCCGTGATTATTATAATTATCAATACAAGTACGTGAAAGAATTCAAATGAGGCTTCAATTTTCTTTAAAGCACATAAATTTTCGTTTTTAATTAAGATATTTTTAATTTTTAAAAGAATAAATATCGGAGGATTCAACCACGGATTGGGAACCACTGATTTAAGGCATATGAGCAAGTCGATCTCTTATCGGCGATTTCATCTATACGGCGACCCAATCTTTCACTCGTGTCATTCTGAAGATTTAATTGACTGTAAAAGCTTTTCGTTAATGGCGCCCCGTCTCACCCATTGCTCTCGAATTCCTGTCTCCTTCTGACACGATCACCTTTTAGGTGAGGCTCCGCGTTGCGTTTAAGTCGCTTGTTTGTTGCTTGCTTCTCCGTCGAGTTTATCTAAGGCCACTTGTCTGAACTCTTCCTCATATTTCGCTACCGAGATCTCTTCACTCCCCGGGTCAAACCCGAAGAAGAGTTTTTGACTCGAGGAATAGAAGTTACCCGACGTCTGCCTTCCTGCACGGCGAGCCTTGAAAAAAAACTCTCACTTGGTCTCTCTGTCAAGGCCTTGGGTCATTCTTCAAACTCTATTAGCATTTATTTCCTTTTCCTTCAGCGTCTAGGGAGCGGGTAGCTAGTGAAATCAATTAGATGCAGTCTTTTTATGGATGGACGGTGGGGTTTAATTTATTCGTGACTTTGGGCTGAAGGGGCGGAGGGATATGGATATTGCTTTGAGGGGATTAGGAGGTTTCATATAGGACTGTTGTTTGAGTGTATTTTTTTAATTTGGGTCGGATTATTTCGATTGTATGTTTGCTCAGGAGATTATTGCAAATGGGGGATTTAGGAATTTTTATTTGTAAGCATATGGAAATTAAGGAACGAGTATCAAAATTATAATCCCAACTGTTCCATAGAACTAATTTTTTTTAAAAAACAGTTTTGTTTGTTTGAATGGATGTTTTTCGTGCCATTGAAAACCGGCTTACTGTGTTTCTAAAGATAAAACAACGACACGAAAGAAAATATTCCTAAATCAATGATACATCTAATGTAAAGTCGGCAAGATGAACGTTGGGAACTTGAAAGTCACTGAAGGCAGTTTAAGATAATGGATGCGGGATTATTTTTTTGTTTTTTTTGGTTGTGATGAAATATAGATTATGATGATGGAAGTTTCGCACTTCTAAGGTATCATGCGTTATAAAAGAAATTTCATATGACTTTTAAATATATTATTTACCTGGACATCCTTCGTTACAATATTTCTATTTATGCATTCTAATTTTTTAGATAAACTTGCATTATTTTGTCGTAGTAAATTTTTTTACAGATTATTTAATGATTTTGTTTAAAATTGTAATTTGTTTACACAAAAGTCTCATTATTTTGGCTGATATTATTAAAATTTATAAAGTAAAATTGTTTAAATATTTGTTGCTTTGGTCAAAGTAGTGTGCTAAAGCCATGTTCGCTTGCGTCAAAAATTTATTTATACCGTCTCTGCATAAATGAATGCTTAAGAAACATATTAACATTTGCATATTACGAACGGAGCAAAAATATTTTTTGACTTGAATAGGTCTTTAAAATCGGTAATTAAAAAAAATGTTGTTAATAGGTAAACAAATGGGTCATTGGTAGAAGCTTACCCGTTCACAAAAATGAGTTAATATTTCAAAACCCCATAACTCCAGAAGGGAATCAGTCTATGGAGATAAGTAATCTATCATTGTGTATGGAAAAATTGGCCGCGCCGGTTAGGTCGGTCATTAATATTTTCCTTCTTTTACCTTTGTATGACGTAGGAGTAAGGGAATGAATCTACTTTGGGACACATGCTGGCCTGTTTGACAACTATAACTTCAGTTCTAATTGACGTATCGCAGCAAATGCGTACTTAAAATTGCAGAGAACGACGATTTCTAATTCCATTTGACTAGTTGACTATCTTAAACCATTTCTTTGGAAAGATCGAAGATTTCACTATAAAGCCAAAATATAACATTAAAGTTCAATTACGGTATAGAAATTTTAAACAGATTGAAAGAGAAGTTCAAGACAAATAAAATTACATCAAGAATGTCTAAACTTATGACAATTGCGGAAAGATCTAGAGTTTACCGAAGGGAGCGCGTGTACAAAACATTCAGGAACTAAACCTTACGGTTCAGTGTCTACCAGATTTTAACTAATATATGAGATTATAAATAATAATTATAAAAAAGTGTGCTAGAATCAATATACAACCGAGATGAGTAAATTTCATCTCTTAAAGTTTAAATTTGTGCAAGAGCCCTCAACGGGAAACTTCAATGGCAATTGCTTTCTCTCCCACAATTCCATCGGAGAGTAAGTGGGAACGAGATAAGGATTTTTCCTGACAAATAGCCTACTGAATAACGGTGATCTCATAAGGCTATCTTGAGCAGGTGACTCATCTTCTGCAACGGTTCAATTCGATTTTTAAATCACATCATCAAATCGCAATTACCTTCTGCTATTTATTTTATGTGAGGTGTTTAAAAGAAGAACTTGGTTTTTGTGGTTTGAAAGTATTATTATTCTAAGGGAACGTAGAACATTGATAATATTTTATATAAAAAATAAAGTAGTTTTTCTCAGCGGAAGTCATCAATCATTATTCCAGTTATGATGTGCAAAACAGTTTATGCTAATGTACATTATCTGATATATTTGTATTTAAAATTTTAAAGTTCTATTAGTTATAAACATATAATTATTGTTAATTAATAGTCTTAAATGTTTTTAATTTTTTTTAATTTTATATCATTACATTTTATATCAAATATGCAACTGATAAACGGCACAATGTTTCTTAATTTATAAATTTGTTTAATAAACAAAAGTTTCTTTTCTATCAATGATCATAATTTTTATGCTAGGAAGCGTTTCTTACATACAACTACTTTTTAATATATAAATACAATTTTTTATTGAATTATAAGTTTATATTATTTAATTATTTTATTATTATTTAATATTTAACCTATAAAAAATTTAATAACGGATTTCTATTTCATTCAGAGTTTATAGGTTAGAATATATTTTAAACAATAACATTTCTCTGCTTTTACAAATTTTTAAAATTGAGTCGCATTGAATTTTTTATTTTAATTAATCGCAACTCTTCTAATACTTTTAAATGACCTTTGGAATTCTAGTTCACAGGAATATCCATATAAAAGTATTTTTAAAAAAACTTCCTACTTAGTCATCAGTGTTAAAAAAATGCTATATCCCGCACATCCAATTTAGTAAGTTCCCGAAAATAAAAAAATAAAAAAATTCTAGTTAACAACCTACTTTTTATCTGTGGTAGAGGTATTTTTAAAGTAGAATATTTTTATGTTTTATAGTCGAAAGTATCGTAAATTAACTCATCCAGGTAACTTATAATCGGTGAACGAAAATATCCTAAATATAATTTTAAGAAACATGATTGGTTTCATTTTAAAACTCTTAGTTTTATCCTTTTAAGTGTAGGCAAATATATATATATATATGGCTGGTAATTTCTATAAAATATATATATATACAACTTTTTACATAATATAAGCTTTCAGCGCCATTTGGCGTTCAAACAACATCACGAAGTGTTTTATTTTCATTTTCTGCAAAATGCATTATTTATAACGACTTCATATTACAGGCTAATACTAGGAAAAGCGTTATTAATTATTAATTTTTAGGGATTTTTAAAATTGCAAAATATATATATTTTACAAAAAACATCAATTTATACGCAATAGCATGTAAAGTCGCGAATATTAAAATTAAAAAATAATACGTTAAGATATCTCCATAACTACTCAAGGTAATTGAATAAATTTAGACAGGGTACAGAGAGCGATATACGACTAGCTACGCTAATAAAAAAGTCGCACAGCTCTTACTTCAAAAATTGACCACGAGCAACGACGGGCCATATTGCTAGTATATATATATATATATATATATATATATATATATGCCTTAACCGGTACCATACAACTAGTTATAGAATAAGAAACAAAAACTCCTGTATCTTAGTACAGAAAAGTATTCATTATTAAAAAAAATAGAAGTCTCCTTGAAAGTCTTTTGTGTCCAATTAGACATTAACAAGTGCTTTCCCTCTGCCCTCGGGCGATTTCTGCACAAAGTAGGTAGCCCTCTGACGTCACCCCCATTTGCATCGGGACGACCTTCGAGTGTCCTCCACCCACGCAAAAGATGCCTCAGAATCGAATTAAACGCAGGGGTGAGGGGGGGGGCGATTGCAGAAGCGTGACGGGGTGTCGATGTAGGGAAAAAGGGCCCCTAGAATATAAACATCGTCCCGTGATCATCAGCGTCAAGGTAATGGTTTACCAAATGCGGTGGCGCGTTTTCCTACCTCTAATTTCGGCAAAAAGGGGTAAAGGCAGCATGAAATTGAAAACACGTCTCGATACACTGGTCAATTGTAGCACTTGGGGCATTGTCTTATAGAATAGAGCCGAAAGAGGGTCTTTAAACTCTAAACTTTAATTGGCAAATTCATTAAAGCAAGGGATTCGATTGGGCAAATATGTTCGGCAAATACAGGGTGGTCATAAATTGTTGGTCAATGGTCATATACAATATTATTTTTGCCCGACTATTTCGCTTATATTTTAAACAAGTCGCTTAGCTTTAGTAACAACAAACAAAGACGTTAAAGTATAGTAGAAATAATGGTTTATTATGTGTAGTTAAACACACAAGAAATGGACATCGCCCAAAAATTTGCCACCTCCCTGTATATTTCTAAATTTTTTTATCAAACGGTTAAATTTTGGGCATTTAATATTTTTTTAAAAACTTTATGACTTAAAATATATTTAGTGAGTGACGATTTAAAAAATTGTGGTTTTATTCTTATAAATTCCTCCAATCGATCATTCATAAAAGCAAACTTTTGACTAGTTATTTTTTTCTTATACACATTGATTTCTTAACACATTGGCTGACAATTTATTTTAATAACCTTCTTCAAAAATATCACTATACTTTTCTGGTTTAGTTATTATTTAATTAAAATACCTATAGAAATTAAACTTAAAAACGAAAATGGCAGCTGAAGCAATTAAAATTTTTATCGCCTTAAAAAACACTAAACTAAAAACTACTTTCGATAAATATTCTTAAACTGCTTGTTTTATTGCCAATGACATCAACTTAGTTTTGTTAATTATTCACGCTTTTATCATTACCTTATCTCAAAATCTATATGTTCTGCGTTCAAAAATCGTGTGATTTGATGATTCGAATTGCGAAATTCGAATAATCACGAAACTCGTTACATTAAAGCTTTCGGGCAATTTTTAAATGATTACTAAATGACATCAGTGCTATTATCGTACGCTTAAAGATGTTTCAGAAGGTAAACAACGAAGTTAATGTTATCATTTTATTTTAAGTTGTTAGCATATCGTTAAAATTGTGTGTACTAAGTAACACGTGAAAAGAAAGGTGCAGGAATATTCGTATATATTTTTTATTCTTAAATGCATTTTTGTTGCGTTTCGGGAGTAAGTATTTTTAAACTAATATAATTAATAAAATAATATTTTAAATTGATTAGTTAATTTAATGAGATTGAAACTATACTCTTAAAATTCTAAACGTCCATATAAATAGATTGATTGGTTGAAATAACGTTTTACTGAAACTACACGATGAAGTGTTCATGAAGTTTCGAAATCTATATCGTAGAAAAGACACGGGAGCATCACCATATGATTTTGAAATTTGATATGTAGACGCGAACTGATCTGGCACCCCACTGACCAAACTTCCACACCGCAATTAATTTGAGAACATTTGGGCCCTGACAGAATTAGGATGCACCGTACCCTATAACTGGACTATATCTTTCTTATTGCATACTCTATAACTTGACTTTATCCTTCGTCGAATGATACGGAAAAGTAACCTTACGTCGTACCCGTTTGGGTGTTCGACGAAATTTGAACTTGCTACCCTCCGATTCCAACTCCGCATTGGGCCAACCAGGCTCCGTAAATATATATATATATATATATATATATTTACGGAGCCTGGTTGTATATATATATATATATGCGTTGGAAACTTTTTTTTTTAATTTTCAATCAATTTGTAGAAAATATATCGGAAATTTTTTTTTTTTAATGCAACGCACTTTAATAATATGTTGAGTTAAAGAATACAGTTTTAAGTGTCTAAATGTAGATATTTCTATACTTCGTGCTCCCTATTTATTTTTAAGCGATTGAGTTAGTTAACTATTACAAAACATTCTTATCCAGAACTGTACATTGTGTTATTTTAAATTTCAATTATTAGAAAGACAACTGTTTTCCTTAATTATACCTATTACTATAATAAGTTAGCTTTTCTTCCGTCTTTAAACCTTCAATTTTTGTAGTGAATCAGTTAAATTCAATATATCCTTTAAAGAAGGAAACAATGATGTCACTTGACAACAGAAGCATGATTTCAATTTGACTTCTTAGTAGCACGCTCTATAAAATCAATAAATTTAAATATATTTCATGATTTTAACATATTAAAATAGAGCATAATAAATAGCAATTTACTGATTGCAATAAAAATATTCTACTCTAGTTCTAGTCAACGAATAATTAAGATAAACTTAAATAAAGAAACACTTGAAGAATATTTAATTTTTTTTTATAATTTTCGGTAAATTTAACAAATAGTATTATTTTTTTTTAAAGAAACTCAACAGTTATGAAATTTATTGTCCTTTACCATTTATTATACTTTATCTGTTATAACTTTTTCGTTTCGGAAATTTCTCTAAAGGAACGCTTATAAAATTTATTTCAATGCAATATATTTGAAATAATTCGTTCAATTTTAAATTTACTTCATTATTATAACCTACTTATACAAGGATTTCAAATTTTGAATTTTTTTATGAATATGGAATATAGGCTATCTGTATTTTATCCTTTATTATTTGGCAATGTTGATGTAAAAAAAATTGCTTTATGAATTAACTTTTTATCTTATTTTTTCGAATAACTAAATTACAAATCACTATTTCATAGAGACATAAAAAAAAGTAATACTGTTTTTTGTTTAAATCAGTTGCTTATTTTTGTTAGAAGTATGAAAATAACAGGCCTCGCATAAAGTGGATAAAATTGGTCGATTCCATTGCGAATAATAATATGTAAGAATTGGAAGTTAAATCTTAAAAACTTTATCAAGGCGGCATTTTTGTGTATTTAAAATACTTGAAAAAAATAGTTTATTTATATTTTATTGATGATGATAATAATAATAATGCGCTGCAGTCAAGCCCAGGTATTTTTTCAAATACTGTGTTATTTATAAATATTTACGTTAGAGAATTTAATCCCCTGTTATATATAAGAGAAAAGAAAATCAATACCAGCGGTGAGCTTTATAAGAATAAAGAGAAATATTTCAAGACTTATTTGTTGTAATCTCCCTTCAGAGTTTATTGAAATGTTCATACACATAAAAACGAAGCGTATTACTGGAGTATATATTTTTCAATAAAAATCATTTCGAATAATCTTTTTTACTTTTCAAACAATCGCGAAATATTTTGCGATTCAGGCAATCAAGTATATTGTTTATTGAAAATATTTTTTAAGGGGAAAAAAATATTGAGTTACAATTGCAAGAAACATTGAACTTTCGTAATCGTGTGTGAATTCCGCTTCTTTCAGATATTTAAACATATGTATACAATTCTAAAATTAAGATTGCAATGTATATTGTATATAGTGAAAATATTTTTATGAAAATAAATTTTATAACAAAAAGAAAAACTATTATCCTTTCTATTTGATGTAACTTTATCAATATTATGATTTTTGATCTAAATTTATATCCCCTTGATACAAGCAAAACAAACTTTTATTTTACTATTTCAATATCCAGTTTTGCATACATTGAAAATATGAACAATAGAGCATAATAACATTTTTGTTTAACATGGTATTCGCTATTTGATAAACTTGTGTACATTAATTTTATATTCAAAGAATAATCTATGGTGCATGTAAACATACACTCAGTTGATTCAGAAACTAGAAATGTGAAAACCCAATAGAAACCAATATTTGAATAAATAAACGTTTTTGGGTAGTTGAGGTGCAGACACATTGTCTCTTTCAACCATAAATAGGTGCAGTTTGGTTTATATTATTTCAAGAATGATACTAAAGTTAAAATATTATTTGAGTCGCACTCAATAGCTTATACTTATGTTCTGTTATTCTAAGAGATATTTCTCTAAATCTTAAATATTGTCTGAATTATATGCTCCTCAAACGTATACCGTTTATTTGCTATTATTTAAAGTGATAGCCCTTACATTTTAGAAATGGCTATATTATTTCTAAACATAAATACAATTTTTTACTATTTTAAAAGCGATAGTTTAAAAGTTTGGATTTTATACATATATATAGTTTTTATACATATACATAGTTTGGATATATATATATATATATATATATGTATATATATATATATATATATATATATATATATATATATATATATATATATATATATATATATATATATATATATATATATATATATATATATATATATGTATATATATATATATATATATATATATATATATATATATATATATGTATATATATATATATATATATATATATATATATATATATATATATATATATATATATATATATATATATATATATATATATATATATATATATATATGTATATATATATATATATATATATATAGAGTGCATGGTATTTGTATCATCATATATATATATATATATACATATATATATATATATATATATATATATATATATATATATATATATATATATATATATATATATATATATATATATATATATATATATATATACATATATATATATATATATATATATATATATATATATATATATATATATATATATATATATATATATATATATGTATATATATATATATATATATATATATATATATATATATATATATATATATATATATATATATATATATATATATATGTATATATATATATATATAGATATATATATATATATATATATATATATGTATATATATATATGTATATATATATATATATATATATATATATGTATATATATATATATGTATATATATATATATATATATGTATATATATATATATATATATATATATATATATATATATATATATATATACATATATATATATATATATATATATATATATATATATATATATATATATATATATATATATATATATATATATATATATATATATATATATATATATATATATATATATATATATATATATATATATACATATATATATATATATATATATATATATATATATATATATATATATATATATATATATATATATATATATATATATATATATACATATATATATATATATATATATATATTTTAACTTTGAATAATAATTGTCTCAGTAATGATCGAGTATCATAGAAAATAAACTAAAAAAGGACAATTTCACGTGAAATAGATAGTTTCACATAAATTTAACCGTTTATCTGTTATCTATTTAATTTTTTTAATAACAACTCATTTAACTATTTTATTTAATAAATTCGCTAATTAAACTAAATTAACAGATCGAGTAAATAATATTCTACACACTATACAGGCGACTATTTTTTTTATAATATATCCCAAAAACTTTTTTTGTAATCTTGCGAATTACTTGGATATTCTGATAACCATACAAGATAGAAACTATGGCTTGAATTATATTAATTTAAAATTCAATAAATTAACAGTATTAAGTAAGCATTCATTATTTGCACAATTTAAAGTGATCAATAAAGCTATTAACTACAGATGTAGAAACTTAAAATATAAGGTAATAAAATCGTGAAATATAAATTAATTAGCATACTAACTTTTGTTCTGCAAGTTGGGTTAGTGTGTGTGAGTTTTTAAAGAGTATAATAGTTATCGTTTGTCGCGATTTAAATTCTGAAATAGTTTCAAAATAAAAAATATATTCATTTATTCATTGAAATAATAAGATTAATTTGAAATTCATTTGATTCATAAGAAAAAACACTAAATTCTAGCATATTAAATATAAGGACAAATCCTAAAAAAAAATCTATAAACTTGTATTAATGTAAATCAGAAGTCAAAAACTCATAAGAAATTGTTATATGTTTTACGCAAAGAAAAATGTATTTTAGAAATGACTAAGAGTATAATAGTTATCGTTTGTCGCGATTAAAACAGTAAAATAATTTTTTTTACAAAAAATATTCATTTTATCAAGATTAATTTGAAATTCATTTGATTCATAGGAAAAAACACTAAATACTAGCATATTACATATAAGGACAAATTCTAAAAAAATGTCTATAAACTTGTATTAATGTAAATCAGAAGTCAAAAACTCATGAGAAATTGTTATATGTTTTACGCAAAGAAAAATGTCTTTTTGAAATGACTTTATTATTTCTAAACACAAGTTTTTGTTTTATTTGGAGCAATGAGCTTCTTAATTAGAGATCGGCGATGCTTATGGTAACGAACAAGCCCGTGTAACATATCACGATTAAATATCCAGAATAAAAAGTGAATCGCCCTCTTTTTTTCTCTCCCTTGCCGATTCACTGTCTGCCTAGACAGTAAAAGAAAAAAAAAGAAGAAGATGAAAAAAACCGAAGTGAAAGTGAGCTGAGCGGATGGTCAAGCGCAAGGTATCCAAAGTGTAACACCGGGGCGTCGTGCCTTTGCCGCCTTCTTGAGTAAAGGGCCACACAAGCGTGAAAATAATAAAGCACACGGTAAGCGGCCCATGCGACAGTCCCTGCACCTCCACCACCGTGAAGGACAGTGCATTTGTCGCGATTGAGGGATCCTTGCCCACAGGTGGTCTGGCTTTTTATCTCCGTGCTTTAGTTGGCATCTGTCTCGGTCTTTCTTGGACAGCCTTCGGTGACTCTGGGATCTGCTTGCATCCGTTCGCCCACCTTTCGCGGACAATGCGGTGTCTTTGGGGGATTGAAGAGAGAAATATCGCCAGGTGGGATTAGGTTTTTCAAGGGTTTGAGGATTTAATTGAATAAGTGGGGCATGGACTTTATTTGTTGGAAGAAAAATTAAAAAAAAAAATATTATATTACTTTTTTAACATTTGGTTGAAAACAGGGGGGGGAGGGTATTTTAGCTATGACAGTTAAGCTTGATTTGAGGAAATATAATCCATAATAATAAAAGTCTGTCTGTCTGTGGCACGCAAAGCACCTACTTCCTCTTCATGGAAATGTCTAAAATTTTAAACATGAGTACTATTCAACCTCTAATTGTGCACCTGACGGACAGAATTTTAAAATTATAATTAGTTATTTTTAATTTTATTTAAACTTTCTATCCAATAGAAATCAGAGAGCCGTAGGGAGGCATAACTGTTCAAGCGTTATGTAGTAATCAGGAACGAAACGAACTCGGAGAGACCCCAGCCAAGCTTCTGTAGCTTAGTCGATAGAGTGTTGCCCTTCGGAACAAATGGGTGCGGGTTCAAACCTCGACGGAGCAACTCAGTTTTTAATGCATATGCCTTACGGGTTCCCAACAACGCGGGACAAAGCAGTTAGTATAAATTATGACTTAATGACATTTATTTCCCAAAATTATTTGAAAGAAGTTCTCGTCACTGTATACTTTGAATTTTATTATTAAATAAATTATATGGAAAAGAGCAAGAAAAGAGGGAAAAAAACATGTTAATATAATTAGTGAAACTGTAAATATGCAACTAACATATTAATATTAACAGTGTTCAATAAAAATGTTTTTATAGAAGAGATAAACACAATAATACCAAGTACTTTGTAGTTATAGCAAAGATCACAATTTAACCATGTAAACATCATTGTAACTTCTAGGCTCGGGGAACCTCCTACTTGCCCCCTCCTTTTAATGTTCAACTTTAATAGCTCTGGTATTATCAAAAGGCTTGTCTTGAACCCAACGTCTCTCTGTGCATATCAACGCTCATTTATTTCATTTCTTTTAAAACGTTGAACAGATATCTAAAAAATATGTGTTGCTGTGAAGGCTAAATAATAAAAATAACAACACAATTATATTTTTTATAACATAACTATGTTTTTAATTTAATTATTCAGCAATCAGTACAAGTTTTATACATTATATATTCCTGTAATAAACAATTTTGTTAAACAAACCATTACTCGAATTCAAATCAACCTTAAGATTTAATAATTGTTTTTATTTCTGCTATAGTCCTTAATTTATTTTTTACCCGACCCCAACACTTTTAATTAATTTTGAACCCAACTTTTATAATTCTAAGAATTTATTAAAAAAGACCGGTAATTTTTCGTTACGCTTACTGGCACAGTTCTCCAGCCATTGGAGGAAATCCCGTTCACAGATGAAAGAACGGATGTTTCAATAAAGATATTACTTGAATGTGTATTTTAGGTCGAGGAAGAAGGACACACTAGCATAAAGTATAAATATTTTAAACCACATTTCATTTCGAAGCATATTCATATTTAATGCAAGCAAATGAAGAGATTTAATGTAAACGAATTAATTTGACGTTTAATGTAAAATTTAACTAATTTCAACATTTATTTGAGGTATGAGATATGTAGTTAACTTTTATATAATGCAATTTTTTATATCTTATTCTAAACGGCATTTAATGAACAATTTATTTAAAATGTGTTTTATGCTATTAATGAAAAATGTATCAACATTTTATTAAACGAATTGTTTTCAGTTATTTATAAATAAATTAAAAACACAACAGGAAAAAAGTTTATTGTAATAAATTATTGTCCATAAAATCATTATGAACAACTGAAATTAATTTTTCTAGACGTAAAGTTAAAGAGAGAAAATTTATATTTAATATAATATGTTTACGTTACGATAATTCTCTTGTATGAAATGACGTATTTTCTTTTCAAATTCTAAAACCATTTTCCCCAGTTGTCATTAATCTTAACGTCGTTTCCATACGATTCATAAACACACGATATAAATGTGAAGAAGTTCAAGCTCAACGTATGAGCAAAAAGATATCCTTGACCACCCAAATCTTCTCCGGTTTTTCCTTCCATAAAACCCATTCCTTCGTAGCAGTGTCTCTAATTAGCATCCATTGAAGTGTAGAAATGTGTACACTCGAATAATGCCATGAAAAATCTTTATTCGCCATCTTTAACCCTTTCGGAATGTCAGCCGGGCACATCACGCTACCGCACTTTCACTTCCTAATCAAGTACATAAATAATGCCTAAACAAACCCAAAAAATTATCTCTGGAAATTAATGGATCTTGAACAGCCTCGAACTTATAACCCCTCGCGTGATTTGTAAAGAGAGAAAGTTACTCTGGCTACATCGTAAAAGTTTTTTTTTTTTTTTTAATTTACCTTACCTTTCTTCGATGCGTAGTTTATGAAAATGCGCTGACGTTCATGTTTTTGAAATATAATAAAATTTTCACTTTTAGATTTCAGAATACTTTTTTGGTTTATATCCAATGTGCCAATGACTGATTACGAAATAGACCCGTGAAGCCCAGGATTATACTTTACAATTTTGAGGGGCCCTCAAATCACACATTTTACATATTAACCCCACTAACATAGTTTGCTAATAAATTAACCTTAAAAAAAATTTCTACTTATGTTAAATTTGAACGAATCGATATCGGAAAAATATAATAATAATAATACATAAAAATAAATATAATAAATTAATAATACGTATTTTTAATACAATTAGGAATACTCATATAATATTAGTAATACTTCATTACTATTAATATATTTTATTATATTATTTATAATGCGTTTTATTTTCATAACATTTAGGGACAAGGATTTTAGTGCTTGTAAAAGCTTGATTTCATTTTCCAGGGTCTAGCAATGGGGTGAAAGCAATGGGGCCCCATTTACAGGCGGGATTCACTTGCTTCAATGACAAAAAATAGAGCCCTCAATCTCTTGTCAAAAATGATGACTTAGAACTTGAGGATGGTGGCTTCAGATGAACCAATCACTGCGAGGTGGTCTATTGTACTGTCCCCTACAAATAAATCTGTAAGCTCTTATGAAAAGAGACTCGCAACTGAAGCAAAGTTCAGCAAATACCTAATAGGAATGTCCTGGATTGATGGCCCAAGTGAAAAGAGTATGGATTTTCATTAAATTTTAGCGCTTTGGTTCATGGAATCAAAAGCAATGTTCATTTATGACGTCACGTTATATTTCATATTTTGTACCCCCTCCTCTCCCACGTCACGTCACCATAAATTATTGCAGTTAAAAAACATTCATTATAAAATTTCTACTCTGTGGACTTACCAAACATCTTAAACAAACATCGCACTTGAAAACTTGTTATATTAGGAATGAATATTGTGCTATGAAAAGTGACTTATATCAAAGTTTGTACAAAAAAAAATCAGCAATTTTTTCCACAAAGTTTAGCCAAGTTACTCAACCACCGAGACCATGTGGTTGCGTGGACTCTCACGCATATCACGCCACAGTCACGCGTGATAAATCCGGTACAAGGGTCAATGACGTAATTTAGTAACAGCCTCAAAGATATCTTCAAAATTTATTTTAATTATTAAAAAATATATATAACTTTAAAAAATTCAATTTTTAACGAAACCAATTGCTTTCTTAAAGTACAATAGCCCGATATGTTATAAACAAATGGGAATATATTTGTAATTCAAGTTTTTTCCCTTTTATTAAAAGTATTTTAAGTGACAAATTTTTATAAAATCTATCAAAATTACAAATAAACAAACATAAGAATAAGGAATGTTCATATAAAAGAGAAATAAAAAACGTTATTCTTAAAAGGAACCTTCGAATTTCCAGAGAACACTGATATAAATTTGAGAGATCTTCTGAATTGCATACTTAAGGCAGTATGTTGTTGGAATCTTATGGTCATTGCATTGTTTCCGTATTTAGCAACAAACATTTCTTTTAAATCACCAAAACTGTCTTAAGCATCATCAACAAAATATTTCAAAATCTCTTCAAATAGTAAACAAAAACTGAATCACAAGGTAAACGACCTCCCTTCTACATAATGTTCCGTGACTTTAAAAGAATTTTTATGATATCAATCGATAACTATGAGTACATTGTAAATATTTAAATATACAATTGTCCCGTCTTTCCCAAGAATAACTTCCACATATTACAAAAATTGTCAAACTTCAAAAGATGGGCATTTTCATGTCTCGCAAAAAAACGTCCAATCCGCAAAAGTTCTTTTAGACGATCTGATGATAAACTCAGTTACGAATCGGCTTTTGAAAACATTTACGACTTTTCGGTAAAAAATAAATTTTATACTCCCATTCAACCCCAGCTACTTTCAGCGACTGTTGGAGAAACAATTCAGAAACCTTCATGTCACACAAAAACCACCCCATCAAAGAGGTTGAAGTGTTTACAAGATCGGAACAAGTCGACTGAAAAATAGGCTTCTGTCCTAAAAATTCCAATTTTGTGGAATCTCGTTATTCTCTCTCTTTTTTTTGTAAACCTCCTGGTCCAGTTCAACTGACCACTCACCCACATCCCTTAGCATAACAAGGCGGTTTAGGTCAGTACACCCTTTTTTTTTTAGTATTATTATTATTATTATGAGGATTTCACTTTCTCTTTTCTCAGGCCAAAACCGTAGAAGGGTTTCCTGTCGAGAAGTTCCTGACCGTGACTCGGTTCTGGAAGATATCTTTTTGATTATTTATGTACGCTAAATTCGTTTTTTTTTTTTACTTTCTCATCTTCTTTTCAATTGTGCCCCCTTTACTTAGCTGATTGACGGATTAGCTTATTTGCAGGGTTGAATGTTTTTGACCCCCCACGGTTAAAATGATGAGTTTGAGAAGGAGAGATGGGAAGTGTGTTACGATTGTTTGGCGTGCTCCAATAGCCGAGTTTCATTGTGTCTGAGGTGTGTTCGTATTTTGCGCTTTATTTTCTTTTAATGTTTAATTAACTCTCACAACAAAGCAATTATTTTTATCCATAAAATTGATAACTTCCAATCGACTAAAATAATGCGATTCCTGAAAAAAACATTTTTAAAACTACTTATATAGGTTATAAATAAATTTAAAAATGAAAATAATTAAAATATTTTTAATTAATTGCTATTTATGGTATATTTTATATAATTCGTGATACACTTTCCCAAAAATTGTTCTTTCTTAGAACATACTTTTCGATTACATTCGATGCTTATCATAGCTACGAATACATGAGTATAATTTCGAAAAAAATACAAAAATGAGTAGATGCTTGTCTACATAGGCTGTCTTTATAATTCCTTTCCAATAAATAAAGACAATGACAACCAATTCATACCGGTAATCGAACCCAGATCCTCAGAACCGCCTTCCAGTGCCTTACCCGTTAAAGTACCAAGACGCCATTAAGAAGTTATAAACAGAAGAAATGTTTTTAAAAAAAAGTATGCCAAATGAATGGAAATTAAGATAATTGATTTGTAATAACTTAAAGCATTCGATAACTAAAAGCATTCGATATCAAATGATATGAAAAACTATATTATGAACAACTATTTTAATTTTGTTAAGGTCTCTTGAACAGAAGTGGAGATTAGCTACATTAAATACATTGATATTTTTTCGGGAACGTACGGTTACTTGCATTTGAGTAAGTCATACTCATTTTACGATGCGATTATACTTAAAGAAAAAAAGTAGGTGTAAATACTAATTTTTAAGTACTTTTTTTACAGTATAGATATACAACTAT
This sequence comes from Troglohyphantes excavatus, assembly GCA_963932185.1. Lineage (NCBI taxonomy): Eukaryota > Metazoa > Arthropoda > Arachnida > Araneae > Linyphiidae > Troglohyphantes > Troglohyphantes excavatus. The sequence goes on along the minus strand of OZ010667.1, from coordinate 45,757,193 downwards.
ATAATTTTTTTTAAATGCCCATTTTATTTGTTAGAAACTGAAATATTACGATTTATACAAGTACATTCATTTTGAATATTGGAAATATCACGAATAAAATACAACATTAAATCATAATTTTATTAGTATATTACAATTGTCTCACATTTACTGGATATAAATAAATTCAAAACAGTGACGAAATTATTTTTAGAAATACCAATTTGACAAACAATTCACCGATACGTAATGTTATTAGTTGTAATTGGAAATGAAGATGGTATCGGTAAAATGATATCTATCCGAAAAGTATCAGATCATTGACTATTCAAAGGTGGTATATAATTTTAGGAAATATCATAAACGTGTATGTTTATTGTTTAATTACACCATCCGTATAAATTCGAGAAATATAAATATTTTATTACCTTTTATTTCTAATTCACAGAAGTCTATGTGAACTTTGTTGTTAAACAACTTACACAATATTAGTACTTAACTCAATATCTATTGAAAAGAGCATAAATGGCTTCACACCGCAAGCAATATACAACAATTGTGAAAAAGTAGAATTTAGTTATGGATTATTCAATGCGTTTTTTATTTGGATTTAGAAGAAAAATAAATTAAAATTTAATAAGATATTGAATATCAAATATTAATATCTACCTTTACAATCAAAAGGTTTGTTTTGTGGTATAGTAAAAATTTATATTTTTTATTTCAGAAATAGAGTTTTATGCTCGAATATTGTATCCGTATAACTAATAGAAATTTGTTATGATATATTATTGAAATTGTAGAACTTATTATTAACCCACTGTCACTCAAGCGATTTTAGCATTTGTAAAGTTGTTTTTACTACTGTTCATAAATTAAAATATTTTTTTCCTGCGCATACTATTTTATATCCTTTAATTTTTTTAATTAATTGTAAAGATATAGCTTGTAAATTGCACATGAAATCTTTGAACTATAAACTATTGTAAATTGAGGCATTTTTATTAATTTAAAATTGGATGCATGACTAGGAAAACTGGAGTTCCCGGGACGTGTGTATACGACGTTAAGCGTCATAGGGTTAAACTCAAATTCCTTATTTTTAAGCCATTATTATAAACATTCAATACATAAAATCAAAACACCATTAATATCCAGATAGGTAATAATATTCTAGAGCGTTTTAGCTAATTATAATACAATTTTAAAATTATTGAATTATGACTGAATACAGTTGTTTATATTTCTCTTAAATTACCGTGGAGAAATTTTTATTTCTTATAAGAAAGCTTTGCAGAAAGGGAGATTTTACGACAAAACAGTTTTATTCGTCATATAGCGTGCGGAGATTTCCGCAAAGAATTCGCTTGAAATCATTAACCTTGACTTTATATATTTCCTACGAAAAGCAAAACAAAAGAGAACAGTTTTTTTAAGGAAAATAAACTCTCCCCTTCCGACATCTTGATTGGATTACCTCTTTTTACGAATTTATGGTTGAACGGAACAAAGTGTTATATGTTTTACGTCTCTCCACCCGCACGTTTATATATATGTTTCGCTTTTCATGCCTAATCCTACAGTAATTATGAGGTGTTATTGAAATTATTTCTACCAATAATCTTTATAAGCTATTTTCTACTCTATAAACCGAAAAGGGTTTTAATAAAAACCCAATACGTTAACTTATCGACAATATAAGAAAATAATTTACCAATGATTTTATTATTATAGGAAAGTAGTTCGTTACGATATGATAAGTAAAATAGTTTAAACTATAGTGTATAGTGTAATATAGTGTAAGTTATAATTAGCAATTGTCAAACAATCTCGTTCTGCACTTCGTTTATTGGAATTTAGAACTAGATGATGTGGACGCCAGAATGAAGTTTTGTATTTAACTACATATCACTACAAAAAGCTTACATAAATTGAGCAGGAGGAATTTGTTCTGAATTTAATTTTACTCATCCGTTGATTTATTTTTAGCTAATAAACTACTGCTTACTGTCCTCCCATTACTCAATTCTGAGCAAAGCCTCAAAAACATGAACATTTCGAATTTAGATTTCTTACTTTTCACATTCGACCACCGGGATAGAGTAACATCGTCCTTTTCTATGACAGCCGCCAGATAACAAAATTCTATAATGTCGCTTTCTCGTGATAGGAGGACAGTACATGATAACTATAATCATTATTGACATTGGCATTCAGTGCATAGAAGGTTAGTCTACCAACCAATGTCAATGAATAGATTTAGAATGATAATTAGGTTGCTTGATTAAATTCACGTTCCTTTACCTCTGAGCGGTTAAGAAATTATCAAAACTGTAAAGTTCTTTTCTCTGCAAAACAATTAACTTTATTTTTCCAATGCATGTAATTAATATATATTTTTAATTATTTTAATAGATATAGCTTTTGATTATACCCCAACGCTTTACATTTGAAGAATATTTCAATATAAAATAATTTTATCAATTTTAAGTTTATGGTTATTTGTAAAAACTTTTGGTAGAAAAGGAATATCCAAAATTCTGAAATACTAAAGATCCATAGACGTCCAAAATCACCCAATTTCGTTAAGAATCGTCCCTAATTGATACTGTATAATATAATATTTATAAATACGTAATTCATAGATTTATAGAATCTATTATTATCCTATCTATTTCGTCATAATCTTATGATTCGCCCAACGCGCTTTACACCTCTCCCCTCCCCCTCCCTTCCACGCCAACCCCAATCTCGCTATTGTAACCAGAAAATTAGCTATTAATATTTATTGGATTTAAACCACAATCCCATTGAGGATAATTTTTCCTTCCATAAAGATACCTTGCAAGAACCGGTCAAGAACCCCGGATTTTCGGTCACTTCAGAACGGCCACCAGAAAAGAGCCAGATTCCGAAGAGATATGAGAAAAAGTTGTTAATATTTAACTATCCGACACTCGGGAAACGCGACTCTCAGCCCTTTGAAGGTGCGTGGGCGTTGCTCGAACACGAGGTGCTTGAGTGACCGCCGAACAGTTTGCGTAACAGCAGAAGAGGAAGACGTTATGGAAGGATTATCAGTAAAAGATCAGGGGAACGGCTTATCAACGGGAAAGATCGCGATGGCGCGCTTTTCGGTTTGCTATTATCGTTTGCTTGACGTGTGATTGGAGGATATTTTCGGTTGGAGAAAGTATCAGGAGATATGCATGGGGGTGCTTTGACACTTTCTCCGGTATTTGTAAAAAAATTTGGTAGCAAAAGAATATCCGAAATTCTGATTATTTTGTGTTCACCTGGCATTTTCAAATTGTAAGATTTTTTTCACAAAATGAATTATTCGGCATATTTATTTACAAAATATAAGTAATTCAAGAAATTATTAAATTCTAAAATAAAAACTAATATATAATAGACTTAGTTATTTAGAAAAATGTTTATGCATGATTATCATAGTTTTGCTTGCCTAAAATTAAAAACTTACCATTTTTTAATAACTAAAGGTTTTGAAACATTTTCTTTCTGTCAATAATAGTTTAGTGATTGAAGTTTATAATGCATAACAAGAAAATTGATTTTATTTATTTTTTTATTTTTCAATAACTGATGGAGATGTTTTAGGTTCGTAACAAATTAAGTATGCGGCTTCATTTCAAACTTTATTCAGCAATATAAAAATTAACTCAAATTGCAAATTTTTCGTGTATAAATCTATGCATAGAATGTGAACTTTGTCTTCATGATTGTTTTATTCGTTTTATATATATGCTTAAGGCTTTCATAGCATACAAATTAAGTAATATATTTACGACAATATGCTGAATTTTTTTTACGCATTTCAGATAGAAAATTAACACTATTTTTCCACATCCTGACATATTTCACTTCCTTATAACTTGAAATAACTTTTGAGAAAAATATTTTAAAAAAATTGTTACCCTAAAGTTACCTTTATCCTTGAAAAGAACGTTTACTAAAAAAAATATTATTTTGATGTAATTGATAGAAACACTTTTACCCTTTGAGTGGTGGTAAGTAAAAGGGGAAAATAGTAAAGTTGTTTTCTCTACAATATATTTCACTTTGTATTACCAATGCATGTATATTTTATGTATTTTTAATTTATTATTTTAATATATATATAGCTTCAATATACAACGCCAATACTTTATATTTGAAAAACACTTCAACATCGAATATTTTATGAATATAAAGTTTATGTGTATTGTTAGAAAAACTGGAAGTCCATGTACGACTTACGTCGTTTAGCTCCATCAGAGGGTTCAGGCGGTTATGTATATTGCCCTTTGACCGCCATTTGACAGAGTTGTTATATATATATACTGCCATTAACTTCCTTGACATAAGTAAATATCCCCTTTTTACAACTTCCTATGATTCGCACCTTCCTAAACGGGCCCTGTCGTCCAATCGGTCGCGACCTGCTCCAAACAAGCTTTCGGATGAAAAGAAAGAGTTCAGTCATTAAGCAGCAGTAACGGTGCGTCATTGCACTTGACCTTATTTAGTCGCTTTGGGCGTTGGACTTGCCGGTGATTCTCCAGAGGTCACAGGAGAAGGGAATGCACTTTCTAAAAAAAAAGTGTTCGATTTTTCGTTCTTCTAATTTCAATAAAGATTAGATAAGAAATATGATTCGTTCGAATTGAATAGTATGATCATTTATAATAACAATGAATGCAGGAGTGGGTTGAGATTAAATGAAGTGCGGTTTTATTTAAGAAAAAATAGAAAAAAAGAAAGTATTTAAACATCTTATAAATGTGTTAACAAAAATTTATACTGAGCCGTTTCACATGCCGTTGGATTAAAAATATAAAACTGCACTGTAATCAACAACCACATTTTAAAAAAGGTAGTACTATTATACCTTTCACTGCCTTTGCATTATCACAGGACTGCAGATATCAATCCATATATCTAAATTATCTCATCCTTATAATATTGCAAATTTTTTATACCACCCTTTTTATATTTAATTTTAACGTATTTTGTCTATTATATAGTTTCATAATGTTTAACCCAGAAATAAATTTTAGTCTTATTTAGTTATATTATTGCCCTGTCCTGTATGTCTTATCTTTCTTCTAATTGTGTTTGATAATATTTTAATTCAATGGTACATTTGCATTCTGCAATGTGGCCAATCTCCGATAAAAAGGTGTCCCTAGGATCTTAGTACCATAGGACCTATTGGTCCTATGGTCCTAGGGTCCAAGGTCTTAAGTTCAAAGTCTTTGATCCTAGGACTATAGGACCCTAGGGTTAAGGATCTTGTACCTAGGAACTTGTCAAATATTATATTAGTGTCGATGCATTGGGATGAAAATGTAAATTTTAAAATTATTAATAAAGATCTTTTTGTTTGGTAATATAATTAAAATGTTTGACAATTTATATTTATACAAATTTAATGAATCTCAAGAAAGTCCAGATCTAAAACTCCTAATAGAAAATAAAAAAATAACAAGAAGTTATTTTAAAAATTATAGACCCGTACCATTTACTTCGCAACTCACACTTTTCCCTATTGTTAAATCACACTTGGTAAATCGAAATCTCCGATAAATTAAATTAAATATTTTTCAATTAAAAATAATCTGAAATAAATAAACTACGAAAGTTACGTTTTAGAAAACTTATGCATTGAAAATAAATTGTTGAATATAATAAAAAAAATTTATATCAAAATAAAATATATAACATATTACTTTAATCAGTTGAGAAATAGAATTCAGCTCACTTTTATAAGAGTTAATAAAAAATAAATAGTCCCCAAGTAATATTATTTATAATAAAAATGACTTTAAGGACTTTAATGAATAGTCCCAAATCATATCGTTAAAAATGTAATAAGAAGAAATTAAAAAAAAACATATTTTAAACCAAACAATTGCCAACAACACAGGAGACATTTTTCAAAGCAATTATAATTTAAATTTAAATAAATTACACGAGATAAATTTTTAAAAAAAGAAAAGGTAAGGAGAAATATTAGCATCAGAAAAAAACATTCCATTGAAAGTAAAGTGATCCACGGTAAGTTGTAAAGTTCCCTTTTTTTTTTTAATGTAACCCAATCCATTTCCATAACTTGAGCCCTTTTGTTTTTGACGTAACTAGTCTTGGTATTAAAAAAGTAGCGGTCACTTCCCTATCTGCAGGGCTTCAAAAAAAACTTTTTATTCTCATGATTATGTATGGTAAACAGGTAAAATACTTCCTGAGAAAGAAATGTTCTTTATATATCTGGCATTTCTTAATGTATGTAAATATGAAGTTCCTAGGGTCGTGTCTTAATATTTTCTAATGTTTTGTTTGATAGAACGGAACTCTATCTAAATGAGAAGGTTTATTTTCGTATGTCGGTTAGAATGAACTTTGATGTATTTTTTTCTCTCTCCATAATGGGTTCAACTAATGGTTAGAATATTTCTACATTTAAATGAAACAGAAAATCATGTTTGAAGATGTAAATGGTATTAAGTTTAGTTTATTCTTTGGAAATGTATAATTGTAAATTGAAAGTAAAGCATGCAATAAAATTACTGCATGTAAAAAGACCCATAACAAAAAATAGAGTCGTGTATGGAACTTCCCTCAAAATAATTAAAATCTCGCAAAGGGATTAATGTCACCCATTTAAAGTTACTTTCATTAATAGAAACTTCGGGGAGTTGTATATGGGTATTTTGATCCATTCATATAAAAGTGAACGGAAAATACATTAAATAATTAATTTGTTTCATTGAAATCATTGTTTTTTTAAATGAAAAGATAAATAGCTCGGATGTCTTTTGTTCAAGGGAGTATAATAGCGATACATATAAATGAGAAATGAACAGGTGAAATTACGGTAATAAAACGTGTTGCAGACTCGACGTTTGTCTTTGAAGCAAATTTAAATAAAATTCCCGCTTCTGAAACAAACGACGGATTCTTTCATAGAGCACCTCTTACGTCCCCCTTCTTCTTGAAAAGGAGGATTGTTTTCAATGCAGTAGCTAAAACTAGTAGAAACACTTATAATTTTCTGCTCTTGAATTGTTTTTCAGTTAAAATTCAAAAGTGTAGTACTCTTGCTTTAAAAAGAAACGTTTCTTGCACGACCTCCGGTTATTGCACTTCCCTTGCTAAGAATTGGAAGAAGAGAAAACGTGCAGGATTATTGCATTTGCCATTGTTAGCCATAAAATAGAAATTATATTTATTGCAGATTCGAATAATATTTGTATTTTATTATACTAGTTTTTAAAAAAATTCAAACTTGGATATTTTTTTAACGTGTCACTTTTATGTTGTATAGACCATTTAAATTTTTGTTCCTAATAATTTCGTGAGAAGTTCACATTAGAACGAGCGAGCGAGCACTATTGTAGTCTATAGAAATTTAAAGAGATTTATATAATCATACACTGTACACATCATAGTTGTTTTTAGAGAACTCATGTTTTGGCAATTATCAGAAAAAAGCATTATTTAACAGAAAAGATCATTTTATTTACGGAAAATGCATCTATAAATCTAGAAAAAAAATATGCGTCCTAAAAAGTAACTTTAGTAGAGATTCGAGGATAAATAACACATTAAGGAAGTTAGATGAGAAAGACAAACAGATTCATTGACTTCAAACGTACTGGTACACTATTACAGAACTCTGTGGTCCAATTCAAATACCCGATACTTTTTATTGGGCTCGAGCAATTGACTTATGTCGGCGGTTAATGTATCGGCGTATATAGCACAATATCCCAGTTTCGACACCGCACTGTTAAAAATGCATTTTCATATTTGACGGAACTTTTGTCATTTTTGGCGAAACAGAAGCTTGCTATATGCTCTGATTAAACATTTCGTCAAACTGAAAAAAAATATTTTGTCGTTTTTTTAACGAAGTTTATTTTGTCAAAAATGAGAAAGATTTTAAATAATATAATAATTTAATATCAACGAGTTAACTCGAACCGCGTATATATCTTTCCAAAGTCCAACGCTCTATCCACTCGGGAAAGAAGATCAATTGAAATCTGACAATATAAGTATAAAAACCTAACATGAGCTGATGACCCAGAAAAGGGCCGAAAAGGAATCTTTCGTTCAAAGTTTGAGGATTCTTGTCAAAAATCACGTGATTCAATGACAAAACGATTGTCAAATTAAACGAAAGTAACCTTGACGATCGCAGAATGTTCAAAAATGAAAGTGTCTTCTTCTTTCTACACACAATGCTGAGGAATTTACTATAGAGAACGCTAAAATAACGGCTGTTTATAGTGCGGTGCACTTGATAGTCACTCGGAATCGAACCGGGGACGTTCTATTTGCTACGCGCTATTCTACCAGTCAGGCTAAAGTGATCACCCTAGCCTAATGGCGACTACCGGGTATATGAAGTGACCCCCACTGTAACACCCTCTCAGTGAGTCGGACAGAGGAACGAATAATTTGCACTTGGTAGTCACTCGGAATCGAATCAGGGACGTTCCGCTTGCTACGGTGATACTGCACCAGTCAGAATAAATTGATCACTCGAGCCCAAGTGCAAGTTCCGCACACACGAAGTGACCCCGACTTAAATGAACCCAAAGAAAGAACCAAGAGAAGAAGAAAAAATTAGTTGGTAGTTCAAATCCAAATCAATAAAATGCATATATGCGTCTCATTTATGAAATCGTCCATCAAATCGTAGATTTGATATTACGCTGAAGGGGACATGCGGTAATTGAAGCGATGAATAGTAATTTATGCATATCCATTGTTTTCTCAATCAGAAGGAACGATGACTGGGATTTTTGTGTCCCCCCTCCCTGTCGGAAAAACATATCAGTCCTCCTCCTCCTCCTCAGAAAGGGTCAGCCGCATTCCTTCCGAGAAAAAATCGCTCCAAGAACTCGAGCAAGGTGTAATTTACTCTCTCAGAAAAAGTAAAAAAATATAAAATAAGGAACCGTGTATGATCATCTCGTTCCGCAACGGTTTCTCTCCCCGCGACCCTGTTCGGTTCAAGTTCAGAAACGGGGAGATTAGGAGAGTCGTATCTCCCTTGTCGGGGACAATGTCGGGCTTGTTTGTGTGTCGGGGAACAGGCAGTCGGCCTGTTCCTCTTGATGTTTTCATCATCGGAAGGATTTTCGGAAGAGGATGTTCAGGCCAGACATATCGTGACATCGGGGGCAAGAGAGCAGAAGTGGGAGACAATGAACCGTTAATTCTCGGGATTAAGCTTTGTGCCGGGTTGGTGGTCGGATGGATTTTTTTTTCTTCGACTTTTACCTTCGTCTGCATGGTGTGTGCTTAAAGAGTCCGCGATCAAAAGTATAACGGGTGTCATTTAAAAGAAAATTGGGATATAGTCATAAAAAAATTTTCAACTTAAATGGAATAATCGCTCAAATTCAAGAAAACCTATTTTAACTCGATAAGTTTGTGCTTATCTTTCACCCATTTTTAACTCACTTTCGTTCACTGAAATAACACACTCATTTTTAAGAATTCTGGGATTGTCAAGGCAACATTCGTCAATTTTGACAATCGTTTCGTCATTGAATGGTTGTATATATATATGTGTGTGTGCGTGCATGCGTGCGTGCGCGTGTGTCTGTGCTAGAATTAGAATATGTAATTTAATTTAGAATGCGATGTCGTATTATGAGACGACACCTCACTTTTCAAACTTGCACTTCACGACCAATTTGATACAATTTAGATAACGAACACTTTGATCATCAATTCTATGTTGGTCTTGCGCTGTCTTGAACTCGTAACGCTCAGATAATTTAACCCTACTAGTATAAGGCGATATTACCGAAAAAATATTAATATGTTTTAATTGAATAGAAGCTTTTATTAGATTCGAAAATAATTTAAACTTAGGCATTTTTACATTTACGGCGAAGTTATCTAGATGTAAAAGTGGCGTAAGCTACTACAATTAACTTATTATATTACTTTGACAGAACCTAACTACACAGAACCTAACTAATAAGTTGATAACTATCACACAAACTCTTCGAAAATACAAAAGTTTTAAATAACTTTTATAACATTGTTTATTTAAGTGCTTTTCTAAAGTGATAATGGTATCTCATTTGCAAGGACTATAAATTACTAAACAAGCACGCACGTGTAGCTGTGTTGCGACGTTGATTCTCCCCCCAACCAACCACCCATCCTAATCTGAATCTTATTCGAGTGAAAAGTGACAGTTTTGATAACCTTGAAGAACAAAAGATGTAGTGGGATTGCCGCGGTATCCCCTCCTGAATCTTAATCGAGTGCAAAAGCGATGGTTTCGATAGCGAGGGACAAGGTGCCGAGTCCACCTTCCAAAGTTTGCGATTCCCCCAAGTCCTGACACCGAAAAGAGTCAGCATGTTTCCGTATAAGAAAACAATCCCATATAAAAAGGACGAGAGAGCGAAAAGTAAGAGCGAGGGGTCAAAGAGATCTCCGGCAGTCTACCACAGGTGAATCTGGTCACGGCGCCCTTCCAGTCACTTGCCCGTGATTCTCCAGAGAGTCGTGGGCGTTTGCAACCGTGACCCCTGTTTCTTGCGATCGGCGATTTTCTTCTTTTTATACCTTCCATCTCGGCTTTCTTTTCTTTTCATGGGATTTCTTCCCTTTTTATTTTCTTCTTCTTGTTTGTCTTCTTTTTCTTCTTCTCTCTATTGCCAGGCATTGTTTGTGATTTGTTTGCATAGCTGTAATAGTGGCCGGTGCCGTGTCCCCCTCTGAGAATATCAGCCTTTTTTCCTCGCAACAGGATAGGGGTAGGCCTGTCCGTTGTCTGGACGGGGTGTGTGTGTATGTGTGTGTGTGTGCAGCCCGTGAGAAAACCTTGACTCCGTGGAACGGTGAGGTCAGACTTGGCATTGGGTACGAACGGTGTGTCTACCTCCTGATGGGGTGGGGGAGTAACACCAGACTTAAATATGCGACTGGTTGGGATATATGTTTTCTTTTGGCGAAAAGACAGATTGAATTTATACAGTTTTAATTGTTTTCTGTAGGTATGTCAAAATATTTTCCTTCTCTCTTGTACAAAGCATTTCTACGGGTGGATAAGTTTAGGAAAACAGTTTGTATGTTAGATAATTAACTCTCAGCGTTTTGGACATCTATTGACATCCGTGCATCTCCATTTATTTCAGCAATGTACTTAACTTTAAATTTATAAAAATACTCTATGTGGAAATATTTTTTTTAATCTAAAGCATGGGGTGTTTTATTAAAAGCTGTATCTACTAAAATAATTTGAATTAAAAAAATATTTTAATACATGTATTGCAATTATAAAGTAAACTAAGAAAAAACAAATTTACTATTTTGACATTTTTCTAATCACTAAGAGGGTTGTGATCGGATATTTTTTTTATATTCGGAGAATGATTGAGAACATATCAGAGAAATTTACAACGAAGTAAACGATAAATTAGTTTACTGAAGTTGTATGCAATTTTATTTTATTGGTATTATGATTTCTAAATAATTAACTAGTCATTTTTACAAATTCAATAATATAATTTCCTTTTAATCGGCTAATTAGATATGAAAGTTCTACAAAATAAATACAAAATTTAATAATCTTGTGATGCTTTATAAAGGTACTTCATGCACTATATTTTTCGATCAAACTATGTAATCGAAATTTCGGTGAGTACACTATAATTTGAAATTGAAAAATAGAAATCTTAATAAAACGAATAAACTTTTAAGGTAAATAGAATAATCGCTAATTTGCAACTGATCAATAGGGAACTGTTCATTTATTACGTTACATATGCTTGAGGGGGTCTATCCTGCGTGACTGGGGCGTTACATGGGGGAGAAGGATCTCAGTGCGTGTGTAGCGTAGCAAAACTTTGTAGGAAAAAAAAATATAAACTTTATTTCAAACTTAAATAACTGTTACTTTATATTTAAATCACAATCTTTCTGGTGGGATGTTTAATAAAATACACAGAACGAAAGTTATAATGACTGTTTTTTAACTGCAAAAAATTATCATGACGTGACATGTGGGAGGTGGGGGTAAGGCTAACTTAACAGTGCGTGACATGGGGGCAGGATCGTCCTTAGCATCCGTGAGGCTCTGTGCGAGCCTGTCCGCATGTAAACTGTAGTTAGGAGAGTTTAAATAAATATGTTTTAAAGTGCAACACACCATTTCCCCACTCTACAAAAATAAAAAATAAACATATTTATTATTATTTTTACATTCTTTCTAACGGAAAAGTTATTCTTGCATCACAGCGTTCTTTAATTCAAATCTCAGCAATGAAGTGAATTCTGAACGTTTGAACCGGACATAGATAAAATAAATGTGTATGTCCTAGATATGAGTAAACACATATTAAAAAAAATAATTCTAATGGAGTTTTGAAGAATAAGAAATATTTTTATTTAAAATACTTTTATCTTCAAAATAATCATTTTTTTTTGACAGAGTGTGGGGTGTGCAGGCACGCGTCGCACACGCTTAAGTGTGGCCCTTACACGGAGATGGGGTGTACGAAAGGATTAAAAATAGCGTGACGTAATAAATGATTTCTTACTAACAAAATTATAGAAATCTTAATGTAACAAATTTTTATAAGGCAATGCAGCGATAAATAGTTTCATGCTGGTCAACTAAGGGCTTCTTTTCATTTTTCTTCTAGAAATGAAGTTTGCACTTTCGAGAATCTTGTTTAGGCAAATGCGTCTTATTACCGACGTAGTCTTTGTCCGCTGTTATCTCTAATAATGCACTTTGTCCTCTACTCGTATCTCGGTTGACAATCCTTCCAACATTCCCTTTCAGACTTCTATGTCGGATTACGGGGGGGATCAGATCGCTCTGCACGGAGGATTTTCAAAGAAGGACTTCAGCACTCTCCAATGCTGTCAGCTGATATTTTCATACTTTCGGAAGAAAACCACAAGAAAAGGCGGTCGTGATGTTTTGATTAACAAAATTTCACTCCATTCTTGTTTTTCTTCGTCTTTTAGTTGTTGTTGTTGTTGTTTTCTTCTTTTATCATCACGGAGGAGTTCTCATTTCGTCTTGTGGAAGACAGCGAAAGGGGTGTGTTTCGTTCGCACGCGATTCTTATGTTCTTTAGTCTTTGTGATTTTTGTTGTTATTATTCCCAATACGCGATGAGAGTGATTCGAAATTATACGTTAAGGCTCGTCACGAGATTCCAGTAGTTAACCGGGGAGTGTCCACGTCTTTTAAAATGATAATGCAAGTGCTTATAAAAGAAAATCGCGAGAGATTGTTGTTGAGAAAGAGAGAGAGGAAGAGTCGGTGCAATCATGTTATTCCATTAAATTATGACTTGCAAAGAAATTTAATTTGGGATTTTAAATCTAAGAACAATGCGATACTGCTTTCGAAAATATTTCGGTATCATTCTTAACTGTCTCATTTTTTTATATATTACTTTGGTAAAAACACAAGTAAAAATACCCCTTACACGAAAAATAAATTTTTATGCAAAAATAATTTTAATGTGTGATTTATTATTTGGATATTATTTTTTTAAATGGATGGAAAAAGTTCTTATTTAGTTCGGTTTTGATATAAGGCCGTAATAAAATATATCATATTTAATGAGCATCCTTTGTATTGGATTTTAATTCACCTGGGAGATTAAATTAAATATTCAATCCATTGTAGGTTATTATAATACAACAAAGGAATGTCTGAAATATTTTTAAATATCTTTTTCAGTTAATTCATGAAAGTAGGTATATGTTAAATTTTCCAACAAAAATAAAAAACATAAAAAAGATTTGCTTTAATTAATTTTAGAAATTAAAATTCAGTTATTTTTAAAGATTAAACAATTACTTCCATAAATTCATTAAAACCCCGAACATTACAATTTAATTACATCAATTTCTTATAACGGTACTAAATATTGAAAACAATTATGGTAAACCCATTCAATTAAATCCATTTTAATAGATAATTTGTTAAGAAATAAATTAAATTTATATTTATTTTTCCATTTGTCGGAAAGTATGCTGATATTATATCTCAAACGGGAGAATTAAATTTACAAATTATTTTAAATTAAAAATACGAGAAACCTGAGAGAAATAAATAATTTATCGATAGATATAATTACTAAACATGCCAATTGCAGATAACATACATTAAAGAAATTAAGGAATGAAGTTTCATTGTAAAACGTATCCACAAACGGAATGCACACCACGAGAATGCTGTTTTATTAAATAGCAAGATGACCTCTTTCAAGATCAAACTTCATTACTGCCAGAACCCTATTTTTTGTTCATTTACACCATCAAATGGATCACTCCATCAAATACGACGTGATTATGCGCACACAATTTTGATGGATTGGTATTTTTTTCTGAGTTAAATGACATGAAGGAACTGGTAGCGTAGTCCTGGCTCGCTCATCTATATCAAAGCTGTCACTAAACAAGAGAATTTAACTCTAATAGACCAATATTATTTTAAAATTAAAAATTACCCTTAAGTGCTCAAACAAAACCAAGTAGTTATCTTTTTTAATTTCTTATTCATAAATTGATAAAAATACCTTTCATATTTATGCAACACAATTACACATAAAAAAATTCATATTGAATTCGGGAAAAGTTCAGATGTAATGTTTATTTACTTTCAACTCCATTTTTACATAATTTTAACAATATAATTTTTTTTATTAAAACTTTTTTGCTTTGTATTTATTTTACGACAAAAAAAAATCTGTATTTTAATGGCATTAATTCTATTTGACTTCTTAAATTCATGCGAAAACAATTTAGTACCTTGAAATAAAGTTTTGTTGTTACTACTAATACATCTATTGAAAAGATGATGTTGCTTTAAACTTTTTTTTTTGGCATGTTTTACTTTTGAGGAAAAAATCAATTAATGAAGCCGACTTATTGTATCCTTAGAATTTATAAACAATTAATAATTGACTCACTCGCCAAATTCAACTAAAAAATTCACACACAAACAAGGAACTGAAAAATAGTTTGCAATTTATTTTCAGAGAATCTAGACCTCAAAATAAAATTAATTGCAAAAAAAATAAGTCGAATTCCCCCAAAAGCTCACGGGAACAAAACAATCGCACTGAACAATTTACTCTGAAGCAAAAGACTCTTCGAAATCGGTTTCATTATTTCAATTCCATTTCAACGTTCATTCTCAGTACCATAGACTCATAAAACAAATCCCGAAATTCAATCTGAAATAATTACACCCTACTCGTCCCGCTACCGTCTGAAACAACCCGCTTATTCGTCAGAAAAGCAATTATTCCCAAGCGATCCCTAAAATCGATTCCAGAGACCAAACTCCGCCTTTTCCAACTCTTCCGTTCCTCGGGAGGGGAGGGAGAACGCGAATTCCGAATTCTTTTTTTTTATCATTATTCTCTCTTGCCAGTTTCACTGCCACCTTTCGCGGTCAAGTTCAAACTTTCCATATCAACAAGTGGAGAGAGAGAGAGAGGAAGTCATCTGACTGGGGTGAACTGGATCACTTTGACTTGTTCATCCTTGCTTGAGACAGATGGAGATTCGCGGGAAGTGATGGAGTGGAGGAGAGTTCACAGATCTTGACATATTGGGGGGGGGGGGGTAGTCTACTTTTGAAAAGTCGGGTTGGGGGAGTGGAGAGCTCATTAATTTTTTTTTTCAGGGTTCTGTTTTAAAAGATTAAGTGGCCATGGGAATATGTATTTTAATGGATTGTGATTTGATTGAAAAATAATAAAAGACAAAAGAATAAATTTACTTTTTGCGAAATTTAAATTGTAAACTTTTACCCCGGTATTTTTAAGGAATTAATGTGAATCAAAAATCGTAGGGTATATGTATCGTAAAAAAACTTAACTAACTAATAAAACTTCATTTTGCTTTATCTAACTTTATTTGTCTATCTAAAAATTATTTTCTTAAGCTTCGTCGCTTTGTGACTTAAATTTGTAAGAAGTTATAAGGAATTTCTAATCTATAATTTGTAATCTAAAAGTAATTTCTGTACCAAAGGTTGCTCAATGATATTTCAATGTCTTTAATTTCAAAAATGGCTTCGAGTCATAGTTTTTAATAATAATTAAAGTGCATTGTTAATTTTAATTATTTTTATATGTACTACGACAAATTAAAATTTAATTTCAAATTTATAAATTTTTATTAATAATTCCCAAGTTTTAGATTATTAATTTTAGATTTCGTGTTTTATAATTATAAAATTTAAATTAATAAAATTAATTTTAAAAAAATAGCTTTGAATTAAAATATTATTTTAAATTTGATTGTCTTATATTTAACACCGTAATTCTTATTGTCTATTTATTAAAACTTAAAAATTCAAATTATTAAAAATATTGTATAGAAAATTTTATGATTTTTTTTTTAAATATTTATTATTGCCAGGCAACATTCGGAAAATATAAACATGAACAGCCATTCGACGCGCCGATAAAAATATGTTCTTTTATTACCGTTTCGTTTTGTAACATTCCTTTAAATAAAGGGAATACCGTCAAATTTGCCTAAACATTTTGTGTAATTATTTTAAATAATTAACTTAAAATCGGAATGTGCACCCCATTTCAAAAAAAATAATTGTTATTTTTAAAATTGAAGTTTTTTTTAGCAAATATTGTATTTATGAGGATAATAGTTAATTGTTTGGATATCATATTTAATTTTAAAGTTTACAATCAAGTAAATATTCTAATTTAAATTTTATGGACGATAATTTTGAAAAAATGCTTCGTAAAATCTAATTCCATAGTTATTAAAAAATCTTACTACATATAGTTTGGTTAAATTAACTGACTATTAAAAGAAAAAATGTGTTTCATTTAAAATAAATATTTGTATAATTATTAAAATTTATAATGAACGTAAAAGAGTAAATATTTCTTACACGTACGATAATTTAAAGTATGTCAGAAATTCCAATAAAGTCATTTTAAATTAAAGAGTTACACCGTATATATTAAATTAATAACCATTTGAATCATTAGAAACAAAAACTCATTTTCATCTGTATTGAATTTCATAACTGATAATTTATTTGAATAGAGGAATGTTTCGCTAATATTCAGAAGAAAGTGAAGAAGAAAAAGCTTAAAGGGACGCGATTTATCTGACGTTGTGAATGACTAGAAATTTATTCATTCTCAAGAGACCGGCATTGCGACAGTTTTAAGATATGTAAGCCCGCTGAATGTAGGTAACGGAGAAAAATGTCTAGGAAAGTTTGTGACTCATTGCGTTAAAATATTCATAAGGCTTTTTTCTGAAATATATACTATCTGATTCTTATGGGAAAAAAAGTATGATATAGTTATTTAGAACATATGCCTTATCTGTTTCCCTTCTATAAAACCGGCTAACAATAATATATGATAATTACCATGTATATGTAAACTAGTTATTTGAAAATTGTTTTAAAACGTATAAATATTTTAATGTGATATAAAAAATAAATATTGAAATCGAGATGCCTAAGTAGGTATTTTTAAATTCTATTATAGAATCAATAAACGATTAAATATCTTTCATGATCTAATCATTAGATAAATATTTGAATATAGCTTAATGAACATAAAAATAAATTATTAAACTAAAATATTTTTTTTAAATTTTATTACTTTTCCATTTTAATAATATAATTTATAAAACTTCCGCAAAACAAACTAAATAATAATTTTAGTTATCACGGCTACAGTAATTTTACAAAGAGGGTGATTCGAGAAATACTATTTTATAAATTATATTACGTGTTTTTCACGCTTCGAGGAAAAAATTAAGTTTTTAAACGTTAGTTATTAAAATTATTTCACTATATGGTATCAAAGAATAACATTACATCTTTAAAAAAATTGAATTATTTATTCTAAATTTTTTTTTAATTCAAGCCATATTTTTTTTTAAGTTTTATAATAATTGCAGTTAGTTAATTATATAATTTAAAAGTATTTATTTCAATAATCAATATACCAAAAAATGTAATTATTAACTTTTTCTTAGGTGACTTGAAACGTAGCTACTGTATTTTCATTAAAACACTATTTAATTTCTTCCCAAAAAAATATTTTATCAAAAATGTTTGAATTTTAAGTTATAAAAATACATTTCATGAAAGATTATATGAGTTATGGGTGCTGATTTTTTAATGAAACAAAATCGATGATAATGAAAGTAATTAAAATTTAATAAATTCATTAAGTCATATGAATTATAAGGCATATCTCTCTAAAAAATAATAAGCAAAACATATTTAAAATATAATATATAAAAAATTACTTTGCGCAAAATCTTATAAAGATTCGAACCCAAAGTTTGAAAAGTGCTTTCACCTACCTCAATATCTCTCGACGATTCCGATATTTTCACTTCCCACTGTCATGCAAGTCCTTGAAACAAAAACAAAATTCACCACTTCCCCATTCGGAGTACAAATTCAGAGTCACAATCTTCACAAAAATCGGGTCTTCACAGTCCACTTTCTCATAAAATATCGCCGGGACCACAATGGATAAGCGGAGTGAGAGAGCAGAAGATGCTGATGGGGATGCGAGAGAGAAAAGTCCGCCTCCGTCCGAGGGAAGTCGAGATCAAAAAGAGACCAGAAAAGAACCTCGCGCGAAGTCGGATTCAGGTTTAAATAGCAGCGAAACCCGCCTTCGGGTAGCGAGCCCGGCCATTGGATGAGTCGGCGAGAAGACGAGTCTGGGTTGAGGTACGTCACTTTGGTGGTTCCGTTTGAGAGGGGACCAGACTGACGAAAGGTGGGGGAGGGGGGGGGAGATAATTATTTTTTTATGTTTTTGTATCCACCTTCTCTCTTTTTCTGGTCTTCGCTTCTATTGTGGAGTTTTTTCGGATTGAGAGTTTTATTGTATTATATTTAATTCGCTGATTCGAGACAGTGAATATTTCCTCGGCGGTTATTAACTTTTACCTGATGGACTCACGTCAAAAGAGTACCGAGCTCATACTCGGAGAGATGTGGGTTCGAATCAAGTCTTAAGCAGTGTGACTGGAATTATTTTCAATCCTCTGAGCTCGTATTCCGATGGGGTATGAGTTCGATCATCCTCGTCCACCAAACATCCGCCGTGTAGAGTGGGCGGGTGCACGTTAATTCTGTAGTAATCCAAATATCCTCACGTTGAACGTGGTGGTCGAAAGAGCATTGACCTTATTTTCCGAGGGTTATGAGTTGGAATCTCGTATGTGGGAGAGTAGCGGGAACAAAGTCGGAGGAGTGCGAGTTCGATTCTTCTCGTTCCTTAAACATTCGACGTATAGAGGAGGGTGGTGCAACTTAAATCTGACGTAGTCCAAATGTACTCACGTTGGACGTTTTGGTGGAAAGAGCACTGACCTATTTTCGAAGAGTTGTGGGTTAGAATCTGGTTTTGAGAAAACAACCAGCTCGTAGTTGGAAAAGTGAGAGTTTAATCATCGTTATCAGCCGAACGTCCGCCGTGTAGAGAGAGCTAGTGCACGTTAATTCTGATGTAATCTAAATGTTCGCATGTCAGTTAGTCCTCAAGACGATGTTTGTAGAGAGGGATACCACCTTAGGAGTTGTCCTTTGCCATCTGACCATGATTTGAAATTACGTGGCAATGTTCCAGAGTCTTTCTTTCGGAATAAATCCTGAACCGTCACGAATAGTCAATTGAGTAGCTATTTGCGCGAAGTCAATTGAACCAATGACGTATACGAACATCAAATTCATCGAACATAAGCGTTAAAAATTAAAAATTTAATTTAATTCAATCGCGATACTCGAATTAAGATTCGAGTATTACGATAGAATGTTTTTTCTCGATCAGGCTGGAACGTCAACAAGGAAAGGTACGAAGGAATTCATCAAAAGTGGTTAAAGAGTTTTCTTAAAATTTACAAAACAATAAAATATATTAATTCTTTTTATTATAAAAAAAGAATGAATATTTCAGAAAACCATTTTTACGCATTTTGAACGCTTTGAAGAAAAGAATTTCTGTTTGTTTTTAGCGGAGAAACATATTCTTAGTTAATCGTACAAAATGTCGTGATTTTTTTTTACATTCTGATAACCACCTGTAGCAGTGCTTAAGCATACAGAAGCAGAAAAAATCTAGCTAAAATATATGCCAATGTGCCAATGTCATGAGTTCGCAAATCTAATCTCACCTTATGGATGAAAAAAGAAAAGTTTACGTTTTTGTTACTATACATGTCCTCTTTTTAGCACGGAAAAAATGCACATTTAAAGGAAACTTCGTTCTAAAATATAAAAATGCTGAACGGGTTTAATAGAAGTTCAATTTTTTTAAAAAAGAATTTCTGTCTCATTTCAAAAGAACTGATAGATAACATAATAAAAAAGGTTAAAAGGGAGAATTAGAGAAGCAGAAATAATCTAGCCAAAATCAATGCCAATGCCATGACTTCGCAAATTCAATCTCACCATGTGGATGAAAGAAGAAAATGGAAGTTTTCGTTAAGGGGAAACTCCTCCAAAGTATTTAAATTTTTGTCACCAAAGGCGATTTTAATTCCATTTTTCAATCCAATGCGATACTTAAGAATTGATTCATTACTCCCGGGTGTGGTTCTTTTTATGTATAGGCTATTTCTTTTATGTAGAATTTTAATTATTTTAGGAAACACATCTTTTCAATTTTATTTACAGAAATTTTAATCCACTTTTTTTCTCCGTTGAGTGTCATATTAATGTACAATTGAATCTATAAATGCGCCAAAGAAGATGTTAAATGCAAACCACTATTATAATGTCAGGTAAGCATAGAACCGAATTACCGTATAGGCCCGGGAAGCCCAGACTTACACTTTACATTTTTAGGGGGCCCCAAATCACACATCTTAATTTCAATATTTAACACCCCTAACATAGTTTCCTACTGAATTTGCCTTAAAAAATTACCTTACAAACTTTAGAAAAAAAAATTTGGCACTTGTGTTAAATTTATTTGAATGTTGGAAAAAAAATCAAAACAAACAGAATGCTAGGAACACTTATTACTTATAACTTATAATGTGTTTCATTTTAAAACCATTCAGGGCAAGGATTTTAGTGCATGTCGAAGTTCGACTTGATGGTCCAGGATTTATTTGAGAACAGCATTGAATGGTGCCCCCATTTAAAGACGGGCTTCCCTTGATTTAATGTCTTAATCGGCTCTGGGTAAGCTGTTAGTATTCTCAGATAAGACATGGCTATAAAATTATTGATATGGAAGCATGATTTTGATTTCGAAATTCTACCACATATTTCTTAGTCAGCAAAGTTGACCATTAAAATGAAAAATATAAGTCTTAATATAAGAGAGTAAATATCACCTTATTTATTTTGTTTGTTTGTTTGTTTGTTTGTTTGTTTGTTTGTTTGTTTGTTTGTTTGTTTGTTTGTTTGTTTATTTATTTATTTATTTATTTATTTATTTATTTATTCATTCATTCATTCATTCAATCACTCATTAGATGCGAAGCACTTTTCGAAGCTCTTGCAATTGATATCAATAGTGAATCTGCATAAAAATTGCCAAAAAACTTGAATTCTGGATAAACGACTTTTATTTTGTAAAGTACAGTTTTCAAAATATTGCAAATTTATCACTTATACTACACTGAAAACATATAAAACAAACAAATACTAAAATTGAGCTAAATTAACCCAGTAGTATTAGAGATCACATATTTGAAATAAATGCATGATGTAAGTTAGGGCTCTGGAAACGGAACTGCGAAATAAATTCTTCTTAGCTTTGATTTGATGGAGGGTATTGGATAGTTTATGTTATGATGTACCTAAGCTCCTCTTACCCATCATTAAAAAGTAGTTAATTCATGTTATACGTTCTTCAAAAACTGTTAGCAAATGTATTAGGAAATAATTGAAATAAAATAAACTTTAAAATTAGTCCTCTTGCACTTTTTTACGTATTACGGACAGCCTTGAAAACTTTCGTTACATCATAATAATAAGACTTGCGAGAAATTCTCATTGATCATTTATATTTAAAATTGAATTATTTGCGCTTGTTAAAAAAATAATAAAAATCCTTGCGTATTACATCATGAGTTTCAAAGTGTAGATATATTGAAAATACAAAAAGCATTAATCTAAAAGTGTTTTGTAAGATAATTATATACCTAAGAAAACTGCGAAGTGTAGAACATTAATCCTGTAGGCGAGACAATAATATTATTAAATGCATGAAGTTTGTAGTTTGACACTTTATTATTTAACAATGATTGGAGAATGTACTTTAAAATCTATCATTTATATGTTAACGAAAATATTTTAACGAGTCATTTTCCAAACTTTAAACTGCATGAATCTCAATCTTAAGAACGTATTAAAAAATTCCTCTCATTATCAATTTTAATAATTGTAGCGATTGAAGTCCAATAAATATAACCTCTCTCCTTTTTAATGTATTATTTCAAAGTAATCTCTTTGCTGTCATATAACCTTAAAAGTTAAGTTTACATACTACAGACAGTGAAGCTTGAAGAATACTATATATAGTAGCATTTCAAAGCAAATAATTGCCTTTCAGCGATGGTGAGATAATAATAAAAAAATCGGTACTATTCATTTTCTTCTATAAAAAAGAGTTTTATAATTATATTATGTAGCTCTATATTATAATTAGGTTCATTAATTATAACCTCTCTCCTTGTTTCATATATTATTCCAATAAATATAACCTAAATGTCATAAATTATGTATCAACTATTTAAGTAAACGTTATTAAAGTATTTTTTTTTTGGTCTTCGTCAACGAGTTAAAAAGTATCAATTTAACTCAAATTAGATTGCACCTGACAAGGTTTGATATTATGTTGTTATAAGCACAATTCATTGTGAAGCTATAAATAAGCAATCAAAATGGCATGTAGAATTTCTTTAGCGACGAGTTGAACATTGTATAGAAAAACTACATCTGGAGACTATAATTAAAAACGATGGTTGTCGTAAAATATGCGTCTGCGAGTCTCTGGGGATTGCATAGCAATCATCTTTGTTTGAAGCGAGCACCAAAACATTGCGAGTTTAAGAATTAGTTTCAATCATGCTGATGCGGTATTTACGCAGAATGCAAGAAAGAAGAAGAGTTTAGAAAATAGTTATGATTTTCAGTTTTTCAATTTTTATAGGATGATGATTATTTTGCTAAAAAATTATTGTTACTAGGACACATTGTTATTGTGTTTTACCCAACAGCGAGTGAAGCCAGCATTGGTTTGCAAAGCAAACCAAAGAGGATTACCCAGTTTAATAAAAAAAATCGGGTAATCTATGACGGATCACAGCCAAAACGGTTTTATGTGAAATGTAATTTCAGCAGGTTAAAGAACTAGGAATTGATCATCAATAAAACAACATTGCCAATAAACCTAATACTTTAGATGTTACGTTTTACCCCGCGATCCCAACATCCACCTCCGCACGTGCTTTGCTTTATTTCTAGACTTTACGCGGATTGAAGTCTAATTTCCTATAGAAATCAAATTTATGTCCATCATGCTATTTACCACGGCGTTATAAAGTCTTAATGGATCACTCTAAAACCGTATCACATTGTTTCTATCCTAACACCCGATGTAGCTGTTTTTAAAGAGGTTTCACGCCAAAACAGTAACAACCGGCTTTAAAATATTGACTCAAAAATAACACTTTTATTACCCTATATTGAATATAGGGAAACTGAAAACAAGAATGCATTAAAAATACAAATAATTCAATTTAAAAATTTCTAAACAATAAAACACAATAAAAAAAAATCGAAAAAAAAACTTAGGTAAAACTACAAAAGAATCACAGAATTACAAGCTGTTTGAAAGGAAAGATTAATACTTTCTCTTGTCTGACACCGAAAGAGATATACAGAGGAGACATGACAGAGAACAAGCGAAGTCTTGTTACTTACATAATCGTCGCCAACGTTGAACCGCGGTTCCTCTGGCGAACGAGTGACAAATACACGAGGAACCTTGTCTGAAAGATCGCTGAGGTCCCGAAACCTTCAATGGAAAAATATGAAATGACATCATTCATGAAACTTTCCTGTTGACTCTTGTCATTGTTTGAAAAAAATCCGCGTAAATAGGTATAAATCTTAACGGTTACTGAATCAGGTATTTCCCGGTTCAAACGCAGACTGGAGATATAGTTACAGAATGTCGTTTTTTCCTTTCAAAGATCGTCACTTTTAGCATTGTGCTGTCGAGAATCCTTTTGTGGGTTTTTGTCTCTTTTGATTAAAGCTAGTTAGAGTAGTTTTGATTTTTATCACTTTACCTGGAATAAGATGTAAGGTATTGATAGTTGAGGTATTTTTTTTATGTTTTAATCGAAGGAACCAAAAGAAAATTCTTGTGCAAATTTTACTCATCTATAATAATAAAAGAAATAGTTTGTATGTGAATCGCAAAACACTTACTTGATGTGTATAACAGGATGAAAAATTATGTATAAATACTATCCATCCTCAAGATGTGCATTTGAGACTCAGGTTTGAAAAATTCCAAATAATCTCTAAAATTTTATCTCTAAAACTAGACGGTTCCTTTGTAACTTAGTCGGTTGGGCGCCTGGTATTTTTTAACAAAAGGTATCGCGTACAAATCCCGACGTGGACTACTCAACTTTTTTTTTATATGAATTAACGGGATCGTAAACAACACGGAACACAAGTTTTATATCGAACATCTAGTTCGATATAAAACTTGCTTAGTAAATTTAAATGTATTTTGTTTTGCTATATTAAGGCTATTTATTAATATTATAGTTACAAGAGAATGGAAATTACCGAATTTTTATTATCTTTGCATAGCCGTATATCTGATATTATGCTTCTAAGACACGATGCCACCGTGGTATTAAAAATATAACCTTTAATGAAGATAACAAAATATTAAAAAAAAATTAAGGATAAAAGAATATATCCCTATTTTAACATACTCTTTCATTTTTAAAAACTCTAAGGCTCCTTTAAACATTTAATTTTTTTTACATTTTTTTTCTAAGATCCTTTGAACTGTATCTGTAGTACATAAGAATTAGCACATAACTTTGTATACTGCATGTGTATTTGTTTTTTATTTTATTAGTTATTAATAACAACTCCAAAAATTTCCTTTTTACTTCAGTAATTTTTTATTAAAAAAAATAGACATACAAAATATATTCAAGTATAATAAATTAAATCAATTCACTCATACCATTATATTCTAATACGTGAAATGCAAATGAAGAAGAAATCCATTAATATAATAGCAATCTTCTTATCTACTGACAAAACAAATCAGTCGTTTCGCCTGGCTTTTGTTGAATTCCCAATAAATTTCGTTTAATTCTTGATCTATTGTTTTCCTACAATTTGATTTCTACAATAGTTTTTAGACACTGAGATTCAAATAATAATTCATAATTTCATTGATATCTATCAGTTACAGCTGCTTTATCGCAGATTATAGATTTGTTTTGCTGTTCTTATATAACTGTGGCTATGTTTATATTAATAATAGGTCATCTCTAGTTCTAATGCGACGTTATTTCAAATCCACCAACTCATTAAAAAATCACGAACGGAAATGGAATTTCCCGACATAAAACAATGACCCCGAGATGAATCGGCACATCAATCGGAACCAGAAAAAACACCAAAAACCAACAGCTTTTCCGAAAAATCCCATCCCACCGACGTCACCCCAAAGGGGGGGGGGGGGGGGATTGATCTCCGACAGAAAAAAGACCACCCCCGACGGACGACTTTCCCACCGAAATCCACTTCCGCTGGCCACTGCGGACGAGTAATTAAAAGGCGATCAAAGCGGCCATCGACGGGTGAACTTTCGCGCGGTTAATTGCTCGGTGAACACGCGCTAGCAGAGGGAGTTCAAGTGCAACAGTCTTTCAAGTGCAACTCGACGTCGCGGCTCCCAGATCAAAGCGAGGCTGGTCTTCTGGACGGGGACAATTAGGGTGTAATGTTGATGGGTTCGGGGATTTCTTCCTTTTTTTTTTAAGGAAAGGGAGGGGGGGGGAGTAGCTTTGGTATTGAAACGATTGAAGGGTGGAAGTAATTTGGAGATTTTGTTTGTTGAATTCTGGAAACAAATCAGGAAATGAAATAGATTATTTCGTTCGATGAAGCTTGGGAATTCATTATTTTTTGGCCTTTGACGTGGAAGCGGGGTGAATATAATGAAAGGAATTAATTTGTTGTCGAGGATGCCTTTTTTTTTTGGATGCTGAGAGGCGTGCTTCAGGCGTGGATTTAAATTTTTCAATTATGTTAAAGGGGAAATGCGAGATGGAATCGTAAGCCTGAATTATGAGGTATCGAAAAATTTAAAAGGTGATTGAACTTTTTTTATATTACATGCAAATATGCGCATATTCCGCGAATTAACATTTGGGTGTACTGTTGATGGGCCAGCCAAGCTGTGTAAGTTTTTAAAAAAAACGAACTAAGATTCAATGGTAAGTTGAATGACATTCAACTTATTATTGAGCGACCTATTCAACTCGGACTCACACCGTTTAGCCAAATGATTGATCTAGCTGCCTAGTAATGAAAATGGTTAATACATATACCGATAATGTTTTATTACACCACTTAGAAGGCAACCCGCCCGTTTAAAATGTGGTACCCTTTTTTAGTATGCGTGATTTTATTTTTTAAATTATATTAATTGTCCTCCCTTTTTTTTAACAAAAATACAATTTTTGAGATAATCGGATCATCACAGAACGTGTATGTAAAATTTTAAAAATGAAAAAATTGTTTTCCGCAGATTTTGAAATTCTCAACAAAAAACTGCTATCGAAAACAATTATAGCAACACAGGAACTAATATAAATTGCATTTTAACCAGAATTTACGTTTTTTAAGTGGTAAAACTCCCAAATGCACTTTAAAATACTGCGAAATGTAGTCGAAGAGTCAGGATTGAGCTGTCATGCAAATGATACGAAAATTCCGTCTTCAGTCAAAAAGAAAACCCTTTCCCTTCCCATTTCATTGTAGAACTTTTTTCTGCAAGAATGTTAGAAGTATAGTTGGTGAAGATACGTCAAAGGTGGTAAGAGTTGGTGTAAGTAGAAATTCATTAAAAAAACAATTACGAAAATCGAATAATTTATCGAAAAGTGTTGAATTTCTATACTTCCGAATGAGGAAAATTTTCTTCAATTAGAAATGATCTCTAATACCAGATTACAAAGTGTTATAACATCATTATGTGCATATAGCACATAGTCACGCTAAACAACAAAATATTGTAAAAGTCTGAAATTACTGAAGATAGTTTTTTCAACAAAAATAACGTATTTTTTTTACCTTTTAAAATATAATTCTTACTTTTTATAAATAATATTTCCAATCAAGTGCGCAGTTTTTGTTAAAAAAAATAAAAGTTTATAAATTCTAATAAAGAGAATAAAATAAATAAACTTTTTATTAAAAACATATTTTCTAACAAAGGAAATAAAACTAAATTATTTAAATATATCCATATTTAAAAACACAATTATTGTAATTATATCTTTGATTAAATTAAGTTTTTTGAATATATTTTGAAAATACTTAAAATATTTTAAATAGAAACGTAACGTTAAGCTAAAATTTCTACAAAATTATGGAACATATGCTATTTTGTAGCTTCAACCTTGGGGATCAACTAAACATCGTATTGTTCCTTTTATAAATTTTAAATAAAAAGACATTTTTGGAAACTCATCTAGTTTCGAAAATATATAATTAAACTTTATTTTTTATACAGTGAAAACGCACCTGTAACTATTTGTGCTTGATTGAAGTCATTTGGATTGTACATAGACATATTAGTTGCAAACAAAGTGGACTCAGTTAATAAGACAGTAATTAAAATTGTATTGTCAAAAAAATCAGGTGTGATTATAAATTTCTGTTTTTTGTAATTTCTATCATATAAAAGAATATAAATTTAATTTCTTCTATCAAAATAAAAATTAAATAATGTATAATAAAAAAAATAATAAATATTTTTAGCTTTGTGAAACCATCGTTTTGTGTTTTAAAGTATACAAAATGTATATAGCAAAACGGTTTTTCGTTTACATTCAACTACAAGTGAAGAGTACAGTTCCAAAAGTTGCCTTATCCACTTTGTTTGTTTTGGAGAAAACTAAAAAAACAACTTTATATAAAATTATTGAACTTTTTTCATCCCAATTCCTTTTTATATGGTATGTACACAACCTCATAATTCATGACAGAATCTCATAATTCATGACAGATTTATAAATATTTTTTAAATAAATAAAAAAGTTATTTCTTATTTTATTTTGGAGTAGATTAGTTTTGGAACTCACAATGATTAAAAACGGTTTTGGAAAGGTAGTAAAGAATAAGACAAGTTTTAGAATAACATTATAAAACTACCAGTTTCCTTTCTTTCAAAATTTAAATTTTTATTTTTACTAACACCTAAATTATATCTAAATGTAATTTATTGATAATAAAAAGGAAACTTATTATATTAAAAAGATATTTCTTAGATTCTGTTTTTGTTCTTAAACACATGTACCTGTGTACTCGACTTTTTTTTTACATTCATCTGTTCAATTTTTTCAAAAGCTAAATTATTCAGTGCACGTTTCCCGTAAATTTACGCCTTTATAAAATTTCAAATATGAATAATCTCGCAAAACTTCACCGAATTGTTTTTTTATGAATGCAGTCAATGTCATACAACTCTTTTAGTTTTACAATGAGTTGCCATTTTATGTCTCCATTGATTTCATCATAGTGCAGTATTTTCGTTTTTTTGCATATTCCTTTAAACTGACCTAAAGCTGTTCGGTAATGTACTTTACCTTTAATTATTTAGTTTTCTTAAAGAAATTCGTTAACACGGTTAAAATTTTAGATACCACTGTTCTGGTAGGTTTATGTTTTAGTAACAGCGCATTTTCAGTCTAACACCTTTATTTCTTCATTTACCTATGTTGCAAACTGTACCAGCATTCTGTACCTTCTGTACAGAATGCTGGTACAGTACCAGCAACTGTACCAGCAAAAATAATATGTCCATTTATTTTTCTGGTCAATTGATGGTATCTGTTCTTTTAATAATTTTTTAACACCCTGTCCGGAAGAAAGAAATAGTTTACGACTACTGGAAATATTAAATGAATTTGCTTTATAATTTTTAGCGCATTTTTTAAACCGAAGATCCAACACACCTACATAGTATTATTTTTGTTTGGACTTGACCCTGCATCTGCAGAGAGTTGATGCTTGTCATAACCTTACAAATTAC
The DNA here is from genome assembly GCA_963932185.1 of Troglohyphantes excavatus. Classification (NCBI taxonomy): domain Eukaryota; kingdom Metazoa; phylum Arthropoda; class Arachnida; order Araneae; family Linyphiidae; genus Troglohyphantes; species Troglohyphantes excavatus. The sequence goes on along the minus strand of OZ010667.1, from coordinate 45,727,863 downwards.
TTGAGTGTTTTGAGGAGTTGACAAGTTTTGGAAAAACCTCTAAACGTATGTATTGGTTATATACTGGATTACTCAAGTACTGACAGTACAGCATGGAAAATAACTATTTGAGGACAAACATACATGTAGATAAGGCCGGTTTTGGAACGACCACTCACATTTTCAATTCAATTTAAATAAGATACAATCTGTTATTAAACTAAAGAATAATGTTAATCAATTCACATTTGTATTAAGATACTAAAAATATGATTAACTCAGATTTCAAAATGTTGGATAAGGCAAGTTTTCGAACTGCAAACCTCAAATACATCTTACCTCTATTAATAATTATATGCAACAGCAAAGAATTTTGCGGATAAAATTTTATTTAATAAATAACTAAATCATACATTTTTTACATTTAATATAACATTTAAAAAACGATAATTAACATTTAAAAAACTTTAAAAGTTTGCAAATATTTTCTCTATTTTTTATGAAATTAAAATGTTTATTTTAATTCAAAATTTATTTGAAAAAATACGTTTCTGCTGTTATTTTTTTTTGCAATTTTTCCTTTGATGTTGAAATATACACCACTAATTTATAGCGTCATTTGTAATTTAACAGCGGCATTAATTAATTTATAATTAATTAAAAACAATGCGTTCTATTTCAAATTACAATTTATAGTAAGACATATTATTCCGATTTTTTTATTTATAGGTATTTTTAAATTTTGTATTTGTTTACAATTAGTATAAATTTACAAAAAAAAAGGCTATACATATTCAATCATAAAACTCATACCTTTTTCATTAATATACCTGTTAAACTTCCTGATACTTTAATGAGCGAAATCATGGGTCACGTGAAAAAAATATACTATTTCTTAGTAGTATTTACGATACTTCTTCGTTATCATTGTTTTACTTTAGACTCCTTATCAAAAAAAAAATACAAATAAAAACAATGCAGCAATCCAAACAAAACTTCAATGTAACTCTTTAAGTAATCAAGTCGAGAATATTTGTAAAATTCAAGCATTTGTTTTCGATAGTGGATTCAAATACTTCCGCGTTATTAATTTATTTACGTTTGTTTTATAAGAGGGGCTTGTTTTAACAAATAACAATAGATACTTTAAAATTACTTAACAAAGAATACATGATTCTAGAAATAATTTAAATGCTTTGGAATCTGAATTGAACTAGGCATTGAAAACACCTAAATTCTTACTTTTTTTATTACAAAATGTACTATTGTTCACTTCCTTTTTACATGTATGTTTTAAACTACCAACAACAATTATTTCAAATGTTCTTTGTTTGCTTGTTTGTGACACCCAGATCGTCCTACTTTCCCCTGAAGAAAATAAATTTTTTACTAATAATCACGATAATTTCTTTTTGTCTCGTTTATCACGATAATTTGGAAAAATGTATTTCATTAAAAAATCAAGTTCAATGTCCTCGAAAGAAGTTTCTTAAACCAAACTCCTTTCCTTAAACTATAAAGAACTGTAATAAAAAAAATCTTCAAAAAGAATCATTTTGTATGCGTTTCTTTGAGATTTGATTTTTGCCTTTTTCACAATGATTTTCCCATAGCCAGCGAGGTGCTGGAGTATGGGAATGCTTTATTTTGCATCTGATTGTTCTGCAATAATGACAGTGTAAAGAACGCTTCCTTAAACTGAGCTAACGCACAAATAAGCCAATTAATTCGAAACTTAAGAACCACTTTGTTTGTTCAAATTTCGTGTTCAATGCTTTTTCCAAATGTGTATGCAAATAATTGTTTGTTTACAAGCCAAATAGTTTTTTATTGTATATTCTTATTTAATACGCTGAAGAATACACATTCCACACTACACTAGTCATTTAGCCGCAATTGTCACCAATTTATCTTATAATGATCCCTGAAAAATATCTACTTAACATTTCTAAAAAAAGTTTTCAAATGTTTAGGAATGTCATTTTTTTAACCTTTTTAAAACAGTGGAAATACTTTACTTTCTAACACTCAACACGTTTTATAGTAATATTAATATCTTTATTGAGTAGATATGTCGTAAGACTAAATATTGTCTTTTTATGTTTTTTAGCGGGGGGGGGGGGGGGGGATTGATAAACAAACTACTTATATCTACATTTAAAAAAAAATTTGATTGGAAATATACACGTGAAAAATATTTTAGGACTTGCAAACAATTTTTTAATTAAGATAGTTAAAAGACGCGAGTATAAACTTTCTTCAGCATAGAGACTTAGATTTTGCCAAGCCTCATCAAATTCAACCTATTGGTTTCCGAGATATTAAAAAGCAAACACAGGACCAAACACTGACACCCTTACCCCCTTAATATTACTAGTATAGTACTAGATGTACGACCCCGCATTGCTGGAGAACCCGTTAAGGCATATACATTTTTTTAAAAAATTAGTGGCCTCTGTCGGTATTTGAACCTGCGACCCATTGTTCAAAACCTCGCATACAACCGTCTAAGCTAAAACTTAGTGATTGGAAATATATTTTTTAAGATGTTTCTTTATGCGATATTTCTAAATTTGTTAAAATTATTTTATTTATAAAATTAATTATAGAATTAAATTATTAGAATAAAATTTATGGAATTAAGAAAACTAAATGGAATATTACAAATCCAAGCCTTTTGAACTTTGTACCATTTCGTGGTGCTCTGCAGCTAATAACACCATATTATGGTGCAATCTAGGTTGAACCAAAAATCCTTGATCGAGAACAGCGCAGTTTTTATCAAAAAATGGTGCAAACTCCTAAACTGCAACCGAAGCCTTTGCTGAATCTACAAACAGGGGAATCCCCTCAATTCTCTTGCATTAGGGGCCCGGTTACCTAGTGAATAAAAGCGTTCAGCTGGTAATCAGAGGATCGCTAGTTCGAGCCTATGCGATGGACTTGAGAAAAAAAGTAAAAAGTAGTGATCTTGCGATCAGAGGGTTGCCAGCTTCTCTACAAAAATACTAGAAATCGTCCAGAACATCCAACAAATTATACCAGCGTTTCAACATAATATGGAGTAGCGAAAACATGAATTTTAGTTCAACGTTTTACCGTCAAATGGTGAAGCAAAAATATAAGTTTTGGTTCAATCTTTCACTACTAAATCGTATCCGTGGTAGCACCGTAAAATAATGAAACTTAGCACCAAATGTTGGTTGCAGCTAAATAGATACCAAATATTGGTGCAAAGTCGTAAGAATTTTTAAAAGTGTATTAACGTTATTTTTAATTTGTTACACAGACTATTTTTTAATCCAAATAAATTATTCTGTTTATGTTCTGACGGTTCCTGCTAATGGAATCCTTCATTTCGTTATGAAAAGGAGTTGTTTTTGTTGACAGTTTGTTAAAAAAAAATAGGCATGTAACCTGAATGTCCTATTATTCTTTAGCGTTAATACTTCGAATACTCGTTTTCCCCACTTTGCAAATCATAGAAAAAAAAATCTAAATAAAATCCAGGAATATTGGGAAATAATTCAACTTTTCTAGTTAATATAGAAGTTTCATACATCAAACTATGACATCTGAAAAGTTTTTAAATACTCAAACAAATCGACTATTGGAGAACGAGATCAAAACATGTTTATTAATAACATGTTTTCTTATTTAAACAACGTGTAATTTAATATTTGATTTCAAAATACCCATTTCACCCCATTTTCCATTATCTCCACCTTACCTTGTAGCACGAATGCGATTATATCCTAAATACATAAACGGATAACAAATTTCCACTTTTTCCTTTAAAAAAAAAACTCAGAAAAAAATCAGTATTGTGTCAGTATCAGTAAAATCAGTAACAAAATTTTAAATAGTTTTATAAGTTTAACAATTGATTCATCAAAGCATTATATCTTCTTAGAAGAAATCAATCGGTAAGGGAATATCATTAAACAGTAGGTTGAACAAAATAAAGATTAGTTAGAAATTTACTTTTAAATTTGATAGGAAAATTGTATACTTTGGTTGAATCTTATAATTTTTTTATATTTTTTTCTCTCACAGTAGATACTGAATTTAGTACATATATCGTTACTCACACACTGTTAAAAATAAGTAAAATGCACTCATTTGTAAGTATTTTCGATGCTTAGCGTGGCTCCGAATACATAAATTTCATTTTTGAAGAAGACATATACTCAAAAATGAGTAAAATGAGCAGTTGCTTGCCTACATAAACCACTTTTAATTTGAACAATTACAACGAGGACTTACCGGGAATCGAACCCAATCCGTCTACTTGATGTCGTCCGCAACGAAGTCCAGGGCCTTATCCGTTATACCACCAAAGCTGTCACCAGAGGGACATGAAGAAGTTATGAACAGAAGTAATGTTAAAAGGGCGTGGCAAAAGAATAGAAAGTTAGGTGATAGAGTCATAATAACTCAGTTTTCATTTAAGCAATCGACATCAAATAATGTGGAAAACCATCTTCTGAACAAATATTTTAAGTTTGCCAGGTCGCTGTGTTAAGATAGCTTGAACACAAGGTGATATTAGCATTATTAAACCATACTGCTCATTTTGTGAAAGTACGATTACTTAAATTTGAGTACGTTCGCCTATTTCGATACATTTGTATTCAAAGAAAAACGAGTACGTTCATGTACTCATTTTTAAGCACATTATTTTTAACAGTGTATGTCATAGAGGCTTTTTTACATTTTCGTAACAGGAGTGCCAGTTTACGGTTTTAGTATCCAATTAAATAAAACAAAATACTCTTCCAAGATGTAGATTGCTACGTATTGTCATTTGCGCTTAACTTTGTCCCAATATTCAACTCACCAAAACAAATATTATTTTGTAGAAAATTAAAATCACGTTATACTCAGTTACGCAGCTACGACTTGTAAACGAAGATGTAATATGACGTGAAAAAATAGCACATCATATTATATCGTATATTATATCGTCGAATAATCGTAGTTCAAATCCTAATATATAAAAGTTATAATTGGCAATAAAAAAACGATTTCGTGTATAAAATACATTTTTAATTAAAACAAGTTTAATTTTAATTTCTTATTGATCAGTTTGTGAAGAAAACATAATTTATGCAATTATAACGTCCTACTGTCACAATTTTTTCGAAAGTAAAACAATTCTATTTAGCACCAAATACATCTTCAGTGTAATAATATAACGTCAATTTGTAACTTTTACGCTTACAGTTCGTTTCATTACATACATTTCAAGTATATTCATAAATGAATGATAAATAATAAAACTGTTTCACAATAGAATTAGCGATAGTGCCATACTTTACTCTAAGTTACTTCATATTGACTTTTATACCCTGGTGAGCTATTTCCACGTGACCGGCTTCGTTAACATTTTCAAAGTAAATTGAGTGCAAAATCGGTTAAAGAACACTTTAAAAGATCTTGCCATTAAAAACAGTAGTAGAAGAAAAGCAAAGATTCCTGGTGTTCTCATCACAAAACTTTCGATTATCGTCATTATCATGTACTTGTTGGTTCCACTTCAGCTGTTTTTATAAAACTTCTGCATATACTTAACTTAAACAACTAATTACCAAGTATTCAAACGTTTCAACGCAGTCTTCTTGGCGAAAGGGAGACCAATTTAAATGCAATAACAAATGGAATATTTGACGCTTTCTTACAATTTTTAAAAATTTATTGCAGTGGTCCTCAACATAATGACACATAAAAATATGTCGGAGTAGTAATTTTTTCAAGTCGTTTTTAAGAAATATTTTTTTTAATTGAATCTCTTATGATCAATTTCAACATAACTTCAATGCTATTTTTCTTAGAAACCTATATTTGTGTATCAAAATTGTTTGGATAATTGAATTAATGACATAAAGTAGAACTCCAATTATCTGGATCAAAAAAAGCGGATCGCCAATTATCCGGATCCGGATCGCTTTAAGAAAGAAAAAGAATCCAGTCAAT